>VZRL01004764.1:13161-69861 GCA_013397895.1 Origma solitaria
CGCCGCGGCCGCTCCCTCAGGCGGGCGGTGGGCGGGGCCCCGCCGCTGAGCCCCCGCCCCCCGCCCACGCCCCCACGCGATTGGAGCCGCTCAGTGATTGGCATCCAGACTTGGCCAATGGGAAACGAGGATGCGGAGGGGGCGGGGTGCGGGGGGCTGGAGCCCGCGGGGCGCGGAGCCCTCCCAGTCCAGCCCGGGGTCCTCCGGGGGTGCTCCCACAGCGCTCCCACAGCGCCTTTTGTCCCGAAAAATGCCTCCCACTCCCCTCCCAGTCCATCCCAGTACATCCCCGTCTATCCCAGTACCCCCCAAGTGCTTCCCAGTGCCCCTTTCGTTCCTAAAAGTGCTCTTTTAGTCCCTCCCAGTGCCATCCAATCCTGTCCTAGCGCCTCCCAGTCCATTCCAGCGCCCCAACAGTTCACTCCCAGTGCCCTTTTTGTCCGTGTAAGTACCTCCCAGTCCTATCCCGTCCCTCCCAAATCCTATTCAGTCCCAAGTCTATCCCAGTCACTCCCAGCTCATCCCAGCCTCTCCCAGTGTACTCCAAGTCTATCCCACTTATTCCCAGTCCGTCCCAGTCTATCCCAGTGCCCCCCAGTAGCTCCCAGTCCTGTCCCAGTGCTCCTTTTGTTCCTAAAAGTGTCCTTTTCCCCCTCCTAGTCCCTTCAAACCCCATCCAATCCCTTCCCAGTCTATCCCAGTGCCTCCCAGTCCCTCCCAGTTACCGGCAGACCCCCGTGATGTGTGTGTCTACACAACCCAAGGTGTGTGCGGGGGCGGGTGGGTACCCCATAGGTGTGCGCCCACCTCCCGGTGCCCCGGGACGGGTGCGCAGCCTCCCCTCTTCCCCAGGGTCCCCCGGCCCCGGCCGCGCCTGGTGGAGGAAAAGTATTAACCCCGATATTGGAGCCGCTCCCGGCGCGTCCCGTGTTCCGGGGTCCCGTGTTCCGGGATCCCTCGTCCCGGGATCCCTCCGGCCTCCAGCCGCCTGTCCGGCCCCGGGGCCGCGCTCAGCCCGCGGCGGGACGGGACCCCGGGAGAAGAGGGGTCCTCGGTGCTGCCCCGGTACCGAGCGGAGCGGCATCCCGCGGGCGGAGCGGGACACCCCGGCAGGAAAGGGATCCCTCGGGAGGAACAGGATCCCCCGGGCGGATTGGGATCCCCCGGGCGGATTGGGATCCCTCGGGAGAAGCAGGATCTCCCGGGTGGATCGGGATCCCCCGGGCGGATTGGGATCCCCGGGCAGATCGGGATCCCCCGGGCGGATCGGGACGAGCCGCGGGGTCAGGGCCCCGGGACGGGCGGAGGGGAACGAGGCGGCCCCGGGCGCTGCCCCCGGCGCTCTCCGGCCTCCCGGGGCTCCGGCTCGTTTCGATTTCGTTTCGCGCAGGGATCGCGGCAGCGGCGGGGACGGGAGCAGAGCGCTGCGGACACGGCGGCAGCGCCGGGCTCGGGCTCCGAGCGGGGCGGGGAGCGGCCGCCCACGGCCCCGGGAATGCAGGTAGGAGCCGCCCGTCCTCCCTCCTCCCTCCTCCCCGGCCCCCCGGGATTTGTCTCCCTCAGTTAGGGCAGGAAATTCATGCCCTGGTGGGGGAGACTCCCCCCACCCCATCTCCAAACGGCCTCACAAAGCCCGGAGCAGGCGGGGGCTCCGTTCCCCCCGTTTGGTTCTGAGCAAAAAGCTCTCACACATCTGGGGCTTCCTTTTCACCCACGTTTCCTAATGTTGCCACTCGAACTCCCCCCAAGGACAATATTTCCTCTTGAGCAAAGCCATCTCAGAAATGTCTGAAAGCAGCTAAGCAGGGATAAAAGTGAGAACATAAAATCAGAATAAAGTAATAAAAATTCTGAATGTATCTCAAGGCCTAGAAATCTTTAGAAACAGGAAAAAATACCAGATTTGTTCTGCTTTTACTGTAAATCTTGTTTGTAAGAGAATCACACCAATGGGAGAAAGTTAAAATAGCTTTTAGACAGTTTAGACAAAATACACTGCTAATTTCTTTCACTTTTATTTTCCCCATAGCTTATTGCTTAGAGCGAATCTGAAAGACAATTTGCATTGCTGCCAAGGCTGCTCAGGGTTTATTCTGGAGTCTCACTGGTCTCCTCATGCAGTGTCATGTACCTGCCTGCTTTGCTAAATCCAACCCAGAGACAGCCAGACACCACCAAATTGTCCTTCTGAAGAAACCCTCCCTCCAGCTGTTGTCTCCCTCCCGCTGTAACTCCCAGGGAAGCATTTTTCCCTGGAGCGATGCAGTGTATTGCTCCTGTCTCCTGTTCTCCTGATTTTAGGAGCTTCATCTTTGCATTTAAGATGTGTCCAACTCCCATCTCCTCACCCCTGATTTTCAGAGGGCTCGGCTCTTCCGCTCCCCCCAATGTCGAGGGGTGACTGCTCTAAATCACCTCCAAAAGCCTGCCTGAGCCTGAAGTGCTCGGAGTTGGTAACTGCCTCAGAAAATACCATTTGACAGCAAAATTGTTAATTTTCCAGTGAGTGAAGCTGAGAAATTGCTGGGATTCACATTAATAGATTTTTAAGGGGAAACATTATCTGCTTGGCTGCCAGTAATATTTCAAGACCTACATGGGACTGGAAGCAGGATCTGAGCTCCCTTCTGGCTCACATACCCTGGCTAAGTAATTCCTGAGGGGCTGGAACTCCATGGCCAGTGAGTGAGAGGAGTGGACATCTCCCTAAACCATGGGATGACCATTTCCACTTATGCCCAAATGATCCCTGGGGGTAAAGTGAGAGCTCTCTCTTCATATGGCATTTTAAAGACAAAATCAAAATGCTGCAGCCAGCTTTATTTTCACAGCTCTCAACAACTGAAGTGCTCTTCTAAAACCTTGAGCATCCAATGAGCACCTGAGGATCCCTGAGGAACAGGGAACTAGCACAGGCACTCCAGGCTCTGCCAATCTTGGCTCCTTCTTCTGCTTCCCTGCAGCCATGGGGAGTGGGGATGGGTAACCTCCATCCTGGATGGGGGCAGGTTCCTCTGCTAAAGAGCTGGAGAAAGAGAGGGATCTCTGGCTGCTGATGCTGACTTGGGCAAGCAGAGACTCATCCTGGGCTGGGATGAGGAAGAGTATGAGGAAGACGTACAGAAGAGCTGCAGACAGCACATCACATCATGCTGCTGTGGGAAACCAGTTAGGAAATACCGGAGCAGGTGGAGGCACCTCCAAAGCAAAGGCAGGACCAGAGCTGGGAATTTCCCCCCACTGATGAGTCTGATCTCTTCCCCAGGGCAAAGTGGCCATCAGTTCTTCCAGCCCCGAGGTGGCAGTGTCGTTACCATCCCCATCCCAGGCCAGGCACTCGCCCATCGACACTGGGGAGATCTTCAAGCTTCCAGGGAGGCTCCGTGAGTAGAGGTTGAGCAAGTCAGTGCTGCTCAAAAAGGAGTGCCTATGGGGTGGGATGTGGTGGGCACAGCCATGGTGTCCCTCCCAGGGACCGTTCCCTGCTGGCAGGGGGACAAGGTACACCAGGGTTCAATTTCTGTCTTTGTGGTGTTTTGACCTGTGAGTGGTTAATACAGAGGGAAAGTTTGGTGATGGAGAAGAAGCCCCACTGTGCCCCTTAGCAGTTTTGAGGATGGAGACAGAGCTGTTTCAGGGGCTGCTCCTGGTTTCAGGAATCCAGCCCTCACTGTGGAGCAAGGACGACGTGATCCACTGGCTGAGATGGGCTGAGCAGGAATATTCCCTGTGGCCAACCGACGACAGCAAGTTTGAGATGAACGGCAAGGCCTTGTGCATCCTCACCAAGGAGGACTTCAGGCACCGAGCTCCGGGCTCAGGTTAGACCCAGGGCGAGGGCTTTGTGAGCACCATCCCAGCATCCCTGTGCTCTGCTGAGAGGGGCTCGATGGGTCCCAGCAGACCATGCTTTGTGCCGGAGATGAGGACAGCTCTTCCTTCCTTCAGTCCATCAGGACTGCACATATTTTGGGCTGGGGGATAACCCCACACTCTGTAGTTCAGAGTCTCAGCAACGTCACCTGAGAGGGGCTATCACCCAAAGCCACCTGAGCAGTTTCCTTCCGTGCAGGGGATGTGCTTTATGAAATACTCCAGTTCATTAAGACTCAGAGAAGAGCTCTGGTGTGCAGCCCCTTGCTGAACTCACCCTTCAGGAAAGCCAGGAGCACCAAGGAAGGTATGATGGGAGAGCATGATCCTGGGAGAACAGCAGTGTCCATCAGGCACAACCTGCCCACAGCTCCTGTGCGTTACACACACCTGGGGCTTGGAGCTCACCCTGCTGAACCCATCCCACACCACCTGAGAGAGACAACCAGGCCCAACTTCCCTACAATCTGGGAAGTTTGTAGTGACGCAGCAGGTCAGAACCAGTCCTAGGCAGCAGCAGGGGGTCCATGGGGAACTGTTAGGCCTGTGACTTCCCTAAGAATTCTACCTGCAGACTGAGATGTGGATCAGGGAGGGTCAACAGCCAGGCAGGGGCACAGCCCTGCTGGAGACATGTCCTGCAACACAGCTGGGAAAGGGCTGAGGAGCTGGGGCTGAGCTCACACAGAGCTGCTGGGCCAGTGGGTGGGGTGGAGAGAGGCCCCAGGTGATGCTGGTGGGGGCCAGTGAAGCTTCTTGATGCCCTTGGGGGGCCCAGGTAGGAGTTGGGGTGGGGTTGGGTTGGTGTCAGAGGCTGGATGTGCTTGGAGGTGCATCTGGGAGTGCCTTCCTGGGCTTTTCTGCTGGTTCACGTGGAAGTTAATTAACATATTAAGTCCCCACAACAATTTACCAGGGGGTGCCTGTGCTCTGGGGCATTTTCCTGTTCCAGTTTTTCTTCTGCATCTGACCCTTACCCCAACCTGGCATCTCCTCTTACCCTCCCAGACTTTCTGCTGCTCCTGCCTTAGGAAAATCCCAGGCTTTTCTCTGCACCCTCCTCCTCTCCCTGGGCTGATAACCACCCTGGGCTGTCCCTCCCCTCCTGCTCAGGGCTTTGCAAGGTCTGAGACCTGCCCCAATGTGCCATAGGGTGTTTATTTGGGGTTTTTTGCAGGTACAGACTGCAGTGCTGAGGCTGCCCCGGTTGTTTCCTCGTGTCTGGGCTGTACAGAACAGCCTCCATTCCACAGCCACGCACAGCCGCTGAACCTCTCCCACCACAGCTCAGAGAGTAGCTGCAGGCCAGGTGCCATCTGCTCTTTTCCTGCAACCCTGTCGGCCCCAGTGGATGGGAAAATCGCAGGTAATTACGAATTTATAGCCTCATTCCTTGGGGGAATGAGATGGTGCTTTGTCCTGCCTGCCCATCTGTCTCCCTTCCCTCCATTCCATGTTTTTCCGCCTCAGTTTCCCCACCTGAAAAACTGTGTTATTTCGAGATCTCACAGTAAAAATGCTGTGTGTGAGCTCTGGGCTCTTCCCACATTTATTGTCACTGCTAAATGTGCAATCCTGCTGCTCACCCTCCCTCGCTGGAGCACCGTGGGGGCTCTGTGACGGTGAATTCCCCCTGTGCCCAGGCTGCAGGTTGCTGTGGGAATATGTGTACCAGCTCCTGTGCAACAGCCGCTACGAGCCCTACATCAGGTGGGAGGACAAGGAGGCCAAGGTCTTCCGGGTCGTCAACCCCAACGGGCTTGCCCAGCTCTGGGGCAACCACAAGGTAAGTGCAGTAGAGAGCAAATTTGTCATCCCTGAGAAGGAATTTGTCATCCCTGGGCTTCTGCATGTCCCCTTCGTGACCTGTTCCCCAGAGCTGATGGCTCAGGGACAGGGAAGGGGGACAGGGTGGGAGCAGGGTTAGTGAGAGATGCCAGCCTGGTGGTTAAGGAGGGACCTTCCCATCCTGCAGAAAGCAAACCATGATGGCTGTGAAGCCAATCTGGGTTAGAGACCCCCACAAATGTCCCCCATGTGGTCCTGCTGCACACAGACCCCAAGCAGGGCTCGTCCTTTGCTTTCACTCAACAGCCCACAATTCTTTTCTCCTTCCAGAACCGCATGAACATGACCTATGAGAAGATGTCACGAGCGCTCAGACACTACTACAAACTCAACATCATCAAAAAGGAGCCAGGGCAGAAGCTGCTGTTCAGGTGAGGTGAAGCAGAAGAGAGGAATGAGCAGCGTGGATGGGGCATGGGAAGGTGATGAGCTCCAGATGTTGGCAGCTGCTCCATCCAGCCACATCCTGCCCTGCACACACCCTGGGGGTTTGTGTCCAGGCTCTGTCCTGTGGCAGCAGTGACCTCAGTGCTTCCTGGGATCCTCAGCAAAGCCCAAGGGTGGCAAATTCCCCCTGAGCTCCAGAGCTCAGCTGATCACAGAATCATGGAATGGTTTGGGTTGGAAGGGACCTTAAAGCTCATCTCATTCCATCCCAAGGATGGAATCCCTCGTTCCTCAATCCTCATTCCAATCCCTCATTCCATATCCAAGGGACACTTTCCACTGTCCCAGTTTGCTCCAAGCTCTGTCCAGCCTGGCCTTGTTGAGGGCAAAGGCTCCAGCATTTACAGCCTGAGTTGGAGCTGGGTTTGGATATGCCCTTAAAGTCATTACAAAAACATTACGCAGGTTTTTGAAAACTCCTGGGGAGGTTGTCCATGAGAAATCCAGCAAACTGGAGCAGCTGGAGAATGAGGACCATGAAGATTTGAAGGAAGACCCACTGGAGGCTTCACCATAGTAATCTTTGGGGGTCTCCCTTCAGTGCATCACAGAGAGATTTGTGCTGTGCTGGGAGGTGCTGGGGTCTCTTGCCTCTCCTGGACAGAAGGCCACAGAGCTGGCCTGGATTCCAAACCCTGCTGTGAGCCAGAGCTGGGACATCTCTGGTGCTTCATTAACAAAACAAACCCAGAAATTGTCCCACAGCCCCAAAAGTGCAGGCGAACATGTGGGTTGGACTTCTGCTGGTTTCTCCCCTGCCCTTGGGGAGGGAATGTGATATTTTTGCTCTGGAATTTTTTATGCTTGTCTTTAAGGTTCAAAGCCGTGGAAAAGATCTCTCTGTTCTTTACAGCGAGATGTACTGAGCAGAGCAGAGCACGAGCTCTGGGCCAAGCATCTGCTGCCCTGCTCTGGCAGTGAGGGCTGTCCCCACGTGTGAATGTGCTGCCCTGAATCTGAGCCACTGCCCTGGCCTGAACACCGACTGGAATTGCAGATATGGTGCTGGCTGGGATCTCACTGTGAGGCTGCTCCTGGGATAAGAGTTAGGAGTGTGCTGAAATACCTGCCTGGATCAGTCCTGGCTGGAGCTCCTGGCTCCATGCTTGCCCTAGGCTGATACTCACTTTAACTCCTTTCCCTCCAGGTAATGACTTTTGTAATTAGCTGATTAAATAATGGGAAAAGAAACAAAGCCAGTAATGAGTATGACCCCATTCATGGTCCGATATGTGGTTATTTGCTTTGAGTTTGAAGCAGGAATACCTGGAGTGAACAGTGTGTGTGTGTGTGAAAACAGAAAATATTACTATTTTCACTTTGCCTTCCACAGAGGAAATAAAATGCTGTGACTGTGTAAGGTTGAACATCTCCCTTCTTGCTGTTTGAAAGCCTGAAACTGGGAAAATCCCAGCCTTCCTCATTGAAAACCAGCTCCTGTGAGCACCCAGATCTTGTCCCCAAGATCTTTCGGCAGCTCCTCAGCCAGAGGTCACCAGTGTGAGCTGCTCAGCACAAACACACGCTTGCACCATGAGGTTTCCACCAAAATTGGTTACTGCCAGCCTGAAACTACAATCCCTTTGGCTGTAATTGTCCTTGCCCCTCCAAAACTATTTTACAGCTGCAGCCAGTAGATGTTCTGATGGGCTGCAGCCACACCAGATGGTGGTGGGAGGGGTGGTGGCTGCCTGACAAAGCTTCAGAAAAGATGTAAAACATCTCCAGAAAACTTGCTGAGGAGATTCACTTCCAGAAAAAAACACCAGCTCATTGGCACAACAGAGGTGCTTGAAAACTTGAGTGGTGGAGGAGAAGGAAAGGAGAAGCTCTAGAGGGGCAAATGAGTGTAAGGTCAGAGCCTGGGGCAGATCCTGGCTAGGAGGGGAGGCCACAGTCCCTGCTAGAAGAGGAGCTGGAGGTGACCCCAACCCACTGAGCTGCAGGCTGAGGGTGCACCACACCAGGAAGGTGCAGTGAAGCACCCAGACCTCGTCCTTCCCTCCACAAAGGGCACTTTTTGTCCCAGGGAGGAGTCAAACCAGATCTTTCTTGGGGTGAAATCTATCAAAATAAGTGCAAGTCCTGCCCAGCCCTGAGGAACAGCTTTGGTGGGACAGCAGATCTCCTTCCTTGGCAGCTGTGCCATTCTGGTACTGTACTGCTCCATGGGTGCATTTTTCCCTGTCTCCTCTTTTTATTCCACTTTCTTGCTGTGGAGAAAGCCTTGGTGGCTCCTGAGGATCCCATTGCTCCTTCCACCCGTGGTTGTTTTGTGGGAGCCGGTGACAGCCGGTGGCCCTGGTGCCTGTGAGCACGCCAGGTGACCTCTCTTCACCTGTTTTCCCCGTCATGACTAAAGATCACTCTGGGCTCGGCTGGGGATTTCCTCTCCTGGCTGGGGAGCTGCCAAAGCCCTCAGCCCCCTCTGTGCTGCCCCGAGCAGCTCCGGAGGGCTCCGACGGGTGACAGTCCAAGGCCACTTTGCAAGGATGGGCTGGAATGAGGAGCTCTGTCCATGCCCCTGGGAGCTTTCCTGTCCCTCCTGGAGCAGCGTGTGCCTTTCCCTGCGATAAGCAGAGCGGGAGAGCTGTAAACCTGCGGTTTTCCTGGAACAGGGACCCATCCCTGTCAGTAAACAACGGAGCAACCGCTGCCTGTGCCGGGACTGTGGTGTGGGGTGTGGGAAGTGGGGAGGGACAGCACAGGGCTGCCAGTGAATTTTGGCATGGCTGGAGTTCAGGGGCTGGGAAACACCCCCAGGTGCCTCGTGTGGGCTTTCCCAAAGGTTTCCAGGTGCTTCACTCCCTGGAGAACATCAGCAGTCCCACATCTGGGGGTGTTTGGGGCAGGGCCTTGCACATTGTCCGTCTGCTGGGGAAAGCACTTAAACCAGGTCCAGGGCTGGAGGAAAAGAGGATTTGCTTTGGGGGCTGGTGCCCAGCACCGTCTTGGATCAGAGGAACTGCACAACTGGGCTGAGAGGTGTCCACTGAGGCTGTGTGTTGGCTGTGCCCCATCCCAGCTGGGGCTGGTGCAGGGAGCAGTGGCTGCCCTGAGCACCCCTGCCATGGTTCAGGCTCTCCCCTCAACACCCTGGTCATGGTTCAGGCTCTCCCCTCAGCACCCCTGTTGTGGTTCAGGTTCTCCCCTCAAAACCCCTGCCATGGTTCAGGTTCTCCCCTTAGCACCCCTGTCATGGTTCAGGTTCTCCCCTCAACACCCTGGTCATGGTTCAGGCTCTCCCCTCAGTACCCCCACCATGGATCAGACCTGGAACTGCTGTATTTTTGTGCCCAGGTTGTTGGCTCGAAGGGACCTTTGAGGTGCACATAAAACACAGTGGCCTCCTGCAGCAGGTGGTGTTGGCTGTGGCTTTGGCAGGCCCAGCCCAGAAGATGCCCAAGGACAGTGATTCCCAACCCCTCCAGACACCCACCCGACATTGCCCCACCTTCCTGCAGAGAAGAGTTTTCCTGATGTCCAATTCTCACCCAAGAAATTTATCCTGAGCGCATTGTCACCCTCTGCACCTCACCGCTCCAAGTGGGGAATGCCTCTCCCTTGGGTTTTTTTCCATCTTCTGAAGCAATTTCCTGCACAGAAGCTGGTTATCCCCTGCTATATGCCCACGGGTTTAGTTCTGCTTTTCCCTCCGATATCACTGGCCTGAAGATACCAACCCCAGCCTTGTGTGCTCCCTCCCCACGACCACATTTCCGGCCAGCTTCCTCAATCACACCCAAAACTGATAAGAAAAGTGGATGAAAAATTTGGATCCACATCTCTGGTAATGGGCTTTTGGTTTATCTCAGTCTCTTGCATCTTTTTCTTGTGCCTGTCTCCCGTTAGGTTTGAATATATCCCAAATCCCAGGAGGGATCTGAGCTTTCAGGTCGAGATTTTTCCTGGGGTTTGGCTCTACCATCTCCAGGCTGTGTCTGGAAATGCTCCTACAAAGAGGCCATGCATCAGTGCTGATTCCCAGCAGAATCAGGAGAAGTCCTCTGTGAGCAGGGATGGGGTTTGGACTCAGCCTTGGGGAATCGCCAGGAGCAAAATCTCCAAACTGGAGATGGTCAAACTGATCCCCATGGCTGCAGTGGATGTGGCTTTTTGTTTTATGGATGTTGCAGAGGAAAAAATCAACAAAATCGATAACAAAACTCCTCCTCAGCCCCTGGAACCGACTTGCTTATGGGAGAATGTGGGCAGGAGCTGGGAAGCAGCCTGGAGCTCCTCACCGAGGGTTTGGTTATTTATCAGTAGATGGAAATGCTGAAAAACCAAGCCAGGTAATTCCTAATCAATACCAGACTCTGATTCAGCCACGTGGGCTCAGGAGGAATGGAGAGACGTGGTCTGGATCGCTCCCAATCATAGGAAATTGCGGCACAGAGAGTTTACAGAAAGAGAAATAAAATAACCCTGCAGCGTTCCGATTGCAAGCTGAACTCCACATCAGGAAAAAGATGATTTTTATCGCGGAGCCACCTTGGCTGCACATCATCCCGGCCGCAAACAGACTGTGCGGCGCTGCTCGGGTGGGAATCCTCCCCGGGGGTTTTCCAAAAAGGGATTTTCCAAAGCCTGCGCCCGGCAAAAGCATCCGCGTCCCTCCCCATCCCCGCGAGCTGCAGTGCGGAATTTTGCCGTCAGATGGCAAAGTGGAGATGGGGAACAGCGGGCAGCACCTGCCGGAGGATGCCACGGCAGCGGGAGAGGCGCAGGGTGCCCAAACGGAGCTTTGGTGTCAGATTTTGCTCGGCCCGGGGGAGGTTTGTGGGTGTTGGGATGGGCAGATCTGCCCGGTGGGAGATTCTCCATCCCTGGGTGAGGCTGAGGGGGAGCCGCGGGGGTGGGAAGGATTTGATGCCTTTGAATATTTCTAGTTTTTTACTCTTCATGTATCTGTAACTTGCTGTAGTTCTGTGCTTCTTACAGAGTGCTAAAATCCTCTGTTCCAGCACCTTTGGCCAAACAAGGCTCTCTGAACACAGATTCAAGGACATATTCATTGCCTTAGGGCCTGAAAATATGTAAACAACTGTGAGCTGGGGGGAGCAGGCCTGGGGTGGTGAACATCATCACCTGAGGGTGCGATTGGAGAATTAAATTCCAATCTGCTAATGGGACAGAACTTATAAAAGGTGAAGGGCTCGTGACCCAGGGTCCATTTTGGGTGTCGTCCCCGACGGGGGGCTTTGCTTGCCCGAATGTACCTTGAAGGTCTCAAATAAATTTGTCCACATTTTATACTCCTAATTTGTTTTAGCCTCTTTTCCAGGCATCAGTTTTTGGCGACTCCGCAGGTACAGGAGGAGTTGCAGTTCAGGGCATGAGTTCATGCTTTAAGGTGGGAGCATGGGCTGTCTGGAGGACCCCAGGGTGGGCTCCAAGGGTATTCCAGCCCAGCCGTGCCCAGTGCTAGGTGACAACCCCACAGTGGCCTGTCCCGGAGTGGCTGCGTCCCACAGCAGCTCCTGGGAGCTCCCACGATGTGAGCTCCGAATTTCTGCACCGAAACTCCGCTTGGCCGAGGAAGCCGCGACTTCCCCTCACAAAAACAACCCGGACGAGCCCATATAGGGCATCACACCCTGAAAAAACCAACAAACCGAACCAAACCCAAAGCCAAACAAGCTGCCTGAGATAGCTGGTCTCAAAGGGCAGCGCTTACAGCAGGTGACAGGTGATCCCATGGTGTTTTGCTGCTACTTGTCATAAGGAAATGGTTTTCTCCTCCAGTGAAACTCACGCCCGCCGCTCTCCACCACGAGGGCGGTGATACCGGGGATCCCAGGCGGAAGCGCTGGCTGCTCTCCACCTGAATGGCTGCTAAAAATAGGACTGAACTCAGCCACCAGCTTGGGTACAAAAAGGCACCTCCCAGGAGAGCCCGAGATCCCGCAGCGCCCGTGGCCCAGGAGTTGGTCTTGATCCGTGTCCAGAGGGGCAGAAATACTGATGGAAAGGTAAAAACCAAACCAACAAATGAACAATCAGTCGAAGTAGGATGGGGGTCTTGGCTTTGCTGGGATTAAATGTAGTGGAATGATTTATTATTGAGTGGCTGGTGGGCTTTGGTGTTGGCTTGGATGAAGGAAACTCGCCTTTCTGATCCCTAAAGAAGGCCTGGGTGGGGTGGGTGGGTGTGCCGTGGCTCAGTTCTGAGCAGAGGCTGATTCCCAGCTCCAGGGTGCTCTATACAAGCTGCATGGGCCACATTTTGGTGCTGGTTCCCCATGGGCTGTTCAGTGGTGGAGAGAGCCTGGTTTGGGTCTGGTTCTTTGAAGGGGGAAATTGGTTTCAGAAGTAAAACCAGCACAAGGCACCATCATGTCTCTGCTTTTCCAATAGCAGCATCTTTGGCTTGTAAATGGAGAGAAAAGGGCGATGGGCAAGGCAGGATTGGTGCTCCGAGCTCCATTCCTAGCCCTGCGCTGATGGAGCTCATGGAAGGGTTGTGTCATTGCAAGGTGACTGAGACCATTTCCAAGAGCCTGCAACCCTTGGCCTCTGCAGGGGCTGGGAGGATTTTTAGCAGCCAATACTTTAGGGAGAAATACCCTAAATTCTGCATTGTTTGGCTTACTGGGTGCTCCTGGGGTGTTTTCATCGGAGTGCGGGAACACATTGCCATGGGACGATGGGATGGTGTCCGGGTGATGTCCTTGCTGGATCAAACCCCCTGGGTAATGACCAGGCTCCCCCTGGGACGTGCCCAGCCCATCTCTCCCCTCCCCATGGTTTTGGTTCCTTTATCAACGAGTCTGTGGTTGTAAAACCCCACGTGGGCCGTCTGCATCGGGAGCGCTCCGATAACGACCATAAAACCGACTGATCATTAACCAAGAGCACAAACAGCCCCACACAGCCACAGCACCCCTGGGTGCCAGAATGGAGGAGGTTTCCATTCCCCTGACTATGCAGTGGCCCAGGGAAGGCAAAAACCAGGCTGAAAATGTTGTTTTTCTCCACAGCAACGCGCGGGTTCCGGCTGCGGAGATGCCTCGGTGGGATGTGGGGAGGCAGCCCTCGGGCAAGATCCTCTCACTGGACAGGCGAGAGGCCAAGAAAGTGCTGGAGATTTATGTCAAGCGCTCACTGAGCTGCCACGAAAACTCACTGATGGCCAAAAAAGCCCTCCAGGAGAAACTCGGAGGGCGAGGGAGGAAAACAGATGGGCTGCAGCGGTCAGAAAGTGATTTCTGCACGTATTCGTGTGCCAAAACCAGCCCCAGGAAGGAGCAGGAGGAGAGACTCAAAACACCAGACCTGGAAGAGGCTTTGGATGATGACAGCAAAGCTCCCCAGGAGGTGCCTAAAGAGGGGATGAAGCCCAAGAGGAAAAGCACAAAAAACTCTTCCCAGGGCAAAACACAACACTCAGGTTCCAAACCAACCTGGCTGAAAAGTTTCTTGAATCTCTTCTTCAAGAAGAGCCCCGAGGAGCAGAAGGAAAACGCAGGGCAGAATGCAAAGGAGAAGGATTACAAAGCTCCTCAGGGCTCCAAACCAGAAGGAGCCAAAAAACACAGAGTAGACTCCAACACGTCCCCACCATCGGGCAGAGCCCTGAAGAAGAAACCCAGCCTCAAGAAGGTTTTCTCGCTGAAGAAGCACGGCGAGGAGGAGCGGGGAGAGCCGGGATCCGGGGCGAGGAGCAAGCGGCCCGGCTGCCTTCCCCTGCGGCACGTCCTGGCCCCGGCCCCGCCAGGTGGGACCCCAGCACCCCTCCCCAGCCCCGACCCACCCCTGCTGGGCTTCTGCGGGGAAAGCCATCCCGTTTAGCGCTGGTTTCTAACCCCTCCCAGGGTTTCCTGGGGCCTGGGGTAGGTTTGGAGAGCCCAATCCCAACCTTCTGCCCCAGGGAGGGTCGCTCTGCCCGTGCTGTGAGCACCCCAAACCAGCTCTTGGCGATAATCACCCAAGCACAGATTTTCCTCCTCCGGCACCCAAGGGTCACGGTGGTTTAGTCTAAACCTGCATCTGAGACCCGAGATTAGATCCTAAGCCACTCTAGGGCCAGCGTTAAGCCGCTTGAGAGCTGCCGTGGGGACAGGCGCGGGCAGCTGGCGTGGCACAGCCCGCGGGACAGACACCGTGCCCAGCCCGGCCCTCCCCGTGCCGAAACGCTGCCGAGGGCACTGCCGAGGAGGAGGATTTGGGTCAGGCTCAGGGAGCGCTCCCTTCGCCCTCGGAATGCGCTAATCCGGCCCCGCGTCCGGCCCCAGCTTTGCGCTGGCAGGCGACGGTGACAAAAGCCATCCTCAGCCCGAGCTGTGTTTGTGTCCCCGCAGAGGCGGAGCGGCCCGAAGGATACTACACGCAGGTGTCGGAGGAGATCGGGCTGATCGTGCAAGGCAGCGAGAGCCGCGGGGGCAGGGCGGGGGCGCGGGGGGAGCCCCCACAGCCCCCCGGCACCGACGGGGTCGGTGAGTGTTGGCTTTGGGAGCAAATCTGTGCAAGAGTCAGCGCTGCTCAGTCCTGATCCGCAGGGCTGTGTCAGACAGAGTCAGGCAAAGACTTTGCAGGAGATTTTCACCGTCAGGGTTTGATTGGGGGGGAGGGAAATTCAGAGAATCCCAGAATGGTTTTTGGGTTGGAAAGGACTTTAAAGAACATCTCATTCCAGCTCTCCTCTCATGCCACCTTCCATTAGACCACACAAAAGACAAAATTCAGAGCCAGGAGCGTATTTTTGCTGGCTGAGGGTGACAAGGGTAACAAGGCACTTGGAAATAGGCTGGAATGGGTTTTGGAAGGATGGAGATGGATAAACATTATTCAGGGAATTTTTCCTGGGGGCTAAACAGAACATCTGGGTGCGTGAGGCTTGGACAATAACATGGTGTCTCTCTCTCCAGATGAAGCCATCAGGAGGATCGTGTCCCTGCTCCGGAGCGCGGGGGACGAGCTGGACAGGCAGGTGAGAGGAGAGCTGTGGGCAGCAGCACGGGGCTGAGGGAATCCAGGCCAAGCTCTGCACTGCTGTCAAACAGATACAGCAACGCCATTTCCCCAGGGGCAGGAAAACACTCTGTAAAATCAAGGAAATGGCAACCTTTAATTCCTTGCCTGGGTGTGACCGTGGCTGTCTGTCTGCAGTCCTGGTGTGGGTTGAAGGCACCAGCCTGAGGGTGACACACAGAGTCATTCCCTCAGAGCAGGAATTATACTCAAATATTTGCTTTTCTCCCACCCAGGTGAGGGAGGATGCGCGGCTGCAGCTCTTCTTCAGGGACATGTCCTACAGCTCCTTCAAGAGCCTGGCCGACGCCTACGTGCAGAGGGAGCTGACGGCCAGCAGGGCTGATGTCAACCCCCAGGAGATCCAGTTTGCCTACACGGTGCACCTCACGGCCATGGTGGCAGGGATCTGCAGCCAGGCGGTGAACAGGATCATGGGCTTCGGCACGCGCTACCTGGAGGATTCCTTCGCACCCTACGGCAAAATCCTGCAGGTGAGGAGAAGGATCAGCCTGGGGCAAGTGGCCAGGGAAGCTGGGGCTGCCCCATCCCTGGAAGTGTTCCAGGCCGGGTTGGATGGGGTTTGGAGCAATCTGGGGTGGTGGAAGGTGTCCCTAACCATGGCAGGGGTGGAACTGGATGGAAAGGTCCCTTCCAATCCAAAGCATTCCATGATTCTAAGAATGTTTCCTTCTGTCTCAGCAGAAGAGAGAGAAGCTCATGACAGACCACTGTGACAGCCCGGACTGACAGCGGCTGCTGAGAAGGGCCTGTGGTGCCTGGGAACACAAAGATGAAGATTTAGTGGTGGGAGGACAATCTCTGGTGGTGACCTCAATGTGGGGTGAACTTCTGAGCTGTGGGTTGAAAATCTTTTAAGGAAAACCCCCACGACAGTGCCAGCAGTGTGAAATGCTTAAACCCCAGCTGGCTGGGGGTAAAGAGTCTGTAAATCAAACAGAGCCCAAATTCCAACCTGTGTTTGCATTTTAGCTCCTGCCAAGTGCTTGTGTTGAACCTCAGGGGTTGTTGCTGTTTGTGTACATGTATTTATTTACCTGCTTTTCTAATTTTCTATTTGTGAATGTACAACATAATTTTTCTAGTTTCTGCTACCAGCCAAGAATCCAGGGAACAAACCCTAAAACTCAAATAAATTGGTGCCTAAATGCCAGCCAGGCTGTCTGCTGGATGTTGTGTTGTAGATGGAATAATGTTTGCCTTGCTCCACCTGCTCCTTTTCCAGCCAAATTCCAAGTGGCCTCAGAGCAGATCCACGGTGCTGTCCTGCCATTTTTACAATTTATAGGCATTCCCTTTCCAGCAGAAGGAGATTTACTGCCCAAAGCAGCTTGATCTGACACCAAGAACTGGGTAAAGCTCATTCCCGAGTGGTGCAGGAGCTGTAACTCCCTCGAGGACTGAGGGGATTTACAGCTGCTGGAGTCTCACCTATGAGCTCTAAAAAGATGTGAAATGTCAAAGCGATTTAAACCCTAATCACTGGGAATGTTTCCAGCTAATCTTTGCGCAGACCCCTAAGTAAGGCCATGGATTAAGGCACTGGGGCTGCTGGGGAGGGGCTGTCAGAGCTCGGTGTGGTGGCACCAGCAGGAGCATCTCCCCTGCACGGCTGGACCTGGCCTGGGGTGAAGGACACGAAGTTTTGGGGTTTGCAGTGTGCAGGAGGGATGTTCTAGTGGGTTGGAGGTGATGGTGGTGGCAAACAAACGTGTGGGTCTGTGTCAGTGCCATGGGGGGTGACAGTCCCCTGTGGGCCCCTGGTGACAGAGAAACTTGTCTTTGGGAGGATCTGACCTGCTCAGTCCTTGCAATACCCTAAGCAAAAGAAAATGGGGAAGCAGAGCCCTCAGAGGACTCTGCTCTTCCCCACCCAGATCCATGACCCCAAAGCCTCCAGGGACTTGTTTGACAGACACGGGGTTGAGCCCTGGCTGCCGAGGGAGGGGGGACACCTTGCAGGGGCTCCATCTCATTTAGCCCGGGGTAATTAAGACCTTGAAAAGCACCAAATCCCACTCCTGGCTCCTGCCAACAACGAGCAGCATCAGCACCGCGATTCCTTTTGGCTGGGAACCGATCTGGGAAGCTTTGTGGGAGAAACTGAAACCGCCCTCGTTTGTTTGCAACAGTCCTGACATTCCCGTTCCCGGAGCCCGGGGGACCGAGCTGGGCTGGGAGTGGGGCAGGCTGAGCTGGGGATGTGCTGGGAATGTGCTGGGGATGTGCTCAGAGGGTCACAGGGTGCCCCAGTTTGTTTTGCATCTGAGCTCGTGCGCTGCCAGGGATGGGTTGGGATTTGCATGGAGCAGAAAAGGGCTCTGTGCCCTCGTTGGCTTCCCAGAGGCAAGTCAGATATGCTCTGTCCCAGGGCGTATCACCTGCCATCAGCACGTGGTGAAACACCAGAGAGGAGCACTGCTCACTCCCATTCCCTTCTCCTGCGCTGTTCCCAACACCACAGCTGAACCAAAGCCTCTCCTCCTCTGCTCACTGAGCCTTTTCCCAACCATTGGGGCAGCGGTGCCGGGGGGAAAAGGAGCCGAACCTGCACAGCTCCTGCTCCCAAAAACCCCAACCCTCCTGTGCAGGGATGCTGCTCCAGCTGGGCTTTGTGGAGTGAGGTTGGGAGAAGCCACAGCTGCCTCAGTGCAGCACCCCAGGGCTGGTGGCATTTGGAACCCAGGTCCCCTCCCAGGAGCAGCTCCAGCACCTTGGATTAATCTCCTGGTTATAAAATTGGGACCTGATTGCCTGTGGCCACTGAAGATACTAAGAAGGTTTTAAAGAAGGGCAAGTTATTAGTCCTGGGGGTTTGAGCCGTTTCCAGCTCTGGGCATTACCTTCATCCTTCCCTAAACACCCTGGTGTGGCTTCCCACAGCGAAGACAATCGCCTCGCACGAAAATCCCTGGCTCACAGACACGGCCATCTGGGCTCTGCTCCTGCCGGGCAAAACACAGCCCCGCACAGTCCCAGCCCAGCCAGGGCTCGGTGTGAGCCGGGGGCTTCCTCCCAAAACCACCCCAGGCTGCTGCTGGGATCCTGCGTTTCCAAAGTCGTCAGTCCCCACTAATCCTCCTTTGGAGAGCCGGGGGGGGGAGGGCAGCTTAGAAAATCAACCCGGCACTTAATGAGCCAATTAATGCAAAATTTGCTGTCACTAAGAGGATGATGACAGGGTTTCATCTCACGGGAGCGTGGAGCCGAGCCAGGCGGGTGATGCCTCCTGGATGCTGTCCCAGGCCGTGGCGCTGGCAGCGGGTGAGGGTGCAGGGGGGATTTGGCACCTCGGCCCTCCTGGAGAAGCCCCCGTGACCCACTGCAGGACAGAGGAGAGGGTTCCCAGAGGTCCCACGGGATCATTTCTGCCTTTCCCAAAGCTTGGCAGCCAGGGCTGGGCACGGCTGAGGAGGTGCAGGGCTGAACGAAGCAGGAGCACCCTGCACCGATTTGTGCAGAGCCTGTTGGGCTCCCGGGGGCCTGAGGTCAACAATAGGAACAGTTAATCACAGGAAACACAGAACAGCTTCTTCCAGCGGGCAAACCCTGAGCACTTCTGATTCTCTCGCATGTCTGGACCAGTCACAGCAAGAGGTGATCTTTTTGTCCTTCATGAATTTGCCAGTGCTGAAGGAAAGTCCTTTCAGTGAAGGGATTTGCTTTCCCAAGGGCTGGAGGAGCCTGTGGCATGAATCACACAGATCGAGGCTCTGATATCTCCATGTGGCTGGGGTAGAGGCTGGGATATGTGGGAAACTCAGCCAGCGAGGGAATAATGTGAAATATCAGACACTGGAATGAGAAATTAGGGGTTCCAGTACGGCTGTGGATCTAAAAGCCCTAATTCAGTAGTTGATCACCTCTGGGATAATCCAAATAATTATTCAATCTATCTTGGAGCTGGCAACTTGCTCCTGTGTGTGCTGATAGCCAGGGAGCACCAGAGACCATCCCTGGCCGTGCTGTGACATTTCCCTGGGGGTTCCAGGCAGTGCCCACCTGCTGACCAGCAGCTCCTGGTGCCACTTCACCCCAGGGACATTTTGCACATCAGCATGGGGGACTCTGCTCCAGGACACAATTCCTGTCATGGGGACACAGCCATGGCTGGAGAAGGCAGGGGAAAATGTAGGAAAATTTGTGGTGAAAGAGCACTGCAAAGGTGGAATTGAGATGCTGGGACAATGCTATGTGTCCCTGCACTCTCCTGGCAGGGCTGGTGCATGGGCACAGGGAAGGAGAACCTGTTCCTTACCCACATGCCCATGGTGTGGGATAGCCCCAGTCCTAACCCACGGAATGTTTCCTCTCAGCGTGCAGCTCTGCGGATTTGGACAACAGAAACGACAATATTTACCAGTACTTAATAATAAATACATCTGTTAAAATGGCAATTTTTGTTCTGTATGTTGGCAGCAGCATTGGATCATTAAGGCTGAAAAGACAAGAAATCCACGGCATTTCTCCCTGTGTTTTTAAACTCTGCCCCAGGCAGGGCAGCCAGTCCAAAGGCAGTTTGATTTTGGTTCAATAATCACAGGTTTTTGGTTCAATAATCACAGGCCTTACTGAGGATAGAGAGAAAAACAAATCCAGCTCTTTGGGTTTTGCCCCTGCAAAGAACATCCAAGAGTGATGCAAGGGCAAAACCCCTTCAACAGGGAGCAAATATAAGGAATGTTTCCAAACCTAACCCAGCGTAACGCCCTGCATCCACCCCTTGTGTAACATCCTCTGGCTTTAAGTGTCTTATACAAGCCTTTACTCACTCAGTATTGAGCTGTGCCTAAGCTGGGATTGATGGAGAATCCTATTTAGGAAAACACCCTTTGATGAGGGAAGCATGAAGCAAAGAGGAATTTTTGCACGGATGTTCCCAAGTGTGACAGGTGCAGTAACGCCAGGACCATCTCCAGGAGGGCTCCTGGGGCATTGCAGACACCTTGGCATGAGAGGGGAGCCCTGATTCAGCCCTGAGCATCCGAGCTGGCTGTGGTTGAGGATTATGAGAGCTGTTTTGATCAGGGGAAAATTTCTGTTTTTAGCACAGGCAGCAATTAAAATAGCTCGCGAATCTCAACGCCTCGGGGAGCTGTCATAAAAGGAGGCAGAAAATCCATCTTCTGGACTCCTCTGCAGCCAGAGATGAGCCTGGAGGGAGCAGAGGAGAGCAGAGCCTGAGGTTCACCTGGTGGAAAAGGACAACTCAAGACCTCGAGCCGGATACGCCGCTTTGGTCCCGAGATGGCTGTGGAGGATCTCCGAGCTTCCAGCACCCCTTTCTCGCTCTCCTTCTCGGGCAGCGGCTTCCTGGCCCTGTACCAGGTTGGGGTGGTGCAGTCCCTGCTGGAGTTGGCTCCCGAGCTCCTCAAGTCTGCCTGCAAGGTCTACGGCTCCTCGGCCGGCTCGCTCATCGCTGCCGCCGTCGTGTGCGGCGTCGGCCTCGGTAAGAAACCCACGGCCTCGAGTCCTTACAGCAGAGTTTTTTTCCGTAAACCCAGGGGCTTTTGCTCCCTGAAGCAGGGGCTTTTGGTCCATAAACCAGGAGCTTTTGCTCCCTGAACCAGGGGCTTTTGCTCCCTGAACCAGGGGCTTTTGGTCCATAAACCAGGGGCTTTTTGTCTATAAACCAGGGGCTTTTGGTCCCTGAACTCGGGGTGATGTCTGGGGGCGCTGCTGGGGCCGTGGGGCTGGCAGAGCTCTCCTCGCTCGCTCGGAGGCCGAGGTGTTGCCACGTTTGCCAGCCGGCGCGGCGCAGTTTTGGGTGGTGTAAGCTGAAAAAGCCGGTTCTTACAGTCTGAGTGTTTTCTGGCTCGGCTGCTGGGCAGATCCTGCAGGGGAAAATCTGGATGGACCTGTATTCCATTGGCTCCTTTTCCTGCTCCTGCTGGAGGAGCAGACCTGCTCTGCTGCTCTGAGGTCAGGGGTGCTGAGATGTGTCCCAAGGCCGGTCTGTGCAGCCGTGGGCGTGGGTTTGCCCATGTAAAGCCCCCTGCTCCCTATGGATCAGGTTCCTTGGGATCCTTAGCTGTCACACAGGTGTCCACAGAGCTGACAGCCTTGTTTGCATGGCACTGTGGGTTACCCACTGACCCTTCCCAGAGCGAGGGAAGATGCAGATTCCCATCTCCAGGTGCACCTTTCCATGTGGTCAAAGCTCAAGGGCTTCTCAGCAGGATATTCCTGAAGGAACAGCAGTGCCTTCTCCAGCCCTGATTTCTTATTGCTGCTAAAGAGCAAAGGTCAGAGTTTTCCTCTGACCCTCTTTCAACAATGTGGAACAGGCCCCTCTAGCAAGAAGATCCTCCATGTGTAGAATTAATTCGGAGCGGTTAATCCACTTTTAATAATCACATCCTCCCATATTTCCAATTAGTGCTCACATGTAAACAAGCGTACACAAGACTTAAGGCTCTGAAAGCTGATCCAAGTCCTGCTTCGAGCAATGGGGAGCAGAGGGTTTTAGGGACCAAATAATGATGGAGGAAGCCGGGAGGGAACATACAGTTCCTGAAACCTCTGGTGGATGCTGGAACTGTTCTGCTGCAGCTAAAAATAATTCAAAACACTGACAAATATGTTTAGACAAGGCAGAAAGGAACATTTCTGCCCACGTAGGGATGAACTCCTCCGCAAATAAGCAAGGGCCCCAAAATTTCTGATTCCTCCTGTTGCTGTACTGGGTGGAGCTGGGGCTGTCCAGCAGAAGAAATACCTTTGGGAACTGCTCTTGCTGTGCGCACCAGTCCTGAACTGGGCATGGCTTCCCTGGGCTGGAAGAGGGGCTGAGATGATCTCACGCCCAAAATCTTCCCCAGAGGAAGAAAAGACATTTTGGATAGTGATGACTCCGGCTGGGTTTCTAACAAAGCAAATGAATGTGGCACAAACTCTGTCATATTCCCCCTGGGGACGATAGGGGCAAAAAGAAGGTGCAAGGTGTGTTTGGAGTGGCTGCAGTCAGGTGCCCACCCCCCGGACCGGGCTGGGTGAGGAGCTCTGAGCTCCCCGAGCCAGGCTGTCCCCTGTGACCCCACCGGTCACCTCGCGGGGACATGGCTGTCACCAAGCTGGTGCGGTGATGGTCCCATTGCTGCCAGGCTCATCCCTCACTCACTCGAGTCAAAGCCTAGAGCCGGGCTCGGCTCTCTCCTCCCACCCGGCGGCTTGGGGACAGTTTTTCCATGGTTTCCCCCATTTCCAGGACGCGGAGCAGCCAGGCCGTGCCCCGGGGGTGCCCCACCGCCCTGGGTGTGTGTTCGCTCTCGGCATCCCCGCGGACCCCGCGCCAAGCCGGGCAGCGCTAATCGTCGCCCCGCACGGCCTCGGCATCCGCTCAAACACTCCTAACCCCTCTTAGTGCCCGTGTTGCTTCGGGACACCGCAGCTAATCCGTCTGTCCGTCCGCACAATCCCGTGAGACGGCACGGAACCCTCTGCCCTGCAGAGCCTCGGGGCTGAGCCCGCCCCGGAGCCCGGGGAGCCCACCCGGGTGCGAGGACAGCTCTGTGCAGCTCTTGGGAGCTGGAAAAGCTTTCCCTGCAAGAGTTTAGCCCCCCCAGGAGGGATATTCCCCCAGGGAAGCTCCCCACGTCAAAGGGACCAAATTCCCCCCATGGGATCAGGCTGCCCGCGGGGTTTGCTGCACTGTGGAACCTTTAAAACCCGCAGGCTCCTAAGCCCTGGGCCGGGGCTGCGGGGCTCTGCTCCTTTAATCCTCTGCTCCTGGGAGGTGCGGACACATGGCATGGCTAACACCACCCCGGTGTCGCCAGGGGAGCTCAGGGGAGCAGGGAATCCCAGCGATGTGGAGCCGGGAATCCCAGCGGTGCGGGGCCGGGACACGGCTCGCAGGAAAAGAGGTGCCCCTCGTCCTCGGCCGGGAGCCAGCCCAGCTCCCTGCGGAGCCTGGGGCTGCCCACGTGGAACACCAGATGTGGAAGGCAGGAATGTGATGTCCAAGTCACACTGCCATGGATAGCTCAGTGTCAGCACCCGTGTCCCCTTCCTGGCTCTCTCTGGAGCCTCTCCCTAATCCCCACCAGGAACAGCTCGAGGACTCACCTCTGGTGCAGATGGGGATTTCGCCAGTGGGGTCACACAGCCATACAATGTCCTTTGAGGACGTTACGGGGGTGATGCTCCCCTTTCTGCCCTGCCACAAAGTCCCCCACATTTCCCTTTGCATGGGAAGTGCAGCAGTGTCACCCTGGGGTCACACAGAGGGGCTGCAAGGAGCTTTATTTGTGAGGAGTGTTAAAAATAGGATTTAAAACCTAATTGTTAGTGCAGCAGGAATATTGACATTATCTCCATCTTTCCCCCCGCCTCTGTTTCAGATGACCTAAAGGAATTTTTCTTTGCACTGGCAACAGAAGTCAGGAAAACCATCCTGGGCCCCCTCTCTCCCAAGTGCAGCCTGCTGGCCAAGCTCAAGGCTGTCCTGCAGCGGATGCTGCCGGAGGATTCCTACCTGCTGGCCTCGGGGCGGCTGCACATCTCTCTCACGAGGGTGGTGGACGGCCAGAACGTCATGGCCTCAGAGTTCAGCTCCAAGGAGGAGCTCATTCAGGTACAGAGACCTTCCCCTGGTGCCGTAGGAAGGTCTCCACCTGCCTGGGGTGGAGATACCTAAGTGTTGGTGGCTTTAGCTGCACTCTTTTCCACCCAAGATGGGGAGAGCATCAGGAGGCTCTGCCAGAGCCGTGATCCCACCACAAGCTCCATGAGCTTGGAGGGAGGGAGGAAGATGTGAGCTCCAGAGTCAGATGGAACAAATTGCGCTAAAATAGCAGCAGGTTTGTTTCCAGCCTCATCCAGCTGAGGCTGGGACTCTAATAATGACTCTTTGCAAGCACTGTCAGTGCTGGTGTGAGCCCTCAGCTCTCCCCACAGGTCTCTCCTCGGCCAAGTCCCTCTGGCTGTGATTTTCCTCATTGCCTCAGCTCTTTGCTGGGAGGAAAGAGCTGGACAAGGCTGCTGCCAAACACAAGTGGCTCATGAAGCAGTAAATTATCTGCTGGGGGGAAAATCCCTAACAGAGCTGACTGGATCCATATCCCAGGGAGACAGTAGAGGATGGCAGCTCCTTGGAGATGTTTGGACTTCACCCCATGGTGATCCAGGAGCTTGGGATGTTCATTCCCAGCTGATGAGATTGGTGGGAAATGGTTGCAAACACCCCAGCAGGGTGAGGATGCCTTTACCTCTGACAAATCCCAGCAGGGCGAGGATGCCTTGCGAGGGTGTCTTGGTTTTGTCCAAAAACCCACAAAGATGGAAATTGGCCCCAAAGCCTCACCAAAGGGCAATGTCAGACAGTGATATGTAGATTTACAACTATGAATTCTGGCAGCTACAAAATCACAAAATGCAGTGCTGTGCCCTGCTCCAGAGAAGTGTTTCCACTTTAATGAAATGAGATGTTGTCCCCTTCTTGAAGTCTTTCTTGCCACAGTCTCCAGCAAAGTCCAGGTGGCACAGCCTGGCTCCAGACTTTGTCAAGGCTGAGTTTTCAGGCTTTTGTCCAGAAGAACTTTGACAGGACCACTGACTTCTGCAATCTCTCTCCTTCACAGGCTCTCCTCTGCAGCTGCTTTCTTCCTATTTACTGTGGATTCATCCCTCCATCCTACCGAGGAGTGGTGAGTGACAGTTCCACTAAAACACATGCTCCCAGCAGGGTTTGAACTTCACATTCCCCTGAGCAGGGCGGGATAGGTGTGTCCAGGCTTGTGTTTCAGTCGATGGAGGGTGATAAAGCCCTGCAGCTTTTCCTTCACCCCATCCTAAAATGACAGCTGGGTGGAATTGCCACCTGCAGAGCCCTCTCCTGCCTGCTTTGCCCACGGGCAGAGCGTGGGTGACCAGATCCTGTTTTGCAGATGTCTGAGTGAGATGAGGACGCCCACACTGGGGACCTTGAGACACAATCAGTTATCCCTGGCAGGGCCTGTCTGCAGCACAGGTTCATCCCTTAGCTCAGGTGCCGACTTGCACGGCTCAGATATCGAGAGGTCGTGGGAGGATCCACCCCCAGCCCTGCGCATTTCCATGCTCTGTGTTTGTCTGTGGGAAGGAGGAGCTCAGAAGTCGTCCAATGCATCCCCTTCCAGGCTGGGGCAGCCACAGCTTCTCTGGCCATGCCAGGGCCTCACCACCCTCATGGGGAAGGATTTCTTCCCAATATCCTATCTAACCCTGCCCTCTGTCCATGGGAAGCCATTCCCCCTTGTTCTATCACTCCAGACCCTTGTCCCCAGTCCCTCTCCAGCTCTCCTGGAGCCCCTTTAGGCATTGGAAGGGGCTCTAAGATCCCTGCAAGTGTCCAAGGCCAGGTTGGATGGGAATTGGAGCAACCTGGAATAGTGGAAGGTGTCCCCGCCCATGGCGAGGGTGGGATGGGATGAGCTTTAAGGTCGTTTCCCACCCAACCCATCCTGGGTTCTGTGACTGCTGTGTGAGGCCCCTCTGCACTGTTATTTCATGAACATTTAATTCCATCTGTGGCAACTTCTAATCCCACTGGGTGGTAAATCCATATTCCTTTTGGAATATAGCAATTGACAT
This sequence comes from Origma solitaria, assembly GCA_013397895.1. NCBI lineage: Eukaryota > Metazoa > Chordata > Aves > Passeriformes > Acanthizidae > Origma > Origma solitaria. The sequence continues at coordinate 38,896 of VZRL01004764.1, forward strand.
TTTCCTTGCCCAGTCAGCAATACCCCAGGGATCTGCAGGGAACTATTAAATGTGGGAGCCCTACTTCTTGAGCTCAGGACTTGAAAGTTGTACAACACTGTGCATTTGGTGATGTCTGAAGTGGCTCTTGACTGCCAAAAATTGTTGTACAAAGCTCTGTGAATGAAAATAATAATATTTCCAGTTTAATAACTGCTGTGGATTACAGCACCTGGTCGAGGAGCTGGCGGGGAAGGAGCCGGCAAAGGGATACAGAGCCTGGGTGGGAAGGGACACTGCTGGAAGGGGGAAGGGAGGACACACCGGGACAGGCCTGTGGTAAGATAGGAAAAGGCTGTGGGCAGCCCAGACCTTGATAAGTTACAGCTGTGCCCCCAAACACGAGGAATAAAGAACCTTATAAGGGAACTGAGTAGAAAAGGCACGTGTGGAGAGTTTGCTAATCAGCTGTAAGGTAGCAAGGAACACCTGTAATGTGACAAGGAATACCTGTTATGGGTGTGGCAAAGAGGATAATAAAAACTGTACCACGGGGTAAAAAAGAGATGAAGTTGATACTTACCACCACCTTGAGTGTGAGCTCTTTTTTTGTGTGCCATCACGGGCCCACAGCAGGAGTGTCACCAGTGCTGCTGCTGGTCCCCAGCTCAGTGGCACTGCAAGGGTCCCCAGAGCAAACCCTCCCCTGCTCCTCCCCCAGCGCTACGTGGACGGAGGTTTCACAGGCCTGCAGCCCGTGTCCAGCCTGGAGGAGCCCGTGATCACCGTGTCCCCGTTCACCGGCGAGCTGGACATCTGCCCCCGCGACTGCCCCGCCATCTTCTTCTGCTTCCAGATCTTCAACGGCAGCATCCAGATCTCCATTGAGAACCTGTGCAGGATCAGCTACGCCCTCTTCCCGCCCAGCACCATGGTGAGCCCCCAGGGCTTCTCCCAGCTTAGTTTTGGTTAAAATATTCATTTTATGATGCTCCTGCTTTCTCAAGATTTAAGGCTCAGCTCAATCTCCATTGTTAATTAATGGGATTTCAAAGGGAGGGGACAGCACCCATTGCCTTTGCAGTACATTTTCTGGTGGGGGGACACTGCTGATAGGTGACCAGCCTGGGCTGGGGTCCACAACCTGCAAAGGACCAGATGAAACCAGAGGATCCCTAAGGTCCCTTCCAACCCAAACCATTCTGTGATTCTCTGATCAGTGCTTTGGTGGTTGGAAACCAAGCAGTGCTTGCTGCCTTCCCAAATGGGCCATCCCAACCCTCCACAGTCAAACAGCTTAGGATAGATCCTGTAGTGCCAGGAACGGGCCTCTTTAGTGACCTCAAGTGCTTCTCCTTGCAGGTCTTGAATGACATTTTCTCCCAGGGGTACCAGGACACTGCGCTTTTCCTGTACAGGAACAGTAAGTGGCACCCCAGGACCCGAGGGACACCTCCAGGTGTGACACACACAAACATCATCCCTTTCTCTCCGTGTCTCCCAGATGCCTTTGGCTTTAACTACTTCGATGGCAATTTCCGCTTCGGCAGCACCTGCGGGAAGAACGACTCGGGACAGTCCAACGGGACACACCCCGGCCTCTACAAAAGGGTTCCTCAGTGCCTGACCCCTTACTTCCTGCCAGGTAGAGGAGTTGGGGGGATCAGCTTGGGTTTAGGGTTGCTGCAGCCTTCAAGAGAAGTTGTGTTATATTTAAGAGATTATTCAGTTATTTATTACAGTAAATATTTCTATCAGGAAGAGACTTTGTAAGAGTGGCTCAGGCTGGATTCTGGCCTGGGCTTCAGCACCTACCCAAGCTGGACAAGAGGAATTATTGCATTTATTGCATTGTTTCTAATTGCTGATCTTTATTTCCTTCTGCGCTGTCATCCCCGGGTGCAGGCTTGTGGAAGAAGGAGCAGGTGAGCGGCCTGCAGGACCCGTTGGCGAAGGTCCTGCTGCAGCCGTACAGGCTCCCGGCTTTGTTCAGGAAGGGGTAAGAACATCCCAACAGAGGCAGCAGGGAATGACACAAACCAGGGGTGGTGCCTTCAGCAGTGGCGGGGCAGCTGAAGGGACACACAAAGGGATTTGGGCTTCCCTGAGAGTGGGAACGGCTGGTGGGAGCACCATAGGTTATGGAAAAAATTATTACCGTGAGCATTTACCATGAACATCCTCCCGTTCTGCTGCCTTTATCCATCATTAAACTCAGCCTGTTTGCTTTTGCAGGGTGAAGAAGGTGTGGAGGATGCTAGAAGGTGTCAGCTCCCTGGTCCAACGATTCCACAAGCTCCTCCAAGCCTTGGTGCCTGCTTTGCCTAAAAGAGCTGTGGACAGGAGGTGAGGGGCTGGGGGATGCAGACCCTCAGTGGAGGGAGAGCAGGGTACAGAGCAGGGAAAGCTTTGGAAACCTCACCTGTGGTCACTGATGCTGAGCGTGGCTAAAAACTCTAGATCTGGAGTAGCCCACATTAAAAGCAGCTATTTTTCCCCCAGGGGTATGATTTTGGTATCTCAAAGGAGCTACAAACCAGCTTAGTGTTGTTTCCCTACTGCAATGCATTTGTGTTCCAGACATTTATCTACTGGGCTCTGCCCTGGCAGGATACCAAGCACATTCACCGAGATCCTGAGAGATGTTCTGCCACTAAGCTCTCAAGGATTTAAGGCATTGAACTTGTCACAGCAACAGCTTTAAATCCATATCTCCCCAAAACCTGCTTATGAGTTCCTGCCTGCGCAGCTGCCCGAGAGACTCGCAGGGATTTTGCCCTGAGGCAGCTGCAAACTCCTCAGCTGTGAGAAAGCCCTTTGGAGTCAAACATTCCTGGGGCTGCTCATCCCTGTCAGCCCATCGACCCTGACTCAGCTCTGACCTTGTCCCCACAGGTAACAAGGATTGTCCTGGATGGGCCCTGGGGGGTCTCCAGTGCCGCCTTGGGACGTGGTGCCACCACCAGCACACACCAGCATGGCTGCTGGCTCTCGAGGGAATTCTTAGGGAGTGTTTTTTATTTCAGAACACATCTGGTTCTGTCTCCAGGGCTGCCACTGCAGTGCCCCTGCTCAGGCTGGACCTGCTTTTCCATGATGGCCAAGGCAAGGAAAGCTCTGGCGCTGCTCCGGGACCCACCCCAGGCTGCAGGGGCCACTGGGCAGCTTCACCTGCAGAGCTCACAGCCCAGCCCTTGCCCTGCCCACTCCACCTTCTCCCCACCAGCAGCATCCCTTTCCTGCTTTAATGCAGGGTGGGGGCAGGAAATGCCACATTTAAAGTGTTTTTCTCCTACTCAAAAACTTTCAGAGAGATTCCTCAGAGAGAGAGAAGGAAGCCTTAGGGAGCATCACACTGGGCAGGAACTAATTTTTGTCCAGTTTCTTGAAGTGTTTTTACCCATTATCGATTCTTGAGCTTCACACCCCACCCCCATAGCCCTGCTTCTCCTGCCTGTGGAGGTGGGAGTGCATTTGGATCCCCCAGGACCTTGCAGATGTGGAGAAGAATGGAGAAACCTAAAGATTATCTTCCCCCTAGATCAGAGTCCTGCAGGCTGCGTCTCCTGACGTTTCACAAATAAATGAGTTCTTCTCCTGCAGTTATAAGTCAGGGCCACACACAGAGCACGGCCCAGGCAAACACACCCTGTGTCGCTGGTCTGTACATGGAATTAACTGGCGGCACTCTTAATTTTCCCAAATCTGTGCTGCACATCAGAGGCTGAAGGAGTGGCTTTGTCCCAACTGTGTCTCGTTGGTTCCCGACAGGCAACAAATGGATCCGAACAGCACCAGCTGTTTATTGGAGCAAATTGGAGCCTGTTTAATTGCAAAAAGGGAAATGGAACAGAGGGACCTTTCATCCAAAGGGCCCTGGAGACTGCAGGAATGAATGTGGGGAGTAGCTGAAGGCAGCTTTGATGTAACCAGACTCAGAGTTAACTATGAGTGCTCTGTGAAAGATCAATATCCTGTGTTCTGCCATCTCTGGTTGAAATCAGGGAGCTGGGAATATTTTCTCTGGAATGAGTTTGCTAAAACAAACCTGGATGGTTATTTCATACAATCACAGAATGGTTTGGGTTCAAGATTATCCAGTCCCACCCCTGACATGGGCAGGAACACCTTCCACTGTCCCAGGCTGCTCCAAGCCCTGTCCAGCCTGGCCTTGGACACTCTCAGGGATCCAGGGGCAGCCCCAGCTGCTCTGGGCACCTGTGCCAGGGCCTCCCCACCCTCACAAGGAGCAATTTCTCCCCAATGTCCAGTCTAACCCTGCCCTCTGGCAGTGGGAAGACACTTCAACTTGTCCTGTCACTCAGGTCCTCATGAACAGTCCCTCTCCAGCTTCCCTGTAGGCTCTTCAGACCCTGGAAGGTGTCCAGGTCTCCACACAACCTTCTCTTCTCCAGGCTGAACAGCCCTAAATTTCTCAGCCTGTCTCCATAGGGAAGGTGCTCCAGTCCCCTTATAACTTTCTGGCCCTTTTTGATGGATCCCATTTGCATTGGATCCTGTCTGCTCCTGTCTTCCATCACCCTGGATGGATTTACATCTAACCTAACCACTGCAGCCAGAGCCAGGCTGCTGTAATCTAGCTGTTCTGCCACAGGGCACAGCTGAAAGCTCAGAGGCACCCACCCCTCCCCAGGCAGGGACCATCAAACCATTATTTGCTTTTGCACCTCTGCTCCCTCCCACTTATCCAACAGCTCCTTCTCCAGGCTCCTGCAAGCACCATCCCCACCTCCAGGCAGGATTTTACCATTTCAGTCAGCCTGAGGCAGTTACCCTACTGAAATGGTGATTAAAATCCCCCCAAGAAAATTCTCATCAAGGAATTGGACTTCCAAATCCATTAAATGCATCTGCAAACCTCAGCCACAAGCAGGAGCACAGTTTGAACTGCCCAGTGTATCCCACCTGCCCCATGTGGTGCTTGATCATAAAAAATGAGTAAAACCTTGAGAACTTTAACAAAAAACAACCTGCAAGGAACCCCCAAACTAAAATGTCTCAGCACAGAACCCTCCTGCTCCAAACCTGCAGGAATGAGTAAGAAATAAGTATTTAATGACTCAGTATTCAAATCAGCTGGGTTTTGCTTTATTAATCCCCCATCTTTTCAAGCAAGCAGAGCTGGTGCTGTCTCCACCTGGAGACATGAGCTTGGAGCTAATGGCAACAGGAGGCTATGCTAGAGGCAATGGATAGAGGCAAAGTTTGGCATTGATTGGAATCACCTTGTGCAGGAGTTTGTTTCACCCAAGAAAGCAGAGTGGGAACCCCAGCTGCACCCAGGTGGGACAGAACCAGTCTGGAATGCCTCCTCTGGGGGTGGGCCATGAGAATCATCAGGGGTCTGTGGCCCTGCCTGTGCTGTGACATTGCTGTCACAGTCATGTGCTCCTCAGGGCAGGTCACGCTCTGCCTTCGGGTTGGGTTCCAATTGCTCATTGTCTCTTTAAAACAGAAACTGGGGCCAAAGGCAGCAGCAGGGTCAAAAATGCTCTTCTGTGGCTGGCCTGGCCCTAAAGGGAATAAAACCGCATTGGTCAGTCTGACAGACCCCTCTGGCAGCTCCTGTGGGACAAGCTGGATTCAAGTGCCTGGTCAGAGCTGCTTCTCTTCCTCCTGTTATCTAAAGGGCAGCAGGTTTTGGTATCCTCAAAACATCACCCTTGTACCGCTGTCCTGTTGCTTGTCTCATTCTGCTTCGAACTCAGCAGAAACTCAGCCCTGAGGTGGAAGCGATGAGGGTTTGGAGACAACCCAAGAGAGCAAGAGCTCCCTCTGGAGCTGGGTCCCACTGCAGGTCTCAAGGAAGAGTCCTGGAGTCTGATCCATGCAATGAGCCCAACAAAGCCAAGCACGTGCCCAGCTCTTCCTGTGGCCCTGGCTGTTGGCTGCAGGTGCTCTATGCCAGACTCTGCTTCTAGTCTGAGTACTAAAGAGGTGCAATTTCTTGAATAGTTGTCCTGCTGGGCACATAGATGAGAGGCAAATCCTTGTGGATAACCTGCTAATCCAGCCTGAGTCTCCTGAGACTGCAGGCTCCAGACACTTGTCCTTTGGAAATACCACTTGTTCAAGAAATCAGGTACAAGTTGTTCACAAGTTTATCCCCCTGCTGCTTTGGCAGCATCAGTGATATTCTAGTTTTGCACAGATAAACAGCAAAATAGCCTTTTCCTGGCCTTGATCAGCAGGGCTTTTCCTTCCCAGAACTGGAAAAATCTGATGTGCTTCTCCTCTGAAGACTAAGAGCCTGGACTCACCCCTTGGTTGCTCTCTGGCCTAACAAATGAGCCTTGATTCCTCCCACAGAAAGAATTTTTCACCTGAGGCTGGTGAAAAATGTTGCAGCCCAGCTGCAAACCAGAGACAGAGATTGCTGATAGCCCAGAGCCACCCAACATCCAAAGAAACCTCGTTCCTACTCTGTTGCTTCCAAAAGCTCAACATAGCTCAGACTGATGGAGCCTTTAAAAAAACAGCCAGGGAAGCAACTTGTACAGCCTAGCACTGTGTCCTGCATTTCTTAGTGGGTCTAGAGTTGGTTTGTTTTCAAAGGAAATATCTTTCTTGCTTCCATTTTATGTTTTCCAAGCTTTTCTTTGTAGATCTGGAATGGTAACAGTCCTGTTCTTTCCCTTTATTTTCCTCATTTGGTGTGGGCCTCCTAGATGTAGCAGAACAATATTTGGGTCTTTTCTCACTTTTTTTTAATCTATGTGGCTACATTTTTAATTAATCATCACGTTGAAAAAGCTGTGTAATTTTTCCTAAGCTGATTATTTCTGAAATGTTGAAAGGATCAGAAAGAAAAAGAAAATAAACAGTAAAATTGAAAGAAACATTGCATTTCGTCAGATGCTTCTTTGTATTTTTTAGTAACAACAAACTGGAAACTGAGATGCTGAGGATTCATTGGTTTTCCATGCAAAACTAAAATGGGAGAGGGCATTATTTGGCATAGGATATCAGAAAATTACAGCGTTTGGATTTAAACCTGCCTTGTGTTGCTTAAAAATGATACAGGTATTGCTTTACCTGCAGCTCTAATATGCTTTCCTCGCACAAAGTATTCTTGTGGCTGCAGGCAGAGTTCCTAAGGAGAAGTTTGGATTTGACTGGCACAGTAAAGACATCTTGAACCCTTGATACACCCATAGTGAAGGGATGTGTGGGCAGAACCTGTTATTACCTCACAAGGTGAGTAAATACATGGCTGTCTCCATGGAAAGGTCTCCTTCTCCACAGAGCCCTTCTGACCCAGCCACAAATGAAGTCCTGAATCCTCACCCAAATCCAGTGCAGTGTGAGGCCTCACTAGTAACCCCTGACCCGAGAGGGAACTTTCTCCCATTCCTGCCCGAGAGCCTCTTTGGGCACTGACAGCCCTGGGCAAGTGTCACTTGAACAGTGATGGGGTAAAGGAAGTGCTGGCTCTTTACCTTCATGGGGGTGGAGAAGGTGGTGTGAGGCTTCCTATTCCTCTTTATCCACTGCCTCTCTGATCTCTGGCTTCTCTTCGGTGCCATCCTCATGATCCATGGCTTTGGAGTGAAGAACTCTCAGCTGTGGCTTCAGGTGCAGGGCCTCCTCACCTTTCAGATGTGATTCATTGGCAAAGGAAAGCGTGAAGCCATCGAAGTAATTCACCTGGAATTCTCCTGGTGGGAAGAGAATCCAGACCTCATTGCTTGTTGCTCAGCTTCCAGGTCTGCAGCAGTGTGAGGCGTGAGCTGGCTTGACTGGAAAACAGGGATACTGAGGAGCCCAGGGCCCAGGGATCACCAGACATTGCTGCTTTGTGCATCAGGGGGTTATCAAACACCACACAGGGCACCTGAGCCTGCGCTTCTGTCTAGAGGTCCTGGGAACTGTGTTCCCTGGGAAAAAGCTCTGCCATGCTCAGTGTGGCAGAGAAAAGGGGTATGTGGCTGCAGAGGGAGCTTCAGGAGAGGCCAGGACTCAAGTAAGCCTGATAGTGCCAGGAATACAGGCATTTCTATGCCCCAGTCACTCTGGGGCAGCATCTCTTACCTTGTGTCAGCAAACCAACGAGGTAAGGGAAGCACCTAACCTACCTGTCCTCATTCTTAGCCACTTACTCAGTCTCTTCAGGAAGGAGATTGTGTCCTCATAGCCCCGGATATAAAAGCGGTCCAAGACCTGCGGGGGGAGGTGGCAGTCAGGGCAGCTGGGCAGCTGCAGGGGGCTCATGGCTCTGGGTACCTGGAGGAGCAGCTCACTTGACGTGTGGGAAACTGAAAAATGTGCTGTAAGCGGCAGATGTTCATTTTTGAGATCTGTAAGATACAATCAGAGAGCTGGAAGGTCAAGAAGGCAGCAGGGCCATCCTTGGGGCAGATGTCGAATTCACCGGCGAAGGAAGAGATGGTGATGGTGGTGCGGGACACGAAGTCGGCTGTCCACATGGCCAGCTCCCCATCCACATATCTCTAGGAGAGAAAACAGGGAGCCCTGAGTCTTGCCCTCGGCACAGAGAGCGGTGCTGTTCACACAGGCAAACATTTGGGGTTTGTTCTCCACCCAGGCCCACACCAGACTGAGGCTGTGGGGCTCCAGAGATCCACTTCCCACCCACTGCTCAGTGTGCTCCAGGTCCACACCTGGGTCCCCCTTCCAGCCCAAAACTTAATGGAATGAAACTGGGAGGAAAGTGCAGCAGAAAGGAGTTGAGGCAACCCCAGGGACTGGGGGAGGATGGATAATTTTGTGAGAAGCAGTGATAATTTTGTCTGCAGTGAGGTCAGATTTTGTGGCACTGTTCTTCCCTCTGCAGACATGGTGGGAACAGAGCCTCAAGCTCCTTCGGTAGCAAACACAGGTACAAACAACCTTAATGTCACCCCTGGAGAAAGGACAGAGCCTGGAGGGACCCTGGGCCTGAGCTGGGACAGGGTCGCCAGACCACAAGGCTACTCACCACCCCACGGTACTTTGGAGGGAAAAATCCAAAATAAAGAGGGATGAAGCAGCTGCACGTGATGGCCTGTAGGTGAGATGGGAAGGACAGAGGTGAGCGAAGAGCCACAGAAACTGTTGCCTTTGGGAGTGGTGGCTCATCTGTGAATGTCAAAACAGAGACCCCAGCTGGGTGATTGGGCACCACTGACTACTGTGCCCCAGACCATGTCTGGTACCCACAGCCAGGGCAAAGAAGTAGGAAGGGAATTGGGAAATGCCTCAATTTTCTCCCTGCATGCTCAGAATAACTCAGCCAGCCATCAAAAGGACTGGTTTTTAAAAATTATTTCAGCATGTCTGGATTCAGAGGGTGGAAAGGGCAGAAATCATGGCATGGACAACCATGGACCAGGGCCTGTTAGGATAAGGCAAGGGGGTGTGGTTTTTAACTAAAAGGGGGGAGACTTAGATTTTGGGAAGAAATTTTTTATCACAAGGATGGTGAGGGCGTGGCACAGGTTGCCCAGAGAAGCTGTGGATGTCCCATCCCTAGAAGTGTCCCAGGACAGGGCTTGAGAGCACCCTGGGACAGTGGGGTAGTTCCACCCCATGACAGGGGTGGAACTGGGTGGGCTTTAATGTCCCTTCCAACCCAAACCAGTCTGGGATTTTGTGCTGTGGGACATGGACAGGCAGCAAATATCACACAGCCTCTCCCTTGTGGCTGTGGCTGCTCCCACCTCGATCAGCTCCTCCTTCGAGGCAAACTCAGACACTGTCACACTTCTCCAGTCGTGCAGGCGGGTGACGATAACGTGCAGCTTGCCAGACACCAGCTCGTGGGCATTCGGAGGCAGGAATTTGTGTAAGGCTTCCTTTAGGAGTCTAAGCATCCCTCCTCCAGGGACAAGCCCCCAGAGAGAGGTTTTCACTCTGCTCAGGATATACTCCTTGATCTCATCTGAAGCAAAGCAAAGCAAAGCAATCATTCTGCATCCCTTATATTGTTATTTATGTGCTATTAGGTGTTACTGATGTACTTTCTGAGCTGCACTTCCACTTGGGAAAGGGGTATTTTACCCTGCTGCTAAACACTCATACAGAGCCATTGTTTTCATTAGTGCTGAAGCTCTCATGAGTGGACCCAAATTTTCCAAGGACTTTCAATGTTACAGAAGGCAGAAGTATTTTGTTTTCTTTCCCCATTTCTCTCCATTTTCTCCACAAGGCATCTTAAAAATTTTTGGACATACGGGAGAAAATTGACAGGAAGTCTTTGTATAACATTTCCTCCTGTTAGCTCTGGATCTATGCTTTGCTAATGTCTTTTCTTTCTCCTCTTTGTTTTAAGAATCTACCAACACTCCCAAGTGCCTTATTAGGGAGAGCACCACTGTTTCTTTTATTAAGTATGTTTGCCATTAATTCAAGTTAATAAGATGCAATGACTATATCTACTCTGTTTACTCTGTGCTGCTTAATTTACCCATGTTTTCCACCATTCAACAAGCTAATAAAGTAAAACTCTGAGGAATTAACCACTGATAATGAAACAAAAAACTTTTGCAACTCCAAAATTCCTAGATATTCCATCTCTTTAGACACAAAACAAATGGAAGTGTGTAGCCCTTACCTATATCACATCCACACAATCCAATGGTAGATATAACTGATCCTGAAGACGAGCCATAGATCCTGTATGCAGATTTCATTATGTCAGGAGACAAGTCCTGCAAAGCAGCTAACACTCCAGCTTCATATACAATCATGAAACTGCAGCCTCTAATCAGTATAGAGTAAGGTCTTCCCTCTTCTCCACTTATTTTCAGCATCTCTGCAAACTCCAAGAACTCCAGCCACAAGAAAACAGCTGCCCAACAGCTTCAATGGGTTTTGCAGAGCCAGCCAACCCTCAGCTGTGGTTCTCTTTCCAACCACACTCTCACTGTCTTATATCCCTCTGTTTGACATAAATCTCTGAGCCAAACGTCCAGTGAAACAGCAGCAGTGGGCAGAAGTGGATGATTTGATGTCTTAATGCTCATTAAAATAAGATTACTGCATTGCAGGGTGTCTGAGGTGAGCACTGAGCTGCTGGGCAGCCCCAGGCAATGGGGACAGCCATGTCACATGGATGGGTAGGGGGAGCATCACAGGGGGGTCCAGTGGGCCCCAGAACTAAGTCCTTGGGAGGGAAAAGCTGCTTCCCAAAGTGGTAACTGCTTCAGTGATTCCCTGGGAGTCCAGCACAAAATTCCAGCCTCTTGGGCAGTAGGAATCAGCAAATATTCCCTGGTGCAAAAGTGTCTTGCAAAACTCTCTTGCCCCATTTGTAACTGGTTGCCAAATCCCATCCCAGGGAGTGGAGAAGGTGGCTGGATTACTAGAGAAATCACAAGAGAATTTGGAGAAGGTGATTGGGTTACTAAAGAAATCATAACTCAGGTTGTTTTCCTTGTTTCACAATTTCAGGGCCTGAGTTAGCTTAAAAACAGGTAAAAATACAGAGTCCAGGTAACAACTTGTGGCCTCACCTGCCTCCTGTGTGGCTGAGGTTTCAGTAGAGCAACAGGTCGATAAAGAAGGAGGGGGGAAAAGAATCTGACAAACCCAGGGATTTATTGATTATCCATCAAGAAATGCAAAGCCTTCCTAGCTTTGCAGCTGGGTGAGACATTGGGAAGCTGCTACAGGGAAAAGCAGCCCTGAGAGCTGGGCGAGACAGAGGCAAGTGGCCAACACTAACAATAACAGCTTGGAGAGAGCTCTTCTGATACATATGGAAATCTACCCAGTACCTTCACGTAAAATGCTCCCAAAACCACCCAGAAGATGCTTCTCTCCCTCTTGCTGTGTGCTGGAGCAGGGCTGGAGGAATTTGGATGCAGCCGTGATCTGTGTGAGGGGGCTACAAAACAGCCCTGAGGGTGGCAGAGCGGCTGTGCTGGGCATGCTGGGGCTGACAGGGCTGTGGGCTTCCCTAACCCCAAACCATCAGCCAAGTGTTAATCCAGCCCCAGTTCCCCAGGGGAGCAGTGCCTGTCACCCCCCAGGAGCCAAGGCACTGAGCTCCTTGCACACACCTTGCAGACCCCACTGCTGAGCAGAAAAATAAAACTGAAGACTCAAGACAAGAGGAATAAATATATTCCATGCCTAATAAAGAGGACAAATGCACAGGAAATGATTTTTCATCTACTTTTCAGTGCAAGGAACCCCTAAGAATTAACTGCAATGAGAAGAGTCAACTTCAGATGCAGCTTCTGGTGCAGGAGGGAAGTGGCATTTGGAACCCATGGGTGAGGCACACAAAGCTCTTGAGCTTAAGGGAAACCTTGATGTCCAACTCCATGATTTGGGGAAAAACCAGAGTCAGCCTGGTAGAAGCACCAGCATTCCCAGGGCCTCAAGCTTTGGGTTCAAGCCTTCCTGCCCTAAGACAGCAGCACAAGAGGGAACTAGAAATGTCACACATTATTGCATTGCTTTCCAAAGAAAACTGGACAACGCTGGCCCTCCAATCCCAAACCAAACCCATGGATCACGCCACACAGGCCATGTTTTCCTCTTAATTGCACCTCTGTAATATTTGTATAGTTTGCAAATCCACTTGTTTTACCTTCTTACCCAATCTTGCAGGACCAAGAAGTAAATAGTGTTTATCGTGGACAAGCAAAGGCTCCACGTGCTTATTCCCTCCTAGCAGGTAGTGCCACATCTCCCTGGCTTTCAAACCCTTGGACTGTCCCTGTTGTATTTCAAAAGGAGCAAGGAGTTAGAAAACATTTAGTTGGGTGGGGTTTGTGTCAGAATGAGGTACCCAGGACTCCAAAAAGGAGGGGCTTGGAAAGAAGAAGTCCAGGTGATCTGAGTAGGAGTGACCCGGGTGGCATAAGCAGCGATTGGGAAATGCTGCTGTGGAAATGCAGAAGCTGTTTCTCGGCCCCCCTCTGCCCTGCCCCAGGATGGGACACAGGTTGTGTGTCCCCGAGTGATGCCCTGAGTTTTAAGTCTATTGTTTCACCTGGCCAAACACCCTTATGCCCTTTGGCATTTCACTGTCACTGGGTCAGAAACCACTGTGAGCAGAGGGATCCTGCTCATCTGTCACTCATTTCTTCATCCCAGCTTTGGGGACAAAGCCAAGCTTGGCTTTGGGCAAACAGACCCTCCGGGGGGACCATTTTGAAGCTCCATTGGCCAAATGAAACAAAGGAATCCATGTGCCTGACAATACAGGGCAATACCCCAAACAGGATCTTCCTCCCAGGGGATTAAAAAGCCAGAAGCCTGCTCAGCTGCTCAGCCAGGACACAGCAGGCACAGGCTGGCACATGCCAGGAGGTTCTCTCACCTCCCCAAGGTGAAATATTTTAGCATTGAGCTGACACCAAACCATTTCTCTCACAGATCTGCTTCAATAACAAAGCTGTGACCTCAGGGCTGCCCCGTTCTGGGAATGCAGTGTGTTCCTAACCCACATACGTTTCTGATGTGCAAATCCTTTCAAGAGAAAGACTTTGAGGAATTCGCTTCTGTGGGACAATGAATCACCCCAGAACCCGACATGCAGCTGTCAGACTTCAAGCACTGGCACAGACCTCGATGAACAGTTCCATGGCAGTGAGGAGCTGGTGCTGGGCTGGCAGGATCACCAGCTGGGAGCAGTGGATGTGCTGCTGCCCTCACAGATGCACTGCATGGCCAGAAAGATAATCTCCTGTACCTAAGAAAAAAAAAGAAAATCCACATCCTGAATGTTTTTTCACACAGCGACAGCTTCGTTCACCTCAGACAGCATCTGGCTGCTCGAAATGCACCTCCCTGTCTGAGGGAGCTTTGGGTGGGCGGAGTTCAGGACAAAAGGCAGCGATCAGGACGGGCTGAGCTCATTCAAGCTGCACACAGAGCCCTCTCCCAAATTTCCTGCTCCGGCCATGCTTGTAGCAGTGCCCAACACCGATCTAAAAGCCCCAGGACAACTGAAAAAATCCCTACAGGACCAGGAAGAATTTGGAACCCTGACACTGCTGATGCAAAAGGCCCTTGGAAAAAAGGCTGCTGACTGCAAGATGTTGAGGTGGGGAGGGCCTGTGGATGCCAAGAACACAAAGCTCTTTGGAGATTTTCAGAATGGGCAGAATATCCCTCTCAGTCAACAGGGATTACCTTAGGCTGTATCCTCTGTCAAAATTCCTGGAACAAAAGGGTGCTTTGGCTTCACATTTCCATCAGCAGGTCCGTCCCAACACCAAAGGATTCACCAACCCTGCTTCCCCACACACCAGCCTATCCTCAGTGCCTCCTACTTCTATGGATAGTTGGAAACAACCTCTGCTGCTGCAGGGTCCAAAACAGGGAATCTGACCATTCCCTACAGCTGCAGCAGTGGGAAAAAAAAGGATTGAGGGGGAGAAAGACACCAGTGTAGAAAGCCAAAATAGCAGTTCTATTTTGGGTTGAAATCTTCTCATGTAAGAGTCTAATCTTAGCAAAAATCAGTTTGTGTTTCTCTCTCACCTTCATGAGAGCAGAGTTGTATAATTTGTGCCTAAACAGTCCGTGATTAATCAAGAAGTTTCTATGGCACCTCCCCAGTTTAGTGCACTGGAACAGGAGCAGAATAAAGGAGTGGCTCTGGCAGTGGTCTGGACTTGCCCATGTTTGGGCCTTGCTTCCCTGTGTGTGCTCCCCTGTGTGCTCCCCTGGGCCCCTCACCTGGACCCCTCACCTGCCTCTTGGCTGCTCAATGCTCCATCACATCCCCGTCACTGCCTCCGCAGCAGGGAGGGCTGACACTGGCCCAGGGAGCACATTCCCACCCCTGCCCTCCTCCCAGCACACTGATTTTAGCAGAGTTGACAACAGCATCAATGTTTTTGCCGCTGATGTCACTGACAACCTTTATTCTAAGTAGGAAAGAGTGGGAATGATCCACCCTGGACCTTGCCTCACTAATAGATATTTCTATGGCTTTGGCAGCTCCCAGAACATGCCCCAACACATTTATTTTTCCTTCTACCAGGAGCGTGGCACACGAACCTTCAGCTTATCCTATGTTTAGCATTAACGAGAGAAACCTTTTCCCTGTTCCTGTGACAAACACCTCATCCAGGCACGAGGTGATATCACTGCCCGGGGCAGCTGCGCGAGCTGCCCTGATGGTGATGAAACAGTGACTTCACCACAGTGACTTCACTTGGCCCTGGAGCAGTGCCTGGTGCTCCCAGCCAAGGGCAGGGCTCTGCAGGCCAGACTTTCCTGCTCAGCTGCACCTCTGGGGCGGAGAGCACAAGGAGATATTTGAGCAGATCACCTCCAGAGGGAAGGAGTTTGGGCAGGCAAGGCTTCATTTCAGCCTAGAAGAGATTTCTCAGCCTTACCAGACCCTTTGGATCAGCCTGTTACACCAGAAAGATATTTCAGTAGTAGGTAACAGAATCCCAGAATGGTTTGGGTTGGAAGAAACTTTAAAGCTTATCCAGCTCCACCCCTGCCACAGGCAAGAACACCTTCCACTGTTGCAGGTTGCTCCAAGGCCATCCAACCTGGCCTTGAAATACATACACAAGAGCCAAGTGGGAGCCCTGCAGGATGCAGGCACAGCATCCATTACTGGGGAAAACCGAAAAAAACTCATCCAAGCAGATTTACACCCAAGTGACTGTCTGGGAGTCTCTGGTGCAGGGGTTCCTCCTCAGCTGTGGGAAGATGATGCTCCTACAGAATCATGGAATTATTGGAATGGTTTGACCTGGAAGGGACCTTAAAGCTCATCTCATTCCACCCCCTGCCACGGGCAGGGACACCTTCCACTATCCCAGGTTGCTCAGAGCCCCATCCAGCCTGGCCTTGCTCCAGGTGCTCCCTGGTGAATCGCCATTCCCTGCATTCCCTGATCCCGGTGTCCCGGTGCGGGCCCGGCCCCTCTGAGGGGCGGCAGTTCCCACTATTCCCCGATCCCGGTGTCCCGGCCCCTCTGAGGGGCTGCTCTTCCCGCTATTCCTTGATCCCGGTGAAAGCCCAGCTGCTCTGAGGGGCGGCAGCTCCCGCTATTCCCTGATCCCGGTGAATGCCTGGCCCCTCTGAGGGGCGGCAGTTCCCGCAATTCCCCGGTCCCGGTGTCCCGGTCCCTCTGCGGGGCGGCAGGTCCCGCCATTNGCCCGGCCGCTCTGAGGGGCGGCAGTTCCTGCCATTCCCCGATCCCGGTGAAAGCCCGGCCGCTCTGAGGGGCGGCAGTTCCCGCCGCGCGCGGGCGGGGCCTCCTGCCCTCACGGCTGCCCCTCTCCAACATGGCGGGCGCGGCAAGGGCCGACCGTGCGCATGCGCCCCGGGATTCCTTACAGACGGGGTAAGGGGTGGTTAAATCGGCGGGTTTGATATTAATAAAGAATTTTTTTGCGTTATGTTACATTTTATCCGCACAGCCCGGACCGTGTTTGAGGCAGATGATGAAGCCGGTCCTGTTGTCACACCCACTGTGTGCTGGTGCTCTCAAATCGTGGAGGATTTAGAGAATCCCAGACTGGTTTGTGTAGGAAGGGGTCTTAAAGCTGTCAGAAAAAATTGATCCACAAACACCAGAGGTTTATGTCCAAAAATGAGACAGAGGAGTCCTGTAACTTTATTCATGAATAAAGGGAGAGGTCATGGGCATTTCCCATGGGGTCTCACAAATTGCTAGAGGACGCAGCCTCTTTTATCCTAATTTCCCGGCCACAGATTCCCTCTCTCTTTTCCCATTGGCTGAGGTACTCGAGAGGTACAGACTTTCCGAATCGCCTAATACAGACCTCCTTCTAATGTACATTCCCCCCCACCTTTTGTTTTCTTTGTGTCTCTGTTCTTTTTCTCTAAGTCCAGGGATTTAACATGTCCTTGGGTGAGTAACAGTCTGTGTCAATTAATGGAATTCCTATGGAATTTATGGTTCCTCCCATTGCTTCTTTCACCTGTCTATATCTGGCTCTATCTACCAGCAGGCCTCACAGTTTGTTTGTAAAGACATCTCCCTCTTGTTCCTTTCGAAGCTCATCTCGTCCCACCCCTGCCATGGAGGGAGGACAAGGAGATGTTTGAGGAGATCACCTCCAGTCGGAAGGAGTTTGGGCAGGCACGGCTTCATTTCAGCCTAGAAGGGATCCTTTAGCCCATATGGACCCTTAGGATGAGTCTGTTACACCAGAAAGACACTTCAGTTGTAGATCACGGAATCCCAGAGTGGTTTGGGTTGGAAGGGACATCCTGTCCCACCCCTGCCATGGCAGGGACACCTTCACTATCCCAGCTTGCTCCAAGCCCTGTCCAACCTGGCATTGAAATAATTACACAGCAGAGCCAAGCAGGAGCCCTGCAGGATGCAGGCACAGCTGGGAGTGCTCAGAATTCCAGCTTGGCTGGAGCACTTGGGTTACTTGGGGAGACTTACGAAAACTCAGCTTGAGACAGATCAGGAGTCAGTGCAGTCCAACTCGCCAGTTCAAAGCGCTGTGAGCTGGGAGTTCAAACCAGGGCACTCAAGATAGGCTTTAGCTGTGTAGAAGTGCGAGGTTTCAAGGAAAAATAAAGGTCTCCTTCATTGCAGAAGGAATTAATAAGCCTGAGTGGATGTGCACATGTGTCTCAGAGCCCCCCAAACTCTTGGCAATAGTTACAGTCTCATGAAATGCAGCTGCTTGTGATGAGAGGCACCAGCTGCTGCTCTGGGAAGAGATGGAAACTGATGTCAATGGAAGATTTGAAAATATTCAAAATATTTTAGCAGTAATAGCTTCAGGATCTTAAATTGTAAAAAAAAAAACAAAACCCCAGAATATTTTTTCCTATTCTGGGAATACAGTCAGTCTGACTGTCTGACTGTGACTGTCTTGGGGCACAAGAGGGAGCATCAGTTTGAGGATAACTGTGCTGTTCCTGCAGGTTTTGGGTCCTCTCCTATTTCTGATCAGCTTTAGCACCCAAAGGATTCCAAGCTCAGGGAGACTGGGCAGAAGCAAGACTAAAGCACTTGTGTAATGGGGAAATCTAAGATCCGATTTCCAGTCTTTAAACACTTTGTCCTTAAATACAGCACTGAGCCCTCGGCAAACAGATGGTTTGACCTTCCTCCTGTCTCACTTGTCGGAGCGGGTTGGGCTGCGCGTGGCTGAGTGTTTGTCTGGGAGCGGAGTGGGGTGGCCGTGCCATCTGGCAAGTGGCTCCGGACGCGCTGGATCCAACTGTCAGCTCTGGGAATGGATCCGGCATCGACACAAGCAGCTCCCTGGCAGCACCTGTGGGGTTCAGAGCCCATGCGCTGAAATGCAGATCTTGGAAGGAAAAAGGCTCAGTGTGATGGTGTTGTGCTGTTGGATACAAGCACAATCTTTAAACTCCTTTAAAGGCTGTTTAAGGAGCAGTCCTGCAATGGCTGTGGCAAGTGACTGGAGCAGACCAAATGGAGTTTGTTTTCCCTCTGTCCCTGGCATTCAGAAACCAGCGGGCTGTGCAGCCGGTGCTTTGTACCACGTCATCCTGCCTGAGTCAAGGAATTGATGGGACCAGTCACAATCTATGTGAGAGCATCACATGCCTGGGCGAGATGAAAGGGACCCCAGGGAGCCCTTGGCATCTGTCACTGGCACTTTTGAGAAGGAGGAAAGCACAGAACGCTGTGTGGGGTTTGATCTGGGGAGCTTTTGCCACCAGAGCGTGTGGGTGACTCTGCTGGTCCCTAACAGGGCTGGGGGTTTTTGAGTCACAGCCCCTGTTATGCCTCAGTTCTGCTGTTTTGGGGAGCAGCACTGCAGGATTTAGGCACAGGGGAATTGCAGCTATGGATTTATGGAGGTGCCTGGCTGGCTAGGCTGTGTTGGTCCAAGCTGCCCTGCTTTCCCTGCACAAGGAGGTGACTTGTTGATCAGATGGCAGGGTTCAGATGGAGGGGCTGTGCTTGGAGGGCAGCATGCACAGCGAGGCACAACGTGCCCTTCTGTCCCTGCTCTGTCTCAGTGTCTGCGTGAGTCACATCCCGTCTGTCCCTACATGGAGCCAAGGGAGAAGATACGGGATTGAAATGGGAATTTGGGCCGTGCTGGTACAGCCCACACTGGCACCGGATGTGGATCAGAGCCAAAGGTTCCTGCTGCTCCTGGACAAATAACTGTTGTCTTTGGTGGGCAGGAACACTTTGGGCCTCAGGCTGCTTACTGCATCCCTGTCCATTCCCTGCCATGTCCACTGGGATAAACCACCAAGTCCCAGTGTCCCATGGAGGTAATTCCCAAAATAAGGCCAGGAAAAGCAGAGGGAGGGATGAACCCTGAAACACACTGGCCTGTGCACCTGAGGAGCTGTTGGTAGGAAGAGCCTGTGGACTTGCTCAGCCTTTTAGAATCCATAGATTGTTGAGCCTTTATTCCCACAGGATCTTGGGGAAGTGCTGAGCTGGATGGAGAGAGCGAGAGCTTTATCTCTGCCAAGGCCGGTGGTGCAAAGGGGAATCTCCTGGCACAGGGCTTTATAAAGTGGTTGATTGCAGCTCGATCAGGGTTGAGCCCAGTCGTTGCAGCAGTGGGAGCAATGCACTTCTTTGGGAGAGGTGATGGTCCTTAAAGCCCTTGTTCACACTCAGCAAATCCTTAGTGATGTGAGCTGAGGACAATCACCATCTCTTCACGTCTCTGCCTGGGAAATGAGGGAATGCGGCTCAGCAGAGCTGTGGATTTCTGCAGAGCTGTAGCCATGGATTTCTGCAGAGCTTCACAAGAGGGCAGAAAACAGCTGCAGAAGAGCGAGTGGCTCTGGGAGCCTGACAGTGACTTTCTGATGGAAAATTCTTAGGGACGCTCGGGTCTGCTCGGAGGCAGGAGCGTATTGCGGATTTGCAGGCAGAGCTGGCGTAAACACGGAGCAGGGAGCAAAGCCAAGAGCAGTGTCCCTGCCGAGAGCACCCTGTGTGAGCAGCTCTGCGTTTCGTACGAGCAGGCACAGCCTCCCCCATCCCTCTGTCTTCTGGGCAGGGCAAAGAATATTTATTCCAGATGCAAGTGTGGGGAGAGTGGGAAGGAGAAATGAAGCTATGGGATGGTGTTTACTCAGTGTTGTGGGAGGTTGGGGAAGGGGTGGTTGGATGTGGTTATTTCCTTGCTCAGCTGAAGTTCAGCCCCTCTTGTCCCAAAGACGCTGCTCCTCCTATTTCCCAGACAGGAATTGGGGTTTACCCCTGGAAGTTGCTGTGATGGAGGGAGAAGGGAGCTCTCCCTGGGACATGCAAACCCCCAGCCATGCATGGTGGTGTCCAGGGAGACCCATCACCCTGAATGTGCTTTGCTGAGACCTGGCCTGGGGAAAACCCTGCCATGGCCGCGTCAAAGCGACCAGCCACGGCCCCAGGGAGCTCTGTGTTTGCCAGCTCTGAGGAATCCGTGAGAGGGATTTGTATGTGTGAAATTAAAGTCATCACCCATGCGAGCAGGCGCTTAACCCCTGCTTCTCCAGCTTCTGTATCCAGGGGGTTTGGAGATGTGCCACATGTCTGGCACCACAGGCAGGAGCAGCCAGCAGGCCCAGCTTGTCCTTTTCCACAGCTGAGCCCCGGGCAGCCCTTCTCCCAGCATGGAGAGTCAAGTGAGTGTCTTTGTATCTTGACAAGGAGAAGGAAGCTGGAAGTGCTGATTTCCCCCTTTTCCCAACAAGGTCATTGAACCTTGGGCTCTGACTGCTCGGCACCAAGTTCCTTCAGGGTTGGGATGGGTGTCAGATGTTTTCCTTTTCCCCCACTTCTAACAGAGTGAGGACAGCCTCAGGGTCTGGATATTTTTTCTCTCCTCCATTGATTTGTCTGGAGGAGCAGAGCCCAGGAGTCCTGACTCGCATTCTCCCTGCCGCCTGCAGCCCCCAGCCAACACCCAGCCCCTCTCCGTGGGAGCAGATGGAGAGCCACAGAGCAGATGGATGCCTGATGGGAGCTTATGGTGAAACCCCACAGGACCCCCCGGGATGCTCCAGGTTGCAAACCAGCACAACAGGGAGCAGAGCAAGGATGGATCCAACACACCAAGAATTAATCTTATACCACCTAAGTGCTGGGAAGAGCCTGGGGAAACAGAGCAGCTGTTTAGACTCAGACTTGAACTAAACATCCTGCAGAGCGAAGTCTTATCTCTTAAAAATGCTCACCTGTGAGGTGGGATTTGCCTGGGATGCCCTGGCAGCCGAGCTGAGTCCCCGGGAAGTGCAGAGCCTGTGGCACCTGGGCCACCAGTTTTCCCTCATGGGGACTCTGGCCTGGAGGTGGGACTTGCTCATGTGGATCTGCTTTAAGAAATCGGTGCCAAAGTCTTTAAAATAATTTACAAGCCAGTTTCGCTTTGCATTTTTTAAAAGGAACTAAAAATAAATCTTTAGTTGTAAAGCAAAATAAAAACACTGCCATCTTTCATTGCAGTTATTATACAGTAGCTGGCATTCTTTAGACAAAGCTTAAAATAACCATGAACATACCAGTGAAAATAAATGGGTGAGTCATGTTTGTTAACGCGGGATTAGAAGTATTGCTCTTGGCTCTCCTCCTGCGTAGCATCGCCTGCTCTCTCATGCAGATACAAGGTTTTGGCTGGGCTGGTGAAAGAAAATTTGTGATCCATCAGTTCTAGGTCATCCTGAGAGGGACCTGTGTAAGGCAATTTTAAACCAGGGATAAATTTTTGTTGATTTGTCAACCTCTGGCACTGTGGTATCACAAATAGTGTGTGCTGTGAACTGGTGGTGGGAATTGGATTTATACATCACTCTTCTGCTGTGTAAGCCTGGTTTTGAGGGGTCAAATCCCAGAATGGTTTGGGTTGGAAAGGACCTTAAGACTCATCCAGTTTCACCCCCCTGCCTTGGGCAGGGACACCTTCCACTATCCCAGGTTGCTTCAAGTCCTGTCCAACCTGGCCTTGGGCACTTGCAGGAATGGGGCAACCACAGCTGCGCTGGGCAACCTGTGCCAGGGCCTCAGAAACCTCTGAATAAAGAATTTCTTTCTAATACCTAATCTAACCTGCCCCTTGTCCTGTCACTCTTATATAAAAATTCCCTCTCCCTCCTTTTTGTAAGCCCCCTCAAGGTTCCGGAAGGCCACAATGACATCTCCCCAAAGCCAGCTTTTCTCCATACTGAACAAAAACTGGGGTAACTCACTCAAATGTTCATCTCCAGAGGTGCTGTGAGCTGGCCTAGCTCCTGCATTTCTCTGCTCCCCTTTTTCAACTCTCCTCCCGGAGGGTGGAGTTGAGACAGGAGGAGGGTGGCACCAGTGTGGCAATTTGAGAAATTGCTCGTGGGCTTCAGGCTATGTATGGTCCATCATTTGCTTTTTGTCTACAAAGACCCAGATTTCCGCTTTGTAAGGACAACTGGTGCTGGCATTTTTCTCTCTGCCTCTTGCCTGCAGCTGGCCACAGTGAGTGGCCAACAAGGTGTGGTTAAAATCCCATCTCAACCATTTTGGGGCTGCTGGAGAGGGTGGAGCAGCAATGGAAGGGGAGAGCTGTGCCCCTGGTGATGTGCTGGTGGGCATGGGCAGCCGATCTCTGTCCAGGTTCACTCCTTGTGGCCAAAGCAGTGGGAGGTTGGACCAGCAGGACAGGTGCCACAGGAGTCTCTGTGCCTTGCTCCTGTGGAGGTTCTGGGGTGCTTTGAGGAGACATCAGTGGCCCTGTGTGGAGTAGCTGAATCTCCAGGGCTTTTCGTCTGTGACAGCCCAGCTCTGCCGAGTGTTGCTCTGGCAGGAGTTACCTTTCCAGGCGCCTGGAGGTGACTGTCCCAGCGGGAGGGACAGCTCGGTGCTCACACGTGTCTGCATCCCGCTGCCGGGGTTCACGGCCAGCCCTGGGAGCACGAGCTGGGGTGACAGTGATTGGAGGCAGGTGGTGACATGCGGCACTCGGGAGGCAAAAGACGGCGCTGACAGCTGGCCTTTTGTGACAAGACAGGTCCAGACAGTCACAAAGGACTCCGGGAGGGACAGGGGAGCTCATGTGGAAGATGCAGAGCGAGGATTCAAGCAAGCAACTGGTCAACGACCTTTGTAGTGAGATGTGGAGTCTCAGCTGAGCCAGAGACAGAATCATGGAACCACAGAATCCCAGAATGGTTTGGGTTGGAAGGGACCTTAAAGATCATCCAGTCCCACCCCCTGCCAATGGGATCACACCTTCCACTATCCCAGGTTGTTCCAACCTGGCCATGGACACTTCAGGGATCCAGGGGCTGCCACAGCTTCTCTGGGCACCCTGTGCCAGGGCCTGCCCACCCTCACAGGGAAGAGTTTCTTTCTAACATCTGATCTAGATCTACTTTCTTTCAGTTTGAAGCCTTTCCCTCTTGGCCTGTCACCACATGTCCTTGTAAAATGTTTCTCTCCGTCTTTCTGGTAGACTCCCTACAAGAAAATAACCCTGTAATTCACATAATCCATCTGCATTCAGGTCTGGTGCCCTGGGTATGTCCCAGGATCCCTGTCTGGGAAGGTCTCGAGTGGTGCAAGTTAGCTCTGCCTTGGGGAGATTTGCACCTGGGCTTCAGCATCCTCGTCCTCCTCCGATCATCCACCCCTGGGCTGGCAAAATGGGAAATATGGAGTATGTTACCCTCCCCATAACCTTTATATTTTCTGGTATCAGCCTTCTTCCACAGGGGATTTCCATGTCTTCCTTTTTTCATGTCTTTAAATATCCTACTCCAAATATAGGCTAGCAAGAGGGATTGCTTATATTTCTAATTAAGGAAAAACCCCAACCCACCAAGGCCGGGTGGCGCTGCCTGGTACAGCACGATTTTATCTGTCTTGTGATGTTCTTCCTTACTTATTGTGGCTCTGGATCCTTGGCTCAAGTTTTTCAGGGCAGACACAAGCTGGGAACTCCCACCTTGGGAGGAAAATCAGGAAAAGAAATGACTGAAAAATACTCTGCGAGTGCTGGTGCATGTAGCTGACAGAAAGCATTAGCATCGAGTTCCTCAGACGGAGCTTGGCTTCATTAGACAAGTTAGTAGTGATGCATATTAATTGTGGAGGAACACATTTTTGTTATTTATGAGGGAGAAAAATGCATTTCCCTATGAATATTCAATGAAGCATCCCCTTCCCCCCTGTTCAATTCTTCCTGCTTGTTTCAGCCGAGTTCAAATGGGCTCCTGGGCAGAAGAAGCCAAACTCACTGCTGTGCCATCTGAAAAAGCAGCCCTGGGTTGTGACCTCCCCTGTCTCAGGGGCTTCACGCTTCCCTTGGTGACTCTTAATTCTTTGATTTTTATTACTGCCGTTGTGCAAAGTGTCAGAGCTCCCAGTCTGGTGTGAGAATTCCCCCATCCTGCTCCTGATGCTGCCTCCACATGGTGCTCAGGCACTGTGAGACTGTCCAAAATCTCTTTATTCCTGCAGAGACTGAAAATCACAGTTTCAAATCCCATTCCCAGCCTGGGTTTCTGTATCAATTGGAGCAGGATTGTGGCATTGAAGCCAACAAAAATGTGGGTCGAGATGCCTTCTACAAGAAGAGGTTCAGCTGGCACTGGGTGAACCCCAGATTTGCTGTTCTTCTCAATGCCAGAAGAGATTGGAAACCAGAACTCCCTAAATAATTTTTAGTAGAAATGCCTCGAGAAACAATTCCTCTCTTCCTTCCTCCAGACTTTGATTTTTATCCCTTTGGATTTCTGGTGGTGGGTGGAGGAAGCCGCAAGAAATGTCAGGGCAACCCCGCTTGGCTGGAGGCACATCTGGACATTTTGGGATGACAGTGGCCTTTTCTAACATCCCCTGGCAAAGCAGAGGCGGAGGAGAGCTCCTCGCTTTCCTTCAGCCCCTGGCAGCCTGGCCTCTGCCACCCGACATCCACGGCAGCCTGGCACTCGGGGGGCATCGGGCTGCTGATCCAAGTGGAATCAGACCCTTGGCCAAAGGGACGGAGGCTCCTTCCTCTGTTTTCCTTTGGCTCCCAAACAAAAGGGAGGGAGCCAGGGGCTGTTGGCTGTCCCAGCCGTCAGGGCTGTTCTCCTGCTTCCGTGACAATGCGTTAATTGCCGGCCTGGCCAGTGGCTCTGCTGGCTGGCTGCTGCTGGAGCCTGCTGGGGCTCTTTTGTTCTTCTTCCTCTTGGAAATGAAAAATAATATCTGCAAAGAGCCCTGTACTTTCCCCCATCCCTCGCAGTGAGAAATGGGGTGTATCAGATTTGTGCCCAGAGAGCAGGAGAGCCACTCAATCCCTGCACTCTTCACTGCACAGCTTGGGGGAGCAGAGGACACAAATTCCCTCTTTGCCAGCAGTGAGGATGGATGCTGCTCCCTCCTGCAGGATCCCCATCTCCCCTTGCTTAACCCCGCAGAGCAAACAGGAGCTGGTGCCTTGCAGGGAGCGGTGACTTGCCAAAGAGTGATGCCAAATTGATTTTTGCCTTTTTTCTTTTATGTGTTTTCTATACTCTTTACACATATATTTGTAGCTCTGTAGCCTATCATAATATTCGTAGCTAGCATTTTTCCTACGCTATTAGACAGAAAGACAAAATAAATTCCCCAGCAGCTCCAAGCTGGGGGTCCAAGATTAGATTCTCTGGGAAGCCAAGGTTGCAACTAGCTCTCTGAGACACATTTTCATAGACAAAGTTTAGTTCCTAGCTAGAGTGGGGGGAATTCAAAAAGGGTTGAACCGGGGAGGAATTAACCTCACCACTTGTGTCTCTAATTTGGAATTCTTGTCAGATATGCTAATTTGCTAAACGTATAAAAATTGTATATGCATTATGCTGCATGTGCATCTTTGGCGTTTTCCACCTGGCAAATTGTGCACCTGAGGATCCTTATAAAGGTCACCCCTTTTTATCACCTGACTGTGTCTGGCTCATGATTTTAGGACCAGCAAAAAGGCATTAAGAGGAATTTTGACTCTGCCAGGCAGTTCTCACTGCACTGGAGCAGCGCTGGAGCAGCAATGAGCAGCACTGGAGCAGCACTGGAGCAGCACTGGAGCGGCAATGAGCAGCACTGGAGCAGCACTGGAGCGGCACTGAGCAGCAGTGAGCAGCACTGGAGCAGCACTGGAGCAGCACTGGAGCGGCAATGAGCAGCACTGGAGCAGCACTGGAGCAGCAGTGAGCAGCAGTGAGCAGCACTGGAGCAGCACTGAGCAGCACTGAGCAGTACTGAACAGCACTGGAGCAGCAGTGAGCAGCACTGAGCAGCACTGTAGCAGCACTGAGTAGCAGTGGAGCAGCACTGGAGCAGCACTGAGCACCACCGAGCTCTGTGATTTCATCCCCCATGCTGCTGCAATGGCCCAGAGCTGGAGCTGTCTCACCAGCCCCGCCGAGCAGGGCCAGCCCCGCGCTCCTGCCTTGGGTGACTGTCAGACACAGCGGGCACGGTTATTACAGGTGACAGCCTTGTCACCCCTCTGAGAAGTCACACCAGCACTTCAATTCACTGAAGGCAATCAATGACCCGGCTCTGTATTTCGGGCGGGGTGTTTTAATACAGAGAATGGTGTCGCTGTTCAAAATCCTGCCTTGGCAGCGCCTCCTGTATCCGGCAATTTCTCTCACCTCAGCTGGCAGCATATTTCCCTGCTGCCCCGGAGCCACGGTGGGGCTGGTGGGTGGCTGTGCTCAGCGCTGTGCGGAGGTGGCAGAGCCCTGCTTTGCCCGCAGGCAGCTCTGATGAGGTTTGGCAGCCCAGAAGAGCAGCCTCAACTCCTTGCCAAACATTTCTCTTTCTGCTTCACGTGGTTTGGCTGGATTGTAACCCCAGAGGTGGGGGCAGACTGAGAGCACTTTCAGAGACGGGAGCGTGTGGGGACAGTCTGGGTGTCTCATCACTGCTGTTTCTCATTTGTGGCTGCACTAAGGTTTCATTTGGCCCTCCAGAGGGGAATTTCTTTCCCCTGTCCCCCTTCCCAAGTGGTGCAAATTATTGCCATCTACTCCTGACATGGGGATTCCCATAAAGTGTGGAAGTTCCTGAAATCTGGGGGAAATAGTGATGCTGTCTTGGCCGTCTGAGCTCAGAGCTTCTCTGTTGCAATGACTTCTTCAGGGTTTGCAAAGCCAGGCACTGTCTGAGGCTCAGGAGGACTGTGAGGTGAAAGGCTGAGATCACACCCAAATCCCACAAAACCCATCAGCACTTTTCCTGCAGACTCTGGGCAGGCAGTACCTTTTTGACCCATGTATAGCTGCGTTTAACAGTGAAAACCACCCGCCAGGAAGCGGAGGTTGGACCCCAGCCCAAGGGTGTTGAAATTCATCTCTGTCAAGGATGGAGAAACTCACTGGAAGGACCTCACTTATAACAGTGCCCACCCCGAGCAGATGAGGTGCTTTTCTAAGCAGTTCTTTCCTGCAGTGACCCTATAGACTTCTATAACAAATGCTTGTGTAGCTGTTACTAAAAGGTTGACAAATGTGAGTATTTAACAGGATGGAAGCCCTCGGCTCCTAGACTTGGATGAGTCTGGATGATGAACTGTGAATTTGAGGATAAATCCTATATATTCAGCCTAGAGAAGAAAAGGCTTTGGGGTGACCTAATGGTGGCCTTTAAGTACCTGAGGGGAGCCTACAAGGACCATGGAGAGAGACTATTTACAGGGACCTGGAATGACAGGACATGGGGGAATGGCTTCACACTGACAGAGAGTAGGTTCAGATTGGATATTAGGAAAAAATTCTTCCCTTTGAGGGTGGGAAGGGTTGCCCAGGTTGCCCAGAGAAGCTGTGGCTGCCCCATTCTTGCAAATGTTCAAGACCAGGTTGGACAGGGCTTGCAGCCACCTGGGATAGTGGAAGGTGTCCTTCCCCATGGCAGGAAGTAGAATAGGATGGTCCCTTCCACCCCAAACCATTCCATGATTCCATGACACTTGTTGCACCAGGGCTTCCACCAGACCTTTCTGGAGCTGACCACGAGCAGTGAGAGTGGCTGTGCAGGACGTGCCTCCATTCCACGCCCCACTGGAGTGACCTTCTCCTGTGCCTCTTGATGTGTGACATCGATGATGTGGGGACAGCAAAGTCCCCAGCAGGAGGAGATGTGTTATGGTGTCAAAGCTTAAATACCAACCTGCCTGGTGCTCCTGCGCTTGTCAGCGCTGGCCGTGGGACACGGGGAGCCCCCTCCTCCCTCCACGTCCTGCGAGCGTGCACAGGAAAGGGTTTCACGTGGGAAATAGAGCAGAAGGAATGGAGCAGAGCATGTGTTCCTTCTAAAGATAGCACGCTGGGGTTTGCATCAAGGATCCTGCCATGCTCGGCATCCACAGCAGCTCCATCGCCCTCCCTTCGCGACAGGTCCCCCGGCGCGCTGGAAGGATGCCAGACCCGGAGTTCCGGGGACTTCCCTGCCCTGCTGCAGCGGACTAGAAAATGTACAGACAGAGCGTGAAACCGGGGGCTTGGGTGCCCCTGGCACTGCAGGTGTGGTTTGGGGCTCTGCAGATGCTGCTGTGCAGTGGGGTAAGGCTGTTCGGTGGTACCTGAGCCTAGCTGTGTCCCCCCGCGTGACACAGAGCCTCTGCCAGCGGGAGCAGCAGCCCAGCCCTGCTTTATGGCCTTGACGTTGGCTGGCGGCTCCACGTGTCACTTAAATCACCTCCAAGGCTACCAGAGTCCGTCCCCAAGGTGCTCTTACGGGAATTGCCTGATTTCCTGTTTTCTCTCTGCACCCTGGGTATCAGTGTCAGGTTGGGATTCCCCACACGCAGGGAACCCCACCGAGGCTCCGGCTCCAGGCGCTGCTGGGCTCCCGGAGCAGATGTAGGATCTGGGCCCAGGATTTCTGCGGGATTGTTCAGCACATTAAATCCAACCGTGCTTGCTCGCCTGGAGGTCCTCCATCTGGCACGCTCAGCCTGAGCTCACCAGGCTGTTGCTGCTCAGGAGGGACGTGGAGAAGGGGATGGGAACACAGAGAGATGTTTCTGCTCAAAGTAAATCTCCTGCCATGCAGGTCTTGGGTTGCCATGTGTAGTCCTGCACCTCTGCAGTGACAACAGTGATTGTCACAGGGTCCCTGCAGCCACCCGGCACCCTTGTTTGCATAAAATCTGGAAGGTCTCAGGTTTTTGGTGGACCTAACTGTAATTTGTGGTGTCCTTGTGCAAGAATCTGTGGAAATACACAGTCCACATGAAGAGCTGGCCCTATGGGAAAGGTGGGAGCAGGGCCTGATCCCCCTTTTTCAATTAAAGGGAAGAAATCATCTCATATGAAATTCCACCCCCCCAGTTCCTGGTATTGCAGAGCATCCCTTCCACACAGCAGCCCCTGCTGTGAAGCGGGATGAGGCTGACAGCATCACAGCCATCAAACACCAGGAAGAGAGCGGAAAAGACAGACCAGTGTACCTGGGGAAAAAAAAATCCTGTCAAGTCCCGTTAAAGCAAGAGAATCAGCTGCCGCAGGGCTGAGAGGAAAGCACTGTCTGGGGTGAGGTCTCGTGGGGTTTGACACACATCCAGCCGTGCCTGCTGAAGGGATTTGTGTTCTCCATGTGGCTGGGGCAGTGCTGGGTGGTGCCGTGCTCTTTCCAGTGGGAGAGGCGTTTTGTTCTGATGGGAAGGAGCATCCCTGGCTGTGGGTTTCCCTGTGGGGGAAGCACAGGTTGGGATATGGGAGAGAGCAGGAAGGGATGGAGGGGGACTGGAGACACCCCTGTGGTGTCTGACCCATCAGCCAAGTTCTTGCATTCCTTCTCACCAGCAGCAGGAGCTGGGCATTGCTGAGTTTCCCCACCCAAGTTTGCCATGTAGGGTGGGCAAAACCCTCGCTATGTGCCACAGCCTCATCTGAACATATTTCTGGTGGGATTTGGGGCCATCCCAAGCTAAAATGAAGCCCTCAGACCCTTTTTCTTCCCCTGTGAGGGTGTCAGGGGGTTGAGGATTAAATCATAGCTGATGTAAAGGCATCAACCCTGTAACCTTCCCTCAACTGCCTCCATCTACTATGAATTCTCCCCTGGCCTCAATTTTGAGTTTCCATCAATTGCTGGATTTTAGTATTTACCATTCCCTGCCCTCCCAGCCTCTCCCTGTTGGGATCCAAATATCCTCAACTCTACTTTTTGTCCTGGTTTTTATGCTTGGTTGTTTTCTCAATCCAAACATGGTGCAACAAAACTGCATTTACCAGGGATTAGCTGAGCTAATCCCATAAATGTGGTTTTACCTGGCTGTCAGGGGCAGGTCAGCATGCAGGGCTTTCTCCACTGCTGTACTGGGCCCAAGTGTTTGTGGATCCGTCCCTGTCGGGAAGACAAGCTTTTCCTTGTTTTTAGGATTATTTTGATGAGGGTTAGGAAAACAGTGGGGATGCCTGCTGGGCCTTCCAGGTTCAATATCCCCTTTTTTCACTTTCCTGTCTCTGCAGCCTCCAATCACTGCAAGTTTAATAGAGAAATTATTATTAAGAATAAATACAAGTCCACTTAACAGCCCGGCGTCAGCCACTGCTGGGCTCAAGTCCCTGTGGAAGGGATTTTGGAGTTTCCTGAAGCAGCACTGAAGGTTTATTGTCTGCTCAGCTTTGCCTCTGAGCTAAAAACCCTCCCAAACGCCAGAGACAAATATCTGCCAGCCGGGAGGAGCTGGGCACAATGTGTCTGTTCATGGCAGCATGGTCGCGTGGTTCCCCTCCACCGATCCGGCTGCACCTCTGGCTGTGGAACTGGGCAGGAAGACAAACTGGGATGGGGGTGGGAGCTGTCACCTCTGAGCTGGGCACCGAGATCTGCTCCAGCCTGGCATATTTGGGTGGTGCTCTCCAGGTGGGCATGTGGGAGTGCTGGAAGTCACTGTCACGAAGCACCGGTGACATGGAGAGGGGAGGGAGGTTGGCTCCGTGCTGGGCACTTGAATCTCTCAGTCCTGAGACATCATCAGATCCCCCATGGCAACATCTTCTCCACACCATGGGCAGGATGGAATGGAGTGGGGTGGATGGGATGGGAGGGATGGGATGGAATAGGATGGGAGGGATGGGAAGGGAAGAGGCAGGGATGGGATGGGGTGGAATGGGATGGGA
>VZRL01004764.1:72230-93101 GCA_013397895.1 Origma solitaria
TTCAGTTTCCCATTGGATCCGAATCTCCTCAGCTCTGATGTTAATTAGATTTTCTTTCTTATTTCTCTTTTCCAGACAGGGGTGAGGTTTGGAGCAGATGTTCTGTACATGGCCCTTTATCTTTTGGGCTGCTCTCGGTCTGTTCATGTGTTGAGTTCATCAGACCTCACCTGGCAGAACAATGCCCTGGGAAGAAACTTAAAATTCCTTTTCCCTACAAAGCCTTTGACTAAAGTTATACAAATTTTTAAACTGGTATATTTTCCAACCCAGGGACAGAATTCGCGCTCAGTGAGGCAGAGAGCCAGGTCCTGCAGCAGAGCTAATAACCGAGGGCAGAAGGTTTTTTGGCTGAACTTGTGATGCTTGGCTGAGCTCCAGGGACCTGCAAAGGTCAGTCTTCGATCCTCAGAAGTGAACCTTTCTCATCCCCCCAGCAATGGCTAAAAATAGTCTTTTTTTCTTATTATTTTATCCTCATATTTTTGGTTGGGTTAGACTAGATGAAGAGCAGAAAGGTCACCCAGGGCAGCTCTTCATCCCTGGCATTGCTCCTGGGTGTCCATGTCTGCCCATGGGAGTGGGAGCTGAGGGGGCAGTTCTGCTCCCAATCCCCCCAGCCTCTAAAAACAGGAACAAAAGGAAGGATCAGATGAGGCTGTGAATGTGAAGCCAGGTTTTTTTTAACACCCCACCTGCACAACTGAAAAATTCCCAAGCCTAATCCCTGCTTTCCTAGACAGGGAGAACAGGAGAGGCTGTCTAACTGGAGGTCAGCAGAGCGGTATAAATAGGGAAACACAGAGATGATTAGGTAAAATGGAGAGATTGGGGGATTAATGCAAGAACTAGGAAGGATTTGGTCACTGCTGAGCTTGCTCTGCTTGGATAATGCACAGAAGCTCTTTCCGAGACAGGCAGCAGCAGCTTCATGGGATGTATCCAAAGTAATGGGCTCAGCATCCAGCAAAACTGAAGGAGACAAATAGAAATTAAATCAACAGCTTTGTTCTGTCTTTCTGCCACCTGGGCCCAGCTGGTGTTAAAATAGGATAAGAGACAAACTCCTTGTCCTCAGGTGGCTGAGATCGATGGCTGTGTCTGCTCCAGGACGTGCCAATGTCTCTGGTACAGCCTCTCCCTTGCTGGCTTGTGGAGATAAAGTTTTCTTCTTAAGCAAAATTGCATTTTTCAGTCAAATTCTGCATCTCAAAAGAATTAATATGAAGCTGGGCTAAGCAGTGTGTCTGTATCCAGGAGGCTCAAGTGCTAAAATACTTGGCAGGGAGATGCTCCTCCTCTCCTCTAAATTGTGGCTCTGTTTCCATCATGTTTTGAGCTGAGGCCCTCAAATTTGCAGTTCAAAGATTGTCTCTCTATGGGAGTATTTGTAAGATGCAGTGAAATAAACTCAGCCATGGAATAAAGAGAGAATGGAAAAAGTAATGGAAATTTTGTACTGAGATGAGGTGTAACATTGAAGAGCTCCTCCAGCTCTGCTGCAAGCCAGGCTCGATGTGGGAATTGCAGGGCAGGAAGCCTTTTTATGTTAAATGCAAAGGGAAACATTCCTGGTAAATCTGTGTTGTACCAACACCCAGCCAGACCTGAGGAAACCCAGATCACTTCCTTAAACTCTCTGTCAAATGAGAATGGATTTAGTCTGTGCCTTGGGGTCACAGTTTGGGGGGCATTTCCCAAAAAATGGCTAAGCCCAGGCTCTTGGTGTTTCGGAGCAGTCTTTTACCAGGGGCAGGAATTTTTTGTAGCATGAAGCTCTTTTTGGGTGTTTTAATAGCAAGTCAGCTTTTCAGAGCAGCTCATTGCAGAACACAGTGCCAAAAATGTCACCCCTCCCAGTTCAGAGCATCTTCCAGGGTGCTCTAACAATGCCCAAGGCACTGCCCTGTGCCACAGCTGGGCCTCCAAACTGTGTCACCTTCTCTCCTTGCCCTGCGGGAGGGAGAGCTGGAAATAAGGTCAATTCCTTTCGCCAGCAAGGGAGAGGACATCGATTCGTGCAGATGGTGGGGGGATGGAAGGGGAGGTTCTCCTTTCACAGTTGGACTCGATGATCTTGGGTCTTTTCCAACCCTAATGATTCTCTGATTCCTTAGAAAAGGGTTTTTAATCATTTGCACTTCATTTGCGCTGAACACGTGCAGCTGGGACTAGGCTTCCCTCAAGGACTGGGATTTGGGGAGGATTCAGGGTAAACGCTCAGCACCACAAGCAGGAGCTGAAATCTGCCTTGACCAGCCCATCTTTAACTTAAAAACCCCAAATCCGTGCTGGGGAGCTGTTGAGAGCCTCCCCCACCCCATCCATTATTTCCCTTGTGCTTTCCCAGTGCCTGGGGTGGCCACACACTTCTTGTCACACCAAGGGGACACAGTGGTGGCTGCATCCCCCCTCCCTGCCGTCCCCATGTCCTGTGGCTGAGTGATGGGACAGCTCATCAGGACCCCTGGGACACACAGGAGCCCATCCCAGTGCACAGAGGCTCCATGCTGCCGCTGCCTGCCTGGCTCAGCAAGATCCAGAGGCTCGGGGAAGTCATGGAGAGGTGTGTTGGGTATCCCCGAGTGCGGGGTTTGGCCCAGATAATCCATCTGCCAAGGAATGTGCTGCAGCACAGCCCTCCGTGAATCAGGAACGCTTTATCAGTACCGGAGCCTCCCCGGAGGCTGCGTGTCCTACATAGCATGGAGTGGCAGGAGGAGGTTACGTGACAAGCCATAAACCTGCTCTGATCGGGGTGACTCGGGGCTGGAGCCACAGGGGCACCGATCCCACACTGCCGGGCCTGGGCTCCCAGCTGGTGTTGGCTCTGTGTCCCCTCGATGCAGCTCTGGGGTCTGGGACAGCTGTGTCCCCTCGATGCAGCTTCCAGGGTGGTCACAACAGCCCCATGGAATGTTCCAGGTGGGGCAGAGTGGCTGGACAGCTGGAAAAGGACCTGGGGGTGCTGGTGACAGCGGCTGGACATCAGCCCAGGTGTGCCCAGGTGGACAGCAAGGCCAAGGGCACCTGGCTTGGATCAGAGCAGTGAGTCCAGCAGGACCATCCAGTGCCCATCCCCTGTGCTGGGCACTGCTGAGGCCCCACCTCCAATCCTGGGGGCACTTTTGGGTTTCTCATGACAAGAAGGACATTGAGGGGCTGGAGAGTGTCCAGGGAAAGGAACGGAGCTGGGGAAGGGTCTGGAGCCCCAGGAGCAGCTGAGGGAGCTGGGAAAGGGCTCAGCCTGGAGAAAAGGAGGCTCAGGGGGACCTTGTGGCTCTGCACAGCTCCTGCCAGGAGGGGACAGCCGGGGGGTTCGGGCTGTGCTCCAGGGAACAGCGACAGGAGGAGAGGGAACAGCCTCAGGCTGGGCCAGGGGAGGCTCAGGTTGGACACCAGGAGGAATTTCTCCATGGAAAGGGTGCTCAGGCCTTGGCAGGGCTGCCCAGGGAGCTTTGGAGTGCCCATCCCTGGAGGTGTGCAGTGAATGCCTGGAGGTGGCACTCAGTGCTCTGGGCTGGGGACAAGGGGTGGGGATTGGGCACATTGGACTCGATGATTCCGGAGGGATTTTCCAACATAAATGGTCCTGGAATTCTTAATATTAAAGCAGAACATCACTGGAGCACATGAATTTCTAATAAAACACACAGTCCACACTTTCCCATATCCCAGTTATCCCTGTGAACACCTGTGGGTGCACACACACATTCCCTTCCTGCCTCAGGTCATCAAATTCCCTTTTCTTCTATCCAAACTCTCCAATCTCACTAGAGATGCTCTAAGTCCTGGCTTTCCTCTAGAGACAGACTCCATATTTGCAGTAGTTCCCTTAGAGCTGGATGTGACCCAAGTTTTTTATTCCCCATGAATATTTTATTCCCCGTTTGATTTTTTTCTTCCTCAGTTTTTCTGGGGCTTTCCTGGGAATTGTAGCTTTCTAAATAAATTTATAAGAATTGGCAAACTTGGATAAAATTGGAATACTTCATTCTGATTTTGAGTCCTAGGAAGTATTTTAGGTAGCAGAATTGTGAACATATTTTGGGGAATGAACTTCTCTCATCTTCTGTTGAGTTGTAGCAGATTTTAGAAGAAGCAGAAAAAACCTGCTTTGAACACAGAAATGTAGCAAAGTGTTTTCATAAAAAAAAAAAGGAGACATTTGGGGAAAAATGTGGGAACAGGAAAGAGTTGTTCATGGGCATTTGATATATAGATTCTTATGGATCCAGCTGGGAGATATGAGCAGGACCTGGCCAAGAGAAACCTTAATTTTGCTAAAATTTTGGAAGGCTGCTGTGACTCCAGGGGCAGCCCATCCCACCAAGATTTTATATTGTCCACAACAAGACCTGTACAAGCTGGGGCATTGTTAATATAATACTGAGCAGGGAATATTGAGGTGTTTATGTTGGAAAATAGGCAAAATAACTTGGTAAAGGATCTTGTAACTTCATCCCTGAACTTTGTGGGATAAATCCTGAACCTCTAAGAACTTCAGCATTAATTTTAAAAATAAATATGTCTGATGAAACTGAATGCAATAAGTATTTATTTGTCACAACATGCAAATCTCCATGAATATTTTTATACAATTCTGGCCTGTTTTAAGGCTTCCTGTGCACAACATCCCTCCAGAGATGCCTTTCAGCCAAAAATATTCCACCATGACACTGGATGTGATGCCATTCCTTTCAATCTCTTGCACTGAATGCGCCGGACACACAAATCTCTAATTTTTTCTCTGAGATCTTAAAAAAAACCCAAGAAAAACACCAAAAAAAACAAAACCAAAACCAAAACCAAAACCAAACCAAACAAAAAAAAACCAACAAAAAAACCCAAAACCCAAAAACAAAACCAAAAAAACCCAATAGACCACTTTGGAACTGCTGCTGACTCTTCCTGATACCTGCACTGGGTAGCAGCTTCAGCAGCAGTGGGAATATCAGAGGATCCCAAATATTTTTCATAGCCTGATTTACATTATAATACAGATTAAGGATTGCACTTGCCGTTCAGGAGCTTAGTAACATCCTTTTGTCACTTTATAACAGCAGCTCTAATTCCTCTAACCAGGAATTACTGCAGCGAGCAGCGAGGCTGGGAAATTTTGTGCTGTGAAAAGAGGAGCTGGGATGAGATGTGAGAATTGGAATTACCCCGGAAAAGTTCCCCTCAGAATGTTTCTGGGTGGAGAATAGAGGTTAAGCAGGGAGCACTTGGAGCAAGGTCAGGTTGGACAGGGCTTGGAGCGACCTGGGATTGTGGAAGTGTCCCTGCCCAGGGCAGGGGGGGATGGGATGGGATGGGATGGGATGGGATGGGATGAGCTTTAGCGTCCCTTCCCACATAATCCATCCTGGGGTGATTCCACAATTCTGTTTATTTGGGACCTGTCCAATGGAGGAGGAGCAAAGGGGGTGTCAGTAAAAATTAATCCACAAAAACCAGAAGTTTATGTCCAAAAAGGAGACAGAGGAGTCCTGTAACTATTATGGGGGTCTCTCGAATTGCTAGAGGACACAGCCTCTTTTATCCTTATTTCCCAGCTGCATTTCCCTCTCTCTTTCTCCAGTGGCTGAGGTAGACCCCCGTAATATATATCCTTCCTAATGCAGACTCTCTTATTACACACCCCCCTTTCTTCCTTTTCTTATGCCTCTGTTCCTGCAGTTTATTACCACAGTCTTGGGTGAGTCAATCAGTGGAATTCCTATGGAAATCCTTCCCATTGTTTCTTCCATCTCTCAGTACAGGTCTTATCCTACCAGCATTTTCTTTTAAAGTCACTCCCTTATTCCTTTCAGGGGGTCCCAGCCCAGCCCAGACCCCGTGGGCTCAGCATCTCCTCAGGCTGTGGGAGCAGAGGTTGGGCCTCAGAAGACAGAGGCTGTCAACTTGAGCC
Organism: Origma solitaria; assembly: GCA_013397895.1. Classification (NCBI taxonomy): domain Eukaryota; kingdom Metazoa; phylum Chordata; class Aves; order Passeriformes; family Acanthizidae; genus Origma; species Origma solitaria. Next base: position 78,145 of record VZRL01004764.1, read on the forward strand.
AGCAGTGTCCCAGAAACCCCAGGTGACCCATGCTGGGGAGGCAGCAGGTTTTATCAGCCAGGGTCTGCATCCTGGCAAGAGTTTCCTCTGCGCTTTCCCACAGGACATCGTATTAGTCATCCCTAATTATTCAGCTCTACTTGAGCAAAGCCTTATCTCTTTTTCTTGTCTTTTTTTTTTTTTTTTTGTTTTTTTTTTTTTTTTTTTTTCCCTGTTAGCCTGAAAATCTATATTTAAATAATAAAGGGTGGGAGGCATTTTTAATCCCAGCTGGATAATTCCTAAAATGCACAAAGGTAAATCCTGCACGGACGGATGCTCTGAGAATGTGCTGGGACGTTCTTCGCCTGCCTTGGGTGAGTAAAGCCAGGCTTGGTCAGCCTATGCCAGGCTCTGCCCTGCTCCAGGGCTCTTGGACAACTTCCATGCCTTTTCTGAGGGATTTGTGACTGGGGGATGTTCGTGAAGCCTTGCTGGGTTTAGCTGTTTCATTTACACCCCAGTCCTGCTGTGGATACCTCCCCTCGCCCACACCACTCATCTGATGCCTCTTCCCCCATCGCAGTCTTGTAAGCCCAGAAACGGTGATTTTGAGGGGCTGGGCAAGAATTTGGGATCAGCAGAGAGGGATGACAGAGCTCAGAGGCCATTATCTTTTATGGGGGCAATAGGAGAAGAGCTGGTTATGTTTGGGGCTGTTCCTCGAGGAGAAAAGACACAAAGATGTGACAGAGCCAGAAACAGCCAGCAGTGAACATGTTGGAAAATACAGCAGTTTAAAAATTTTGTATAACTTTAGTCAAAGGCTTTGTTTGTCTTTACCCTGGGAAAAGGAATTTTAAGTTTCTTTTCAGGACATTGTTCTGCCAGGTGAGGTCTGATGAACTCAAGGTATCCACAGACTGGAGTAGCCCAAAGATCCCCAGAGAGATAAATACCATCAATGGAACATGAACAGAACATCGGTGGCCATCTCCAAACATCCACCCCAGAGCACCTCTGACAGAGCTGGAGACATCTCACCCGGAAAGGACTGATAAGAAAATTGAAAAATGAAGATCTAATTTACATCGGAGGTGAGGAGATTCAGATCCACTGGGAAACTGAACGCTGGGGGTTGCTCAACTCTGGACCAATGAACTTTGAAACAATGCATCTCTACGGGTTTTGACTGTATAAAATCTGGGGGAAAATCCTGTAAAATGGGTGCATCATGGAATGATTCTCTCTGCACTCCCGGGCTGTGTGTGGATGAGATGATTTCTGTGGCACACCCTGCCCAGAACAACATCCTGGCCAGATAATAAAGTAATGCCTTGACTCTCTAACATTAAAAATATTGTTGGAGGGTTTTTGTTTTTCCTACAGTTTTGGTGACAAGCACAGCCCAGACCTCACCTCCCTCAGCTGTGAGAGTAAAATCTCTGACATAGAAATACCACACCTGCAGTTTTGGGGTGCAGAGCCCCCAGGAGGGTGGAATGAGGGATCCAGGGCCATGTGGGGGGTGGTGGCAGAGGCTTCCTCCAGCCCATTCCCCACCCTCATCTTCTTCTCCGGCTGCCTCTCCATCTCCTCAATTTCAGCTGAGGAGGCTTAGTCTTGCCTTGTAATCTTGATTTGGAGTTTCATTATGAATTACTTGAGTCTCATGTGCCGTTTTAAATTGATTCGTTATGCCAAGTACTTGCCAAACGCATAATGAGGGTCTAAATCTGTCCGTATGTAACAAGGCAGCGATTCAATTATTGCGAGCACTCACACTCTGACAAAAACCTCGATTATTGCTGTCACTTGCGTTTTGGGACCTTCCCGCACGCATCCACACCCCACCTCAGATCCGTCGGAGGCATTTCATGGTTCCTAGCTCCCGCCCCGTTATTTATTGTCATTATAAACGCTGCTATTTTGGGCTGCCTCGCACACGAGCGCCGGGCTGGGAGTTCGCCCTGCAGGGATTGGCATTAATGAGAATGGGAGCAGCTCTGGGGGGGAATCGCTGCTCTGTCTCCTCCAATCCATTCACAAAGTCTGTGTGGCAGCTCTTAAAGACCGACGGCAGAAATGAAAATTAATCAAACGAAGGGGCTATTAAGCCACAGCGCATCAAAGGGAGCCCGAAAGTCTTCACACCATCAGCGAAAAAAGCTTTTATCTCTTTTTAACAAATGTTGGAATCCAGACACAGCCCTGATGGGTTCTAAAGATCCATTAGGAGGGTGTGAATAATAATAATTGCCACCCCTAATCACGTCTTTCCTAGATTTCAGGGCACTCCAGGGAGGAGTGTCAGTACCTGCGACCCTTTAAACAGATGGGGACACTGAGGCACCGCAGGGCATTGCAGGGCCTCAGTGACAGGGATGGGGAACGTGTGGTTTAGTCCTTTTCCCCCCAATTTTTCTTCATCACGTTGGGAAACAGTTTTAGTTCTCTGTTTCACGCACGAAGGAATGATGGGCTAAGCCAGATGTGGGCACTGAGTCACAGAATCATAGAATCAAGGCATGGTTTGGGCTGGAAGAGACCTTAAAACTCATCCCATTCCACCCCTACCATGGGCAGGGACACCTTCCGCTATCCCAGGGTGCTCCAAGCCCCATCGAGGGGGGCCTCCAAACCTTTTTCAGGAAAATAATAATCCACAAACTCCAGAGGTCTATGTCTGAAAAGGTGACAGAGGAGTCCTGCGAATTTATTCAGTTAAAGGAAAGATTCCACAGGGTCACACACCCACTGGGTTTTCTCTCTGGAGGTCTCAGAGGGCGCAGCTCCTTTTTATCCTAAACGCATGGCCGCACGTTGCCCTCTTCCTTTCCCATCGGCTGAGGTACTAGGAAGGTACAGCCCTCCCGAACCGCCCACCACATATCCCCCCTTGAACTGTCATTTTCCCCCAAAGTTCAGACAGCCAGGCTGGTGCAGCCCCACTTGGCTGTTTGAGGAGTCAGACTGCCTGGGCTCTGTAATAAACCTGCTGCTTGAAGTTAGGAGAGACCTCAAGACCCATTTTAAAGATAATAACACCCATACCCTCACCCACGGAATTGTTCGTAAGGACATTATCACACAGCTTCGCTATCACTATGGACACTCCCAGGGATCCAGGGCTAGCCTCAGCTGCTCTGGGCGACCTGGGTGGAGCCTCCTGGCTTTTCCCTGACCCTGATTTGCAGTTCAGGTATCTTTAAATGGTGAAGCAGCCTCCAAAATCCAGGAGCAGCACCTTCTCCTGTCCCTGCTCTGTGGCTTTATCCCTGTCATTGAGTCGGGTGGGTGGAGGACCTGTTTGCATTATTGCTCACATCAATTTTGGGCCATCCCCACAAACTCTGGGGCTCAACCCCTCCTTTTATCTCTCTCTTTTGGATTCGGACGAGCAGAGATCAGCCTCAGGTCCCAATTCCCTCTCTCCTCCAGCCGCCGGTCGCTTTTCCTCCAAGCTCCTCGTGATGAAATGTCAGCACCGTGTCCGCGGTGCCGGGGCTGACACCAGGGCTGGGAGCTACCCTGAATCATCCTCATTAAAAGGCATTTCCAATTCAGCTGCAGAGACGCTTCTCACCCTCTCTGCTGCCATAGCAGAGCTATTAAAAGCTGCCGTGGAAGGCAGGCGGCAGACGATGGGCACAGGCAGGTACAGCTGCAGCCCTGTGCAGGAGCAGCGGGTGAAAAACACATTCTCTGACTCATTCCCCGTGCCAGCAGCAGGAGCAGGAGGTGGATCTGCCGGCAGCACCTCCACCTGAAAGGAGCTGGTCTCTCCACCTGAAAGGAGCTGATTTCTCCACCTGAAAGGAGATGATTTCTCCACCTGAAAGGAGATGATTTCTCCACCTGAAAGGAGCTGATTTCTCCACCTGAAAGGAGGTTGGAGCAAGGTGGGAGTCGGCTGCTTCTCCCAGGTGATGAGCGACAGGATGAGAGGACGCAGCCTCAGGCTGGGCCAGGGGAGGTTCAGGTTGAACATTGGAGGAATTTCTTCATGGAAAGGATGGTCAGGCATTGGAAGGCGCTGCCCAGGGAGGTCTGGAGTCCTCATCTCTGGAGGTGTCCATGGCACTCAGTGTGCTGGGCTGGGGACAAGGCGGGGATTGGGCACAGGTTGGAGCCATTGACCTTGGAGGGCTTTTCCAACCTCAGCGATCCTGGGATTCTGTGATGTCAAAGAAGAGCATCACTGGGTCACATTAATTTCTAATAAAATGCAACAAGGCCGAGGGCACCTGGGCTGGACCAGCAATAGTGTGGCCACAGTCCCAGGGCAGTGACTGTCCCTCTGTTCTTGGTACTGCTGAGGTCACACCTCCAACCCCAGGGGCAGTTTTGGGTTCATCATGACAAGAAGGACATTCAGGGGCTGGAGCATGTCCAGGGAAGGGAATGGAGCTGGGGAAGGTCTGGAGCACCAGGAGCAGCTGAGAGAGCTGGGAAAGGGCTCAGCCTGGAGAAAAGGAGGCTCAGGGGGACCTTGTGGCTCTGCACAGCTCCTGACAGGAGGGGACAGCCGGGGGGTTCGGGCTGTGCTCCCAGGGAACAGCGACAGGATGACAGGGAGCACCTCAGAGCAGCAGGCCTCAAGCTGCTGGGGGAAGTGTCAGAGGAGGCTCAGGTTGGATATTGTGAGGACTTTCCCCATGGAAAGGGTGCTCAGACCTTGGCAGGGCTGCCCAGGGAGGTTTGGAGTGCCCATCCCTGGAGGTGTCCAAGGAATGCCTGGACGTGGCACTCAGTGCTCTGGGCTGGTGACAAGATGGGGATCAGGCACAGATGATCCCAAAGGTCTTTTCCAACCTCAGTGGCTCTGGGATGATGGAGGTTCCTTGCCGAGAATGGAGCGACTTGACCTTTTGGCATAGGGGCACCTGGGGAGATTTGTCACCTGAAAGGGATGAATTGGGAACAAAGAAGTGTGTAGGGTGTGTGTAGGGTGTGTGTAAGGGGTGTGTAGGGGGTGTGTAGGGGGTGTGTAGGGTCTCCACGGCCATCAGAGCTTCTTCAGCCCCCCAGCACATGCCCAGCCCCACATTACCCACCTGCCCTGGGCCCTGGCACTGCTGCATTCCCGCAGTGCTGAAGGTGGTTCTGTGTGTGGCAGGAGCAGGAGGATTTAGCAGGATTTCCCTGTTGAATTCTGGCTTGTGACAACTGTTGAGCAAGGAGGGATTTTTGGGCTGATTTTTCTCCTACAGGCTCTGCCACCCTCGTGCATTTCCCAGCCGTGAGTCACAACTCATCCTCTGCATCTCCCCCTCCCTGGCATCTTCAGGCACCTCCGGAGGGTTTGGAAGATAATAACAATGATGATATCTTGTGCAGGGTTTTCTCTGGCTCTGCACTGCACGAGGGCTGGGAATTCACCCTGCGAGTGGAAATGAGGGTCTCCCATCACCGCTGGGTGACAGGAGGTGGGGGCAACACAGAGGAGACCCAGCCCACCCCTGGCCACATCTGGCTAGGGCAGCATTGCCGTGTGTCAGGGGCACCTGGGGGCTCCTCAGGAGGGACGAAATGGGGGAAACAACGCAGAAATAAATCCTGGTGATTCAAAAAGCATCTCCAAATTGCCTGGTTGTTAGGAGGGGTGTCACAGAGCTTTGCTGCCGAGGGGGAAGCTGCAGAACCTGTCCTGGTGGGGACTCCCGTGATATCTCCTCTCGCAGCCGCCCCTGGTCCTGCTCCCACGGGAATCTCCATCCTCTGCCTCCACTCTGCTCCTACCCCTCGCCAGCCAAAATGACTGTACCAGAGGAAAAGCTGTGAGAAAAAGGCAAAGTGAAGTGATTTCCTCTCTCTAGGCTGTTCTGGGTCTCATTTTGTGCTTCCCCGAGAGAAGAAGGGGAACGAAATCACCAGATTTACATTAAAAAGGAAGGCAAGCAGCAAACACAAATAGGGTCAAAGGGAAGAAGAGACTTTCCGTCATTTTGGGGAGAGTTCCTGTTTTAAGAAGGCCCCTCAAGTTTCCTCCCCTCTCTTGCTGTCTCCAGGCTGTTAATCATTCAGTGATTTATATTTGCAGCAAACTCTTCCATCTCAGAGTCATTTCTGTGTGCAATGACTTCAGGAAATTAACAGTGGGCACTGCCTTTGGACCCCAAACAAATCCTGTAGTGGAATGAAACCTTTCACTGACAGCATCTGCTACTTTTTTTTTTTTTTCTTGTGCATCCATTCGGGTTTCTTAATTATTTTTTTCAGGGCAGGGTTAAAGGAAAGGAAGAGCCAGGCTCTTCAGCAATGCTTTGTGTGAAGGGTGAGCTGCACAAGCGAGGCAGGCAGTGAGTCAGCATCCTCTCCTGCCTGTGCCGGCAGCCGAGCTGTTGCTGGGGTGACTGTCACAGGTGACAGAGCGGATCAGCCTTCCCGGTGTCCCCAAGCCAAGCCAGGACATGTTTTTCCCGAATATATCAAAGCAAAACCAAAAGGCAGGCTGCAGAAATCCTCCGTTCCACCCAAAGAAAAGCCACCTCCCAGAATTGGTTGTATTGTGATTTGGGGCTTAGAGAAAAGGGAAAGAGGAACGCGGTGGTTTTGGAGGTTGTGTAAGAAAATTCATTGGAGAGAATCTTGTGATAATTGTTTCAGAATTAGTTATTGCCGGCTCTTGTCAGAAAGGACTTTGGTCGGCAATGTGAACCTGACCTGTGGCACCCATGGGTCACCTCCTGCCAGGGCTGTCACCCATCCCACCCCTGGTCCCGACAGGAGGATTAAGAAAGCAAAAATTGACTCATTTGTTCCCCTCACCCCATCTGCAGCCTGGCCCTCAAGGGATTTCTGAGCGGGGCTTCAGGGGGATCCCCCAGAAGTGCTGCAGCCGACAAGCAGGAAATCTGATTACAGATAAATCACAGGGCTGAGCTGCAGAGCTCGGCTCTTTGAGCCCTTTGCAGACAAATTCCTTTGCTCCAATTCTTCGCTGGTTTGGGTTTTCCAGCTGGAAGCGAAGCCTCTGCCAATGGCTGGGGAGCATTTGGGAGCTCCGGCTTCACCTGCAGGCTCTGCAGCTCTACCAGCATCCAGATGTTGCAGCTAAAGCCAAAGTCCCCAGCTGTGTTTGCAAACAAATTCATCTCCTTTCCATAAAATGACCCTTCAATGACAACCCTACAGCTGAGGGAGGGGTTTTGATGACAAACCCATTCCTGGCACTGGTGATCGAGGGTTAAACTGGCCGTGAATAGGGGGAGGACTGATAGAAGGGCCTTGAGGCAGAAGAGAATTTCCTCTGGATTTCCAGCTGGAAAGGGAATGATGACAATATTAGACCTGTATTCAGGGTGTGTTTTTTTCTCTCAAAGCACTGCCCAAACATTAACCAATTAACAGAGGCCAGGAAGCCAGGGCTGCACTGATGTGTTTGGCCTGGTGACCTGTACAGGTTTGAATTTTCTGTTTAGTCACTTCCTTTGAGACCAAAGGGCCGAGGACAGAGTTTCTGTGCGATCAGGCCCTCTGGAGCATCCTGGTGTCTGTCGTGGCTCTCTCACTGCAGCCAGGCAGAGTAACCCTGCTTCTTTCTGCAATTTTATCAAACTCTAATGGAAGTCTGATGGCTTCAGGGTAATTCTACCACAGTGACTTTGCTCCTGTGTGTGTTAGGAGGCATAAAAACATGAGCTACAAAAGAGGATTTTCTCTCCCTTCTCAGTTTCCCTTCCCTGTGTGTTCCCTGCTTTAGCCACCAGCAGTTTCACACTGTGCCCAACCTGGTGTGTGATTTTGGTGAAAGGCAGAGCTTCCTCAGTTTGGTTTTTTGGGTTTCCAGAGTTGCACGGGGCTGGGGGTACCCAGAGCTGGGTTGGACTGCCCAACCCTGTTCATCCTTCGAGATCTGGAATGCTCTGGAGGACAAGCCTTGCTCTCCAAGGGCTGCCTTGTCCCCAAGCTGAAGGTGTTGATGCACAGAGTGCTCAGAGAAGCTGTGGCTGCCCCTGGATCCCTGGAAGTGTTCCAGGCCAGGCTGGACAGGGCTTGGAGCACCCTGGGATGGTGGAAAGTGTCCCTGGCCAGAACAGGATGGGATTAAGGTCCCTTCCCACCCAAACCACTCTGGGATTCTATAATCCAATAAACGCTGGCTCTTCCCCATCAGCACATCATTGATGGACACCGTGTCCCACTTGATCGCTCCATGATGGCAATGCCTCGTCCCTCGTTATTCGCCCCTGGGCTGTGTCAGTCAGACTCCTGCAGCCTCAGATCCCATCTCCCTCCCCTCTAACACGATGCTCACTGAACGAGCAAATGGAAAGTCACAGAAAAATCGGGAGGATTGCGGAAAGGCGGAAAAATCCAAGTGACAAAACCCAGTTTGAAGGTCCTTGACGGCGTGCCAGGCGGCCCCGCGGCTGTCACCGTGATCTGTGCTCGGCTCAGACAGCTCCCTGCCCTCCAAATGTCTCGTCCTCGCCCAGCTCCCACGGATCTCATTGCTGGGAGGCTCCAGTGCCTGGCGCTGGGCAGAGGAGGGTCAAGGCTGGCTCCAGCCCAGCTGCCCAACACAGGAAAAATCGCTTCATTTCTCTGGTGCAATTTATTTTTCTGAATAAAACTGGCTAAAGAGTGGAGAAAAGGTGGAGAGGGTGTGTTGTAAAAATAAACATCTGAGCCTGCACAAGGGATGCTTTGTGGCACAGCGGTGGCTTACAGATTCCCCGGGTTTTCTATGGAAAGCAAAACCATTTTCCTTAAAAACAGAGTTGTTTGTGCAGCTGGAGTTGGGCACCAATTCACCCAGAGTGTCTTGAACATCCCCTGAAAATTCAACCTAAAATACTGTCGGAAAGAGACCGAGCCCATATTTTAGGGAAAATTGCTCCAACCACGCTGGTTTAGAGGGAGATGAGTTGCTGATTTTGGTTGTAGGGCTGACACCAAAAGCTTTCCCTGCCCTGGGATGGCATTGCTCAGCTTAGGGAGGCTCCAAAGACTCCTGCCACCTCACTGAGTGACTGTCACCAGCCACAGCCAGAAGTGACATCCATGGAATAAATTATTCAGGGGCCAGACAGTCCCCCCTGGCCCACATGATGCTTTTACTGCCAGAAATTGGGGAGTTCACATCCTTTCACTGAGGCTGCGTCTGGCTCAGCACCAATGCTCTTCCAGCATCACCTCGAGTCCCTGAGATGTCCCTGATTTTCCTGCTCCCCTCTCTGAAACGCAGCTCGTCTTCCCCTCCTGTGGACATTGGTAATGAAAACACCGTCGTCTCCCAGGATTTGTGGTTAAATTGCTTTGTCGATGTAATCTTAGCCCTTAATGACCAAATAATGCCCTGCAACAGGAGTCGTTGGGTATCGTTTTGCTGTCATTGTGGAGGCCTTGGAATGTGATCCCCATTCCAGCGGAGTTTGCATTAACGTTGTTTGCCCATCATAATCCCACTCCGTTAATCACATTTTTAGGATACTGAAACAGGTCTAACTCCATCCTGAGCTGTAACCCCTGGATCCCCGAAGGCAGGATGGGATTTAGCTCCACAAAGCCAATGGATGACGGTGACGCTGAGTAACTTGGCTGATCTTTTCTAGCCACCGGAACGTGTTCTTCACTTCCCAAGAAATGCTCTTGCTCAATCCTCAGCTTCGTGGGAAACAACCAGTGACAAACAGCTGCTGTCCACGCTGGTTATTTTGGGGTACCACTTCAATTTTCATTTCCCCCCTCACCATGAGACTGTTGTCTGAAGGCATTCAGCAGTCAGCGAGGATCCCAGGGTGTTTGGGGTCCTGCTTGGTGCTAAATGTCCTCTGAGACAGAGGCATCAGCTTTCCCTGTGGATCTCCCAGTGATGCTTTCCACCTGTGCCGAGGGCTGAGCAAGCCGCAGGATTTACACAGCGTTGGATTTTCCTCTCTCTTCCAAATCTCAATATCTTTCTCAGCTGAAAAAGAGAAACAACTCTGCAACTGTGAGTGCAGCAAAAAGCTTCTGGTGTAGGATTGAAATAGACTCCAGGTGGGAGGCGAGAAATACTCCCTCAATGCACAGATGAGAAACTGAGGCACGGAGGGATTGAAGGATTCACTCCACGACTGAGCTATACCTGGAGTCTGACTAAGACAGCGACAGGAATAGGGATGGTGCTCTCCAGAGTCAGAGACTAAATCCATCCTGGGAAATCAAGATTCAGTTCCCATCCTTCCTGCTGCCTCCCAGGTTGGCGTCAGCGGAGAATTTGTCTCTACCCCAGAGGGGGAACCCTCATTGGATGCTTTTGTGGCTTGGTGAGGAGATGAGATAGGATCCCTCATTTCTGGGAGTGGGACGGCCCCATCTCGGTGTACGCTGGGAATAGCATCCCGGTTCTTCTGGAAGGGTGTGAGCCTCAGGGGCTGTGGGGATGCTCCACCTCCTGTGTCCACAAGGGACAAGGGGAGGATGGCAGGACTGGCCAGGCTGGAGCCAGAGGTTGTGTTGTTCAACTTATTCCCCGATTGCTGAGAGTCAGGACAGGGGGGAAATGGCCTCAAGTTGTGCTGGGGAGGTTCAGGTTGGATATTAGGGAAAATTTCTTCCCCAAGATATGGTCAGGCACTATGTCACAGTCTCACCAGGGCAGCGGTGCAGTCCCCATCCCTGGAGGGATTTAAAAGCCACTTGGACGTGGCACTTGGGGACATGGGTCAGTGGTGGCCTTGGCAGTGTTAGGAGGACAGTTGGAGGACAGACTAGGACCCAACACCATAGCTTCGGTTTTCAGGTGCTAGTGTTATAAGTTAGAGACAAAAGCCAGGCCAATTAAAAAATAAAATTAAAAGCCAGGCCTATTAAAAAATAAAAGCCCCCCATCATCTTAGGGGTCTTTTCCAACCTAAACAAGGCCATAATTCTGTGATTCTGTGCTTGCTCCAAGTTCATCTCTGAACGCTGGGTTGATGCTGAACTGTGTTTGCCGCTGTGATTGGTGACCCAAGTGACAACCTCGAGTCTTTCCCCACAACATTTGTCCATTCTGAGTGGCACAGGAGGGCTCGTGTTTCCGAGAGGAGAAACCTGGAGGGAGTTAAAGCCTTGCTGGAGCGGTTGGGGATTGCTATGGGAGACCAGACAATGCATTTGCAGTGCATTAAGGTATTATTGTAACCACATTTGCACTGAGAGGTTTCTGATCCCGCGAAACAAAGATGAGCAGATTTGTCCCAGATTTATCAATGGAAGCAGTTCCCACTGAAATGGGAGGGAGGGGAGGGTGGGTGAGATCCTGCTCACAGGATTCCTTACACTGCGCCCAGCTGCTGGTGCTGCCGGGGGATGTGGGGGAGCTCTGGGGGGAGAAGGACAACCCCAAAACACTGCTTGAGAGGTGCTGGGATACATCAAGAAGGAAGGAAAATTTCGAGGTGGAAGCAGCATGCTGAGGCAGCCCCATGGCTGGGAGGAATGAGGGTCGGGGTGAAGATCCCACGTATTTTGTGCAGCTCGTGTCCCCCAGGGGAAGGATTCTGGAGGAATTCCCCTCGTGGTCTGGGTCTGGCTGTGGCAAGAGGGAAGTTGTGTGTCCCCTCTATTGGAAATCTGCCCTGAAAAGGCCATTAAGGGAGGAGAAGAGAGCTGCTGGCTCTGCTTCCTCAGAAACTGCATGTGCTGTTCCAGGGCAGCCTGTGGATCATTGCACAGGGGGATTTCTTAAATGGCCGTTAGGAGCAAAATTAAATTTGTTGAGACCAGATGCAGCAGAAGAGATGGATGAAAAAGCAGAAGGAAATTTGCAGAGGGAACACTGGGACATCTCGCATTAGGCAGCAAACCACAGCCTGGAGGAGATGGTTCGGTGCTGCGCTGAGTTCCTGGCTCACACAGGAAAGCTTTGGCTGGGCTGGGCATCACAGAGATGTTCCTTCCCCTGAGCTTTCATTCCCCTGCCCTTGTGCTCACACCTCCAGGTTTTGAAACCTGACCTAGACCTCCTCTGGTTGTGCTTGACAAAATGCTGGGCTCGCCACAGCTCCTGGATGAAAACCCTCTGGGAAACGTGTGTGGGGCTGGCGGGGGCTCACAGGGGAGGTGACACTGCTGCAGCCCCGATGATGCCCCAGGGCTGGCGGGGGCTCACAGGGGTGATGCTGCTGCACCCCCGGTTCTGCCCCGGGGCTCGGAGGTGCTCACGGGGGAGCTGACACTGCTGCTGCTGCACCTGCAATGCTACCCCAAGGCTTGCTGGGGCTCACAGGGGGGGTGACACTGCTGCTGCAGCCCCGATGCTGCCCCAGGGCTCGGAGGGGCTCACAGGGGGTGTGACACTGCTGCTGCAGCCCCGATGCTGCCCTGGAACTGGCAGGGGCTCACAGGGGAGGTGACACTGCTGCAGCCCCGATGATGCCCCAGGGCTGGCGGGGGCTCACAGGGGTGATGCTGCTGCACCCCCGGTTCTGCCCCGGGGCTCGGAGGGGCTCACGGGGGAGGTGACACTGCTGCTGCACCCCCGATGCTGCCCAAGGCTCGGCGGGGAGCCGGGGGAAGGGCTGGGGAGGATCTGCCCCTGGGCTGCTCTCCGCCTGCAGCGCTGCCGCTCGCCTGGCACAGCCTAATTGGCTTTGATAGGATTACAGGGAAGCAGCGCAGGAGTAAACAGGGCCAGGAGGGCACGGCGAGCGGGGGCCGCCGGCTCCCGGAGAAATCCCAGCGCGACGCCCGACCTGTGCTGCCGGAGCTCAAGGGTTAATGGCTGCTGCTGTGCTGCAGTTATGGGGTAAGGGCTTAATCCTGCTGCTTTTAAAGGAAAGGCTTTTCCAAGCAGCATCCCAAAGGTTTGTGGCTCTCTCTGATGAGTTTGCCCCTGACAGATCCAGAGTAAATTATTGCAATTATGGGAGTTACACCTTGTGCCTCGAGTCTTGTGTCCTCAATAAATGTTTATGGTTTGAGGCAGCCTCATTTGTTTGCCTTAGACCAGACGACACTGATTTATTGGCAGAAATCCTAGCAGGGAAAAGGGATGAGCCAGACAAGTTTTTAACTGCTGCACACAATGTATGTGGTGAGGGGATGATGGTTATTTCATCTCAAAGCCTCGAAGTTGGGTGGGAGCTGTTGCTTCCAGGAATTTTTCCCAACCTGCACGCAAGAAGAGGAGCTCAAGGGTTAATGGTGCTGCGGGGCTTTGCTTCCTGCCTTGGGTGGTTTTTGGGATGGCTGGGAGATGCTGTGGGTTGGAAGGGAGGAGTGGAAGCTCTCACTGGGAGCAACGTGAGCTGCTGCAGGAATTTTGGGGGAGCAACTCCCCAACTGCCTCCTCCCAGGAGATCCACACCCTCAAGAAAAACAAGTGGGGTTTAAAGGCAAGGATGGTGGTGGCAACCAGGGACTTGTGTCAAAGTCTAGGGTGGGGTGACATGGCCTGGGGACAACTGTCCCTGCGTGGGGGTGTGGGTGAATGTCCGCCTTTCCATCCACACCTTGCTGGGGCTCATTCCCTCAGGAATCCTCCCTGGTTTCTGGTGGCAGACGGTGTTTCCCCTCTGTCAGCAGAGGTCGGTGGGCTCAGCTCAGGCAGACTCCATCCTCACTGTTCATCTGCAGTTCCGCATCTGGAGGCGGCTCTTACACCAATATTTATTGTTGTTCCCTCCCCAGATCTGGGTATTTTGGACAGCTTGTTTCTGATTTAAAGTATAAATAAGTTTGATCTTTTCATCTGTTGTTCTCCCTACCTTCTGGAGGCTGTGCTGGTTAAAAATAACAGGGATGATGAGCTCGAGTGGGGATGGTGGAGGGACTTTAACCTCCATCACGGCACATCACCCGTCTGGCTCCAGAACAGGACGTGGCCTCCCTCCTCACCTCTCCCCAGCCCTCATGGTCGAGCCCTTGGTCCAGTGCAAGATGTCCCTGCCCATGGCAGGGAGGTGGAATGAGATGAGCTTTAAAATCCCTTTCAATCCAAACCATTCCATTATTTTTCCCAAGCAGGGAGCTCCCTGAATTGACTAAACCACCCATGGCAACATGGCTGGGGATTAAAGCACTTCTGCTGTCAGAGGGGGTTGGAAAAATGGGGATCCGTGGGGGGAGAGCTGGGGCTGCAGAGATCAGAGGTTGTCCATGAGGCACATCTCCTGAGGAGGGGGTGTTTTCCAGCACTGGGCTCCTCCAGAGAATGTTTTTGCCTGAAAAAGTCCCTTTTGTTCACAATTGAACTATTTGCTTAAGAAGATCAATTGAAGGGAGAAAGAAAGAGAGAAAAAGAAATCGAAGGGGTTTGGCTTTCATGATGGAAAGTCTGAAATGCAGGTTTGGGTTCAGCCTGAAAGCTCCTTGGCAGAGGGCTGGCTCAGCTCTGCTGCTGGGTTTATTTTGGTGGGGGGAGGCACAGGCAGACACACGTGTGCACACACTCATGGACACACACGCATGCACACGCTCTCCTAGACAGAGAAAAACAATCCCCAGCCTAACCCAGACGCTGATTCAAAACAACTGTTGGTTCTGGCCACGCTGTCGGCTTTCCGCCACCCTCAGCCTCCCACCGTGTGAAACCGTGGCTGAAAACTGACAGGCAAACCCCAAAACTCAGAGTCAAAATTGCATTTCACCTGGGAAAGGGCAGAAAAACTCTTTCTAGGCAGCGGTTCCGCCAGGAAAAAAACCCTCTCCCTGCTTGCAGCCCGCTGAGCAGCGAAGGATGCTCCCGGGAGGAGACTGAAGCCCCTCGGCGCTGGCTGGGGGATGGATGGGGGTCTGCCAGGCAGGGGCAGGGGAGGGGGTGCCCGCAGCTGGCGGGGGGCTCCGGGGCAGGGCCGGGGGGCTGGTGGGTGTCTCCGGGAGCGGTGACTGAGTGAGGCGGTGCCAGGGCTGGGGGCGGATTTTTTGAGAAGAGCCTCAGCTCTTCAGAGCAGCGGCAGCCGCTGGAGGAGTTGGGCGGCTGTTTCTCCCTCTCCGCCCGGAGGAGGAGGAAGAGGAGGAAGAAGAGGCTTCGGCTGCCGCCTTTCCGATCCTCCCTCCCCCCC
>VZRL01004764.1:93270-184283 GCA_013397895.1 Origma solitaria
CGAGCAGCAGGAGGACGAGGGCGAGGAAGGGGAGGAAGGCAGCATGACCGTGGTGGGAGGCGGCGGCGGCGGAGACCCTTTGCTGGAGGAAGCTCAGCATCCTCCCGCTCTGCTCGGGGGGGAGCGCTACGATCAGCCCCCGGCGCCGGCCGTGCCCGCCGGGCAGCCCGCGGGCGGAGCGGAGCACGAGTGCTGCGAGCGCGTGGTGATCAACATCTCCGGGCTGCGCTTCGAGACGCAGCTCAAGACCCTGGCACAGTTCCCCGAGACGCTGCTGGGGGACCCGCGGAAGAGGATGCGCTACTTCGACCCCCTCCGCAATGAGTATTTCTTCGATCGGAACCGTCCCAGCTTCGACGCCATCCTCTACTACTACCAGTCGGGCGGGCGCATCCGGCGGCCCGTCAATGTCCCCATCGACATCTTCTCCGAGGAGATCCGCTTCTACCAGCTCGGGGAGGAGGCCATGGAGAAGTTTCGGGAGGACGAGGGTTTCATTCGGGAGGAGCAGCGGCCGCTTCCTGAGAAGGAGTTTCAGCGCCAAGTGTGGCTCCTCTTTGAGTACCCCGAGAGCTCTGGGCCGGCCCGAGGCATTGCCATTGTCTCTGTCCTGGTCATCCTTATCTCTATCGTCATCTTCTGTCTGGAGACTCTGCCTGAATTCAGGGATGACCATGACTATGAGGGAACCGGGGGGACCTTTGGGACGGGTGGTGGCCCTCTCCCATCTGATGTCTTCACCAACTCCTCGTCCTCGGCCGCTTCCATGGTGTCATCCTTCACTGACCCTTTCTTTGTCGTGGAGACTTTGTGCATCATCTGGTTCTCCTTCGAGCTGCTGGTCCGTTTCTTTGCCTGCCCCAGCAAGGCCACCTTCTCCAAGAACATCATGAACATCATTGACATCGTGGCCATCATCCCCTACTTCATCACGCTGGGCACGGAGCTGGCCGAGCGGCAAGGCAATGGCCAGCAAGCCATGTCCTTGGCCATCCTCAGAGTCATCCGCCTCGTCAGGGTCTTCCGCATCTTCAAGCTCTCCCGGCACTCCAAGGGGCTGCAGATCCTGGGCCAGACCCTCAAGGCCAGCATGAGGGAGCTGGGCTTGCTCATCTTCTTCCTCTTCATCGGCGTCATCCTCTTCTCCAGCGCCGTTTACTTCGCGGAAGCCGACGACCCCAGCTCGGGGTTCAGTAGCATTCCCGATGCCTTCTGGTGGGCCGTGGTCACCATGACCACCGTGGGCTACGGGGACATGCACCCCATCACCATCGGGGGCAAGATCGTGGGGTCTCTGTGCGCCATCGCGGGGGTGCTGACCATCGCCCTCCCTGTGCCCGTCATTGTCTCGAACTTCAACTATTTCTACCACCGGGAGACGGAAGGTGAGGAGCAAGCCCAGTACATGCACGTCGGGAGCTGCCAGCACCTCTCGTCCAGCGAGGAGATGAAGAAAGCTCGCAGCAATTCCACCCTCAGCAAGTCCGAGTACATGGTGATCGAGGAAGGGGGGGTCAACCACAGTGCATTCAAACAGGCTGCCTTTAAAGCAGGCAACTGCACAGCCACAAACAATCCCAACTGTGTGAACATCAAAAAGATCTTTACGGATGTTTAGGACAATCCCAAACCAAACGAACGGCTGCAAAAGCTGAGGATGCGGTAAAACAATACCAATAATAATACCAATAATAATGCAAAGTGACTGTGTGTCGGTGTTGTGTGGAACATGCACCATCGTCGGTCTGTGTGTGCCCTCGTTTTTATACCTTTATTTTTTTAGATCCTTCCTTTCTAAAGATCCAAAAGTAAAGGGATTTAAAATTCTCCGAAGAAGAGGACAGCTAAAGGGTAAAGAGAAGGAAGATGAAGACAAACCACACTCACTGTCGAAACAGGTGTTTTTTCTGCAACTTGTTGCAGGGCTGCTTTGCTTTTTGGGGTTTTGGGGAACCTCTCGCTTTGCTCCCGAATGTCACCCTCTTTCCCTAAGGGCAGCATGCAGCTGATTTCCCTTCCATCACATAAGATCACTTGTTGGATTAACAAACCCGGATTGGGTGGAGGAACGAGGAAAACATGAGGCAGAGCATACTGGGAGGGGGCTGGGAGGAAATAACCATTTAATTTTGCAGAGAGTCTCTGTTACCACATCGTTAAACGATGCTTAATATTGAAACATGTGATGTGCCATTATGGGCACAACCCATATCCCCTTTTTCTCCCCATTAGATCATTTATGAAACTCTAATCTGGTCAGAGACTGAGTGCAATCAATGCTGATTTAAACAGGAAAAAAAAAAACCCTCCCAAAGCCCTTGTTTTCTATTCTGAATTCCCTTCCCCTGTAACCCGATGGAATTATTTCCTCCAATGTCAAGTTTGTGGCCGTGCAGTGTGCAGGAGGAGGGAGAGGAAAGGCAGACTGGAATGGTTTCGGGAGCCGCCGGCGCGGGGAGCGATGCTGGCACGGAGCTGGATCCGCGACGGGCTCCTTGCCACGGCTGGGAGCCTCCAACCCACCCAGCCGGAGACAAAGGGATATTTCCTCCTCTTTTTGCAATGCCTTTGCAAGCGATGCAGCCGCTTATCGCCAGAAGATTAAAGTGGCGAACACGCCTTCCAGCGGAAGTCACTAATTCCGACCGGAGTGATGCAGTTGCCATGGCGACCATGGTTTCCTGGGAAACCCCCAAAGGTTGTCATGGCATCCCTTCTCCCATCCCCCTTGGTCCTTGCTCTTCCCGCAAAAAACCTTTCCAGATGATTCCAGCTCCTCCATCCCACAGGACATCGTGGCTCGGCACCCCCGTCCCGGTCCCTGTCCTGCCGCTGCTCCCGTGCGCCCAAAAAACATCCACAGGCAATAAGCACCCCTAGATCCGCTGTTCTCACACCTTGGCGGTGAAATTTGGGGATGGAGGTTTATCCTGCTCCACCGAGAATGACCCCAAACCCAGTGGGAGATGTCAGCGAGCAGCTGCCGGGAAGCTCAGCCAGGGAACCTCGGCAGCTTTGGGAACGAGGGGGACAGTGAAAAACAGGATTGAAAAATAACCAAAAATCCCACCGGGAAAAATCTCCGGCTACATCTTCACATGTGTGCCAGGGGCCATGGGACATCTGATGGGATCAGGTGAGCGTTGCACGGGGGAGAGTTCAATGGAGTCATAAAGTAATATTGGGTTTTTTGGGTCAAACCCCATGCTTTCCACTGCTTGCTTTTATTCTCCAGCTTATCCTGCCACTCTTGGGTATTTTTGTACACGTTAGATGAAGTGGGATCACATCCCATAGCTCCTCTGATTGTATCTGCTTTTTAGTGCTGTGAGAGGAGGAAAACCCTGCTGCTTCTGTGCAGCTGGATTGCTTCACTTCTGTGCTAAAAAGGTGATTTCAGTGCTTTAGTGCTTCCATCCTGCCCCTGCCATTGACACAGGCTGAAGGCAGCTTGGCCTTGAGAGCTTTGGCTCCAGCTCTGCTCAGTTTTGCTGAATTTTGGGTTAAAAAAAGCCAAATTCCTGCAAGGTAATGCATGCAAAAGGGATGTTAAATACCTACAGCTAAGAGAGATTTGGCCCCAGCCTGTTCAAGTCACACATTTCCCAAGGCTGTGGAGAGGGGGGCCTGTCCTGAGAGATGCCAGCCATGCCAAAATTGGAGTTTAGCTGGGATTTTACCCAGACTGAGAAGGGTCTGGATGGTTTGTAGCACTCTCCATGAGCCCCAGCCAATAAACCCAAAAAATCCATCAGAGCCCCTCCTTGGCTGCTGGGGTGTGGTGGTTTTTTGGGGCTAGCAGAGTTCTGTCGGCTGAGGGTCTATCAGGTGATCTTTACGAGGGAGATGCTCTGGAACACCAAGGGAAGTTCCAAACCTGAGATCCCTTGTCCAGGGTAACTGGGATTCCTGGCCTGGGATAACTGGGAACACCCCAGTGTGCCTTTTCTGCAGTGGGCTGAAATGTCATCTCTGCCTACGAGCTCTCCCTTTTTATTGTTATCCTCATTTATTGCTATTAAATTTTATTGTTATTAAAGCTTTCCCACACGCCTATTCCTAAAAGGAGGGTTTGAGTTTAAGAGCAGTGGAAATGTCTGACTCAGGACAGTTTGTGGATGAGTTTCGAGTCGGTGTTTTCCCCGTGGCAGCTGCACAGGGTACAGAAACCACATGTTCTCCTGGAAATGGCACAGAGCAATTTTCAGTTTCTCTGTTGTCTAAAATAAGCAGAAACCATGCAGGCTGTTGGTTTCTTTTCCTGACTCCTCCCTGCCTGATTTTGTAGGGGCAGAGTAGTTTCAAAGGGATTTTTTTTGAGAGTAAAACATGTTTTAAGGGAGAGGTGACAAGCAAACCACTTCACCGACTGGGGTAAAAGGCAGTTTCACTCTGGTGGAATCCCAGAATGGTTTGGGTGGGAAGGGACCTTAAGGCCAATCCCATCCCTCCCCTGCCATGGCAGGGACACCTTCCACCATCCCAGGTTGCTCCAAGCCCTGTCCAGCCTGGCCTTGGACACTTCCAGGGATCCAGGGGCAGCCACAGCTTCTCTGGGCACCTGTGCCAGGGCCTCCCCACCCTCCCAGGGAAGGATTTCTTCTGTATATCTGTCCTAAACTTCCCCTTTTTAAATTTAAAAAAAAAAAAATCAGTACTGAGTGTTATCACTGAAAAACATAAAATCACTGCTGCTCTGTCTTTTAGAGACACCCCAAAAAGTGGAAGTGGAGAACTTGGGATATGCTTAGGATATTCTGCCGTGTTTCTCTGCATCCTCCCGCTCTCTGTCTCTCGGGTACCATTCCATGAGAGGAGCTGAGCCCACTGAGCCACCTGCGCCAGTGGAAGGTGTCCCATGGCAGGGAGCTGCAACTGGGTGATCTTTTGGGTCCTTTCCAATCCAAACCGTTCAGTGCCTCTGGTAAACACCTCCTGTTCATGGTCTGACGGCTCCTCTGGAGCTGTCTGCTGCACACGTTGTGCCAGGAATTGGAGAGATCCCTGGAGCCCGGGGCTCTCCACGCCAGCTGTTATTTAAGCGGCTCTGCTCTCCTGCCCCGCTGGGACAAGGCAGTGTTTTAGCAGCCACTGGGGAGTCCCAGAGGAGCCTTGGCCTGTGCTGGGCTCGCCTGTCCCTAATGTGCTTAGAGGGGCGGCATTAGGGGATTAGCATTAGCGGAGCTGCTGTCTGCGAGGCTAAGGGCTCGCCCAGACTCGGCTTATTACATTAAATGGAGGAAAGTGCATTACCGCGAGCTCCTGGCTGGCATTTCCCGCTGCCCAGAGCGAGCACAGGCTAATCCCAGCCTGCTCTCCCCTGCAATGTCCCTCCCGCCCCTCGTCCTCTGTCCCTGTCACCTGAGAGTCGCGGTGACACTGAAGGATGGGAGCGAGGGTGGGAGAGGCAGCTCCCACCGCAGGGATGCAGCCCTGGGAGGCTGGAGCTACCTCCATGGGTGCCTTCAGTTTGTCACGGAATGGTTTGGGTTGGAAAGGGCCTTAAAGAACAATTTCCAACCCCCACATAGGGCACTGGGTGCTGCAGAACCTTGTTTTCTCTTTCCATAGGCTCCTATCAGTTTCCCTTCCCTCTGCCTGTGTTTTAGGACCTGCTCCCCTGTCCCAGCCCTTGATGCCACCCTAAACACATCCTTGACTCTGGGGACTACAGGGACAGGCAACAACCCCAACCCTGGCCCCTCCACTCGGTACTTTGACACCGTCACCTTTCTCTCCCGCTCCTTTGCCCTCTTTTTTGTGTGTTTTCAGGCCTGAGCTCCTTCCAAAGGTTCTGTTGTTCTCCAGCACAATAGATGCCCTTCGGGTGCTTGGGGTGGCCGGAGCAGAGCAGTATCCATCCCACCCCACGTGTGGACACAGACAAGGGCTGCAGATATCTCTTTCCTCCAGGAGGGTTAAATTTCTTCCTAGGCAATTGTTCCTGCTCCATCCCTTGACAAAAGAAGCCGTTTTTGTTTTTAATCCCCGGTTTATGGGCAATTAAGCAGCGGCAAAGGGCAGACAAGTGCTTTCCTCGGCAGGATGGAAGGAGCCAGCTGGGGTCACTGCTCCGGAGGGGTCTCTCCCGCAGGGAAGGGGTCTTTTGCAGTGTTTGATGTGTACGGAGAGCACTGTGCGTAAAATCTGTTTAATTGTGTAGTTTGGAGCCCTCTCCTGCCAAGCTTTTAAAATATGCATATCTTGGTGAGAGCACACGGAGGCTCCACCGCCACTGGATGGAAGCAGGGCTTGCTTTTCCTTATTTTTAAACGCTTTTACAACGATCTCTGGGTAGGCTGCAAGCCTTGGTGTGCAAACAGGCAAACAGGATTTAAAGGTGACTTATTTTACCCTTCAGTCGCAGTCTGTGTGTGCCTGGAAGGAGAGCTCGGTGCCCCGACATCCTCGTGCAAGGGCAGATATGTGGGAGCAGGGAAAAAGAATTTCTGGGTATTAGATGATTTTGTCATAGATGATCTTTGAGGTCCCTTCCAACCTGAAGCATTTGACGATTCGATGGTTACAGGGCAGGGCAATATCCTGGAAACTCTCTCACTCTTACGGAGTTGGTGCTGCTCCCCTGTACCCTCCCTGCTATGGGTCCCCCCATGGCAGGAATGGGGTGCTCGGCTCGATTTCGGGGCTGTTGTACCACTGCAGGATGTGCTAAGGATGGGATGTTGGTGCCTTTTCACCTTTCCCTGGGTGCTGTTTGCCTGGCAGATCCCGACGGGCGCAGGGTGGCATCAGCCCTGCCCCATGCCAGAGGTGGAGTTGGGCACTGAGCACGGAGGGATGGAGCCATGGGAACAGTCCTGGGGCTGTGGCCGTCACTGCTTTGACGAGGACATTTTGGGGATATTTTGGGTGCCCCGAGGTGCCTCATCCCAGCTGGGAATCGCTTGTCCAGCAGCGGAGAGGGTTTAATTCATTTCAGGGGGGGTGACTGGGGGTTTCTTAGGTCAGAAGTGAGACTGGCACCAGGAGGAGGATCCAGCCTTAGGCAAGAGCCACCCCAAGCAGGGACACATCTGCTGCCACGGGATCCCTGCAGAGCAGTCCCAGCCCCAGCTCCCCACACATCCAACCCCAGCCAGGGCCTTCAGAGATGCCTAAAATGAAGTGCAACCACTGGAGCAAAGCAGGGGAGCTTCAGCATGCTCAGAAAAGCCCCTCCCAGCTCCTGCTCCAGCCAAAGCTCTCCCAGCTCCACTGTGGTTGAGCCTGGGATCCAATGGAGACCTTTCGCTCCCTACTTGGCTCCCCGAACAGGACGATGGGTGATGGTGTCCCTGTTCCAGGGATATTTATCCCACCTGGCGGTCACGTGTTGGCGTTGGGGCTCCTGCTCTTTGTCACTCTGTGAATCCCATTTTTGCTGCTGAGAGCCATCCTGTGTGTGGAGCAGGGATGTGTGGGGGGTCCCACACCCCCTCACTGCTGGAGCCCTTTTATCACCATTTCTGGCAAAACTCAGCCACAAACACAAACCCCGCGAGCCCCTCTGTGCTTTTCCTTCCACGATTAAGGTGCTGCTCTGACACCCTCAGGTTCCAGGTTCTGTCTGTGTCTCATCACCGCTCAGAGGCTGAATTTTCAGCACTGAGGATGCTTGGCAGCAGGGCAGGGAAACCTCCCCGCATGAACCTCTCCGCAGGGCACCGTCACTTTTCTCCTCCTGATGAGCCAAGACATGCTCAAGTAAATTAGAACATGTCTCCCATCTCCTTCAGCTTCTCGCTGGAGCCAGGAGGAGCTGGAAAATGCTCCCTGATCGCTGCTCTTCCCCGCTCAGAGCGGGAGCAGCCGTTCCCCGATGGCTCTGCACACTCATTGTGAGACCCCCGGCTCAGCCGCGCCGACGGCAGCAGGCGCTGCTGGGTTTGTTTAGAAATGATTCATTTCCTCGAGACTCGTAATTCCGATGCTTTTCTGAGCGTGTTGAAGCTCCTTTGCTTTGCTCCGGTGGTTGCACTTCATTTTTAGCATCTCCGAAGGCCCCGACTGGGGGGGCGGGGTTGGATGTGTGGCTGTGCTGGAAGAAGAGCCAGTGGCCCCCTCTGCTCGCCCCAGCAAGGCTGCAAAGTGCCATTAGGTTTGTTTTGAGACTGACCAGCACCAGCTGTTTTGCTTTGCTTCCTCCAAAGCACCACCAGGGATCGATGAGGAAAATCCTTCTGGGGTTTTTTCATGGTTTGTTCAGTCATGGAAGCACCGAGAGCTCAGCTCAGGGGTCTGTGCTTGGGGTGCTGCTCCACGGGAAGCCAGAGGCTGGGATGGAGGATGGATGGGATGGACACGCACTTTGCAAAGTGATTTCTGCGTTTGCAGAGAGCCAAATTGGCTCTTGGTCTCAGTGCTAGGAAGGAGCCGAGGGCAGAGTGGGTGGTGGGCGATCTGTGCCCTTCAGGGGGATTTGGCAACCCATGGAAATGTGTCCCTGCTCCCAGAGCTAGAGGGTGTGAGCACTGTGGGCTTTGCCCCCTGATTTTGGGCAGGCTGGCATCTCTGTGCCTCAGTTTCCCCATCTGTGAATGACACAGCGCAGCTTCAGGAAGTGTTTGAAATGAAATCCCTGTGGAAGGAAGAGGCGGTTTTGAAACACAGAGCAAGAAGCAAAGACTCCTCCAAAGGTTTTATGAGATTCAGCTTTCTTGAGGCTGGAAAAGCCTGCAGACCTTGCCCTGGGTACCCCAATAATCTCAGTTATTTCCCCTGGCTGGAGGGAATCCCAAGGTTTCACACAACTTCCCGAACTGCCAGCTCTGCCTTCAGCTCCATTCCCATCACCATCCTCCCCTCCCATGATTTCTTCACTCTACGTCTTCCCTTTTCCACCCTTCTGTCCCCTTTCTCCTGAAATCTCTGTGAATTTAGGGTTGAGAATCCTCTTCTCCCTCATTGCTGGTCTCTGCTTGGAGCTGCCACTGTGGCTCTGCAACAATTTCGTCTCACACTGTTGCAGCAGGTCAGAAACCAGACACAAGAAATTTGGGTTTAAAATGGCCCTGGATGCTGGGAATTGGAGTTTGCAGGAGGGATGAAAAAGGAGTTCCTGTGAACTGGATGTAGCATTGCAGGTTTGAGGGATTCTCTGCCTTTGTCTGTGCCTCGGTGGGTGCAGGTGCCTGAATGATATCCCACACTTTAAATCCCTCGGAATTAAGGCAGGAAATCTTCTTTCTGCAGCATCAGAAACAAGCCTGGGTTGTTCTCTCCCAGGGCTGGAAATATTCAGGGAAGTCTCTCCCATCCTGGTTGCAAAATGCTCTGAGAAAGTACAGCGAGGCTGAGGAGGAGTGAGTGGGGATGCGACCTGTGTCCAGCTGGGTTTCTCACTTGGGAGATCTCCTGGGAATTTGCCTTTATTCCTCCATTTTCTTAACCAGACAGCCACGCAATTCCCCCGGAGGAGAGCTTTACACAAGCACCTTTATCAGCCAAGCGTGGGACTCAGGCAGAGATATCAGTTAATTTGATAAGATCTCTTTTCCCTAACCCTGTGTTGATTTGCATCAATTAAATCTTCCTCTTCAATTCTGTATTAAGACTCAGCCATTCCAGCGTATTTTTTGGGATCAGTGACAGATGGCCAGACACACTGGTTTTGCAGGTCATTTTGTTTACCCCTTAAAAAACTGTCCCAAACAGGAGCTGTTTTCCAGTCCTCTGGAAAGACTCAGGAGATGCTCAGCACTTGCACTCCCAGGAGCTGCTTCGCCAGCTCTGACCGCTCAGATCGAAATTATTTGGCTCGGCCAATTTAAAAACATCTAATTTTTGTGGCTGCTGTTTAATATCCTCTATTTCTCTTGGGATGGAGAGGATTTCCTCACCCCTGTATGATGGAAAGACATCTGGATCTCTTCAGGAGCCGGAGCAGCGATAGCTCCTGGTTGCTCCTGACTCCTCACTCCTGCTGCTGTTCTTACTGGGCTCAGAGAAGCAACACCATTGCTAGGCTGAGAATTTGGCATTTCTTTCTTCATGGGCAAGGACCCAGCTTGGAAAGGCTCCAGGGTACCCCAAAGCACTGGATTATTTGCGTGGTGGGAGTTAAAATTGTTATTTACCACTCCATCTGCAGAGTCCCAATCCCACTATCACCTTCCTGCCCAAACCAGTGTCGTTTCCTGGGCTGAAGGAGCTGTTTGGGTCACTTTCGTGTGATTATTTATTTCCTGAGTGTGTAACACTCCAGTGATCCTTGAGGATCCTGGCAGTTTGCAGCCCTTCCCGGCTGGCAGGTGGGAGGGGTTTAATCCCCCAGCAAGCCCAGTCCAATAAAGCAGAAAACCCTTTTAGCTTTAAGGCCAGGAATGGTCCTGCTGGCGCTTGAGGATAAGCCAGGCTGAGATCCTTGCTCGGAGCACTGAGCCCCTCGGGAAGCTCCTTTCCCCCGTGCTGCGCCGCTTTGCGAGGGGATCTTTGTGCCTGGCAGGAATTCCCATCTCTTTCCTTTCTCTGCTGGATTTTAGCTTCCCTGTAGCATCATCCCTGCATCCCTGCAGCCTCATCGTCCCTGCAAATGCAACCCCAGCATCCCCATAACATCCTCATCCCTGCAGCCTCATCGTCCCTGCAGATGCATCCCCAGCATCCCCATAACATCATCATCCCTGCAGCCTCATCATCCCTACAACTTCATCCCTGCATCCTCATCATCCCTGCAAATGCAGCCCTAGCATCCCCATAACATCATCATCTCTGTATCCTCATCATCCCTGCATCCTCATCATCCCTGCAGATGCATCCCCAGCATCCCCATAACATCATCATCATCCCTGCATCCTCATCATTCCTGCAATTCAGCTCTGCCATTTCATCATAGCTGCAATATAACCCTCTGTGCATCCTCATCATCCCTGCAATATTATCCCTGCAACTTCATCGTAGCTGCAACTTCATCCCTGAATTCTCTTCATCCCTGAATTCTCTTCATCCCTGCATCCTCATCCCTGCAATATCACCATCCCTACATCTTCATCATCCCTGCAATATTATTCCTGCAACTTCATCATAGCTGCATCTTCATCATTCCTGCAACTTCATCCGTGAATTCTCTTCATCCCTGCATCCTCAACCGTGTAACATCACCATCCCTTCATCCTCATCATGCCTACAATATTATTCCTGCAACTGCATTGTAGCTGCATCCTCATCATCCCTGCAACATCACCATCCCTACCATTCTCATCATCCCTGCAACTTCATCTGCAATTTCATCATAGCTGCAACACATCATTCTCCCTGCATCCTTATCATTCCTGCAACATCATCATCCCTGTAACATCACCCCTGCATCCCCATTTTCCCTGCAACATCATCACTCTTGCATCCCCATTATCCCTGCAACTTCTTCCCTGCATCCTCATCATCGCTGCATCCTCGTTATCCCTGCAACTTCATTCCCACATCCTTGTTATTGCTGCAGCTTCATCCCTGCATCCTCCCCATCCCTGCATCCTCATCAACCCTGCATCTTCATCCCGGCATCCCCATCAACCCTGCATCCCCATCATCCCTGCATCCTCCCCATCCCTGCATCCTCATCATCTCTGCACCCCATCATCCTCATCATCCCTGCATCCTCATCCCTGCATCCTCCCCATCCCTGCATCCTCATCAACCCTGCATCTTCATCCCGGCATCCCCATCAACCCTGCATCCCCATCATCCCTGCATCCCCATCATCCCTGCATCCTCCCCATCCCTGCATCCTCCGCATCTCTGCACCCCACCATCCTCATCATCCNCTTCCCCATCCCTGCATCCCCGTTCCTGCATCCCATCATCCTTGCATCCTTATCCCTGCATCCTCATCCCGGCATCCCCATCATCCCTGCATCTTCCCCATCCCTGCATCCCCGTTCCTGCATCCCATCATCCCTGCATCCTCCCCATCCCTGCATCCTCATCATCTCTTCACCCCATCATCCTCATCATCCCTGCATCCTCATTCCTGCATCCCATCATCCCTGCATCCTTATCCCTGCAACCTCCCCATCTCTGCATCCTCATCCCTGCACCTCCATCCCTGCATCCCCATCGTCCCTGCATCCTCATCCCTGCAGCATCCAGCAGAAGGGTCTCTCCCTCCTCAGTGCATGGATCCCACCTGCCCATCTCCACCCTTTGGGGAAAAAGGGCTGATTTTTGGGTCTGAGCTGGGACCAGGCAGGTCCTGCTGCCTTAGGCTGCGCTCTGAGCTGTGGCTGCAGCTCCTCCCAACCTTTCCCTCATCACCAGCTGCTAACGAAGCACCCTGCTCACACAGCCTGGTCTGGGAGCTGGGATGCTCCGATTGCCACGGTGGGAACTAAAGGCAGAACATGGATTTTTCAGAAGATGAGAGGGATAGAAACAGTTGCATGAAATTTCTAGAAATCTCCGTGTCTTAGAGCAGAGCTTCTCCCTATATTAAAATAGGAGTCAGGCTGAGTTCCTTGAGTGTAGATTCATGGCTACAATCCCTGTGAATTTGTGTGCGCCGGCACTGCAGAAATTGGGGGATTTTTTGGGCCCTTTACTGGACATCCCCATCCCCATATCAAAATAGGATTTTGAGTTTGATCTTTGTGGGAGCGATTCCACAGTCCAAGCTCTTGGAGTGGGATCAGCCCTGGTTCCTCCCACCCCTGGAATGATTTATAAAACCAACCAGTTGCTCAGTATCTCCTGAATTACATCGGGTCAGAACAAACCTGGCTTGATTAAGATAAAGACATGAGGAAAACCCACTTGGCACTAATTATTCTGGGTTTGGAACTTGCCGTTAATGTGAGATAACAGTTAATAACCAGAATATATTTAATGAATCTTTTTTCTATCTTTAGCTCGCTTTAGACTGTGTGGCATTTAGTCCATTAAAGAATTTTAATTAGCAAATTTTCACTTTTCATTCGTGGGAAATGGAGATGGAAATTTGTCAGGGGGGACCAATGTCCAACATCTCTTCCCCTTTACTTGAAAAAAAAAAAGACTTTTCTTGTTTTCCAAAGCAGACTGTGCATAAAATTGCTTCTTTGCTCTGCCCAACAGATCACAGAGGAAATTTCGAAATGAAGACCTTCAGGACTGTGTTGAGAAATAAAACATTTCCAAGGAAAGGACAAACATCCCAAACATTCCGGACGCAGTGACCAACGCTACTGTAGACCCAACAGACAGAGGGCCTGTCCTCCCCACTTAAACCCAGTTCATATTTCATACATAGATTTATATATGGAATATTTCCACTTTGTCTGTGTTTTCTAACAAGTGCATTATGTCGAAGGGAACGTCTTTGGAGCCAGATTATCTTCAACTTGTGCAATATAATGAGACTGAGCAAAGCCAGGAAAAAGGAGGAGGAAAGGTGGAAATCATTTAGACATTACTTCAGTATTTTTTAATTATTATTTAAGAAAAAAATCTCTTGAAAGATTAAGCAACCAGAAAGGAAATGTTAAGCAGAGCTGCTAAAACTCAGTCCAAGTGTTTTTCTCGGGGTGGGAGGGAGTGGGGGGAAATTCGGGTGCTGTCGCTGTTCCCTGGCGAAGGCCACGGACTGTTCTCAGCTCTTTGGGAATAATTTCTGTTCCATTTTTCTCACTTTCCTGGAAATGCCCTTTATAAGTAGCTCTGTGCTGTACCAAAGGCTGTGATTTACTTTAAGTCGTTATTAAGGAAGTGACTTCTCCGCTGGTGCTGGGGAAAAGGATGTTGAACAGTTGTGCCTTGCTATCAGGATAACTCCACGAAAAACTAAGGAAAAACTGAATTTCCGGGGTGGAAAAGGTCTAAAACCCCAATTCTTGGCTGACCGTGCTCCTGCTCCAATTCATGAGAGCCTCTGTGCCCTTGTCTGGATCCACAGTGCTCTAGTCTTGTGGGAATATTATGGTATTGCCTTGCTAATTCCATAATAATCGGGAATTCCATCCCTCCTTTGCCCGTTGCTGTTTCATTTTGCACGCTGAGGTTTTTGGTGGCAGGTTTAGAGCTGTGGGCTGCCCGGGCTGGGCTGGGAAGCTTTTAAACCTGGGCTTTCCATAACCTCCTTGCGTTTCCTGGGACTGCACGGATCAATATTGTCCTGCTGCAAAGGGATAAACGGTCTGCAAAGGGAAAAATGCAAATGGCAAAGGGAAAAATGCAAGTGGCAAAGGGAAAAATGCAAGTGGCAAAGGGAAAAATGCAAATGGCAAAGGGAAAAATGCAAATGGCAAAGGGGTTGATGGTCTCTCCTGCCTCTGGCTCCCGTTTCTCCCCCTCCCCAGGCTCATCCACCTCCTCACGCTGCCTCCATCCCAGCTTGGAGATTGAAACCCTCGCGGCACAGCCTCCGTCGGAGGAGCAGAGCGAAACTCAGAGCAGCGTTGGATTTTAAGGGTGAAAATTACATTGGAGGGACTCAGATGAGCACAGGGACCTCTGTGTCTGCATTGCAATAATTCCCTGGGAATGGTTTGGGGATGTTAATTTGGACTGGACAGAACCAAATGAGCTGGAGCGTCCTCTGAAGCAGAGGGGAGGTAACAGGAACCAAAATCATTGTGTGTGAAACAGATCCTTGGGCTGATGCTGCTGATTGTCTTTTGCATCCAGGAAAAAAGTCCCCCCTAGTCCCACCCAGGGACTGGAAGGTGGAGCAAGGACTTCTCTTCCAGAAGGAAGCACCAAAACATGGATCCTTCCCCCAGAGGAGTTGTTTACCTGCATTTCACACAGAACATCCACAGGAGACACTTGTGGGATACTTTGAGGCACAGGCCCAGTGGGGATGGCCCTAAAACCAACCCCGGCCCTGGGAGGAAGGTGTGGAAATGGGAAAATTCGGGAATATTCAAGGCAAAACAGCCAAATGTCTGCACCACGTTCCTGCCTCGCAGAGGAGCTTCGAAGATGAACAAGAACCCTGCACACAAACTTCAGCTGAAATTCGCATTGAGAAATTCCCTTAACGTTGGGAAATGATGAGAACCGTATAAGGAATGTGTCGGCTTTGGTGAGGTGGCGTTTTTTCTGTTTGTTTTCGAAACACGGATGATTTCTTGGCTGGAATTCCTTCTCCTGCCATGGCAAGTGCACCGTTGGTGGTGGAGACTTTGTTCATGGGAGAAGAGCTTGGGGTGCCCGAACACAGAAGTCTCTGGGGCTCTGCCCAGGTGCAGATTGGGCTGAGATGGCGAGAAAAGAAGCAAAAGTGTTAAACCCAGCAGTTTTAGTCAATTAGCTGGAGAATGAAGAACAGATATGGATCTGGCTCTCAGCGGGACATTGCTCCTCTTGCATTTATTCCCAGCATGGTAGGACCCCTGTGGCCGCTGGAGCTGGGGGTAAATGGAGGAGAAAGGGCTGGGGCTGCTGGCACCTGCACTTACCACGGCTTCAGCAGCACGAGGTGCAGAGGGGATTGGGATCGGGGAACAGGACTGTTGGAGAGCCCATGGAGCAGGTCCTGAGCCCGCGGGGATGGGCAGGGGGTGCAGGATTGCTGGAGAGCCCATGGAGCAGGTTCTGAGCCCGCGGGGATGGGCAGGGGGTGCAGGATTGCTGGAGAGCCCATGGAGCAGGTTCTGAGCCTGCGGGGATGGGCAGGGGGTGCAGGGCCCGGCAGGGATGCCGGGGAGCTGCGGAGGTGAAACAACCCGCGGTGCGAAATCCATGCGGTGCGGGAGCCGCCTGCACAAATTAGAGCTAATTAGAGCAGTGCCTCTCATTAACTCGGTTTGGGGGGCCAGTCCGTGCTGGGGGCGGGGTGGGGGGGCTGCTCCATGGGGTCTTGCAGCAAATCCCAGCAGTGGGCGCTCTGGGGAATCGCAGCGTTCGTGCCCCGGCACTGCCAAACCCTGCGAGCATCCCTGCCCTGGCCCTGCTGAGAGGAGCTCTGTGCCCCTGCCGCAGCTCCCCAGCACTGAAATAAATCAGCGCTCGGACCATCAAACCCCAGAGCCCTCGAACGAGCACTTTAAAAGGACCCGGAGCTGTGCGCGGTGTTTGGGGTGAGAGCTGAGCCGCTCCCATCGCGGGAACTCCCAAGCGCTCTCCCCCAGCTGCTGCCAGGCTGGGGGAGATGGAGCTGGGCTTTTTTGGGACATATCACCTCGCAAACTCCTAAGGAGCTGCAAAACACATTTGTCTGCAGCCTCCCTGCGGCGTGACAGGTTCGTGGTGTGCTCTCGAGCCTGCAAAGGAGACTGAACAAAGCTTTAGCAGCTCTGAAATGGTGAGAGACTGACCCCAAACCCACTTTTCCACCTCGCTGATGGGTTTGGGCTGCAAACAGCCAAAGCCCCGGGCTGCCCACACAGAAAAAGGGCACATTAATAGGAGGAGAATTGATTTTTCTGGATTGCAGCACAGACCCGGATCTTGGGAAGCCCTGGTCCCAAAGGTGTTATATTTAGTTTCTTTTGGAACATGATCAAGTAGCCCTTAAAATGGGGGATAGAATGTATCAGTACTAAAGTTATTTTTATTTTTCACCGGTGTTACAGAGAGCTTTTTTATGGTGTGTGTGTGTGTCTGTCACATAATTATACCTTGTCTGCTTTCAGTAGCCACTTGTTACAGCGTCTCTCTGTTGGGGCTCAAAACTGTATTTTTATTATTAAAATGGTGGAAAAACCAGATTCCTTCACCCATTTGGGTCGGTGGGTCCCAACTACCCCTGGACATCTCCCACCAATGACAATCTTGCCAAACGCCACCTCTCCTCGGTGTTGTACATCGCGGCCTCGACGCCGTTGCTCTGTGCTCTCGTGCTTGGCCGCTGAGCCCGCTGGTCGTTAATGTGCTTTTCCACAATAATTGACAGTTTGATAGTCTTTAACTGTTGGTCCAGTGTATTAATCTGTGTTTCCAGCGCTCCGGGTGCAGCCTCGTGCGTGTTACAGATAACCATCGTTCCGGGACAGCTGTGCGCGAGCGGCAGCGGCAGCGCGGGGCTGGATTTGGCAAGGGAAGACAAATTAAAAATGTATCCAGTCGATTAAAAAAACAAAAAAGGCAGCGATTTAATGATGGCTGACATCAAGAGAAGATCCAAAAAATAGCGTGCTTTGATTCCCCTAATCATCCCAAGGCAGGCTGCTCATCTTTATTCATAGCCCTTCAAAGCCGTGCTCCGAGACGCCGGAGCAGCTCGGAGCTGTCGTGCTCAGACGGAGCTCTTTAGACGCTGAACACGTCGACATCTCTGCTCCGTGCCCAGCCCAGTGCTGTGCACCAACCCTTCCCCTTTTAATTTTAGGGTGCAATTAAAGCGATGAGAGCTCTGCCGTTGGCTCGGCGCTGGAGGAGAGGCAGGAAAAGCGGATCTGGGGAGCGCGGCTGGCGTGGGGTCACGGAGAGCCGCTCCTTTCAATGACGTGCTTTAAGCTGTTTTAAGAAGGCAGCAAAATTAGAAAGCGAAAGATCTCCAGAAGTGTTTCAGGGCACTAAGGAAGGCTCAGGGGACGCGGCACAGGGATGGGGCTTAGCAGCAAGGCTGGAATGGGCTGGCGGAGGCAGGGAGGGAATACCACGAGGCTGATCTGCCTGGCTGGATTTGGGGGAAAAGTCAGGATTTGGTGAGGCCCTGGCCCAGGTTCCCAGTGTCCATGGCCAGGTTGGACAGGCCTTGGATCACCCTGGGATAGTGGAAGGTGTCCCTGCCCAGGGCAGAAGACGGGACAAGGTGAATTTTAAGGTCCCTTCCAACCCAAACCATTCCAGGGTTCTCTCAATCTGTGATTCTGTGATTCCTGCAGTCCCATCCCAGTCTCCAGCCTCTTCCCTCAGGCAAAGCCCTGCAGGATTGACATCTCAGAATCCAGCCTCGAGCAGGCTGGAGGCTTCATTACCTCACATGCTTGGGTGTTTTCTGAGCCAGGTGTTCAAATGCTGTTATTTGAACATATCATTGCAATATTATTTGAATATTGTAACTTAATCCTGTTGAAATTAAGGAATTTCTGAGACAGAGTTTTTCTTCCCTGAGTGCTTCCCACTCTCCTGCATCGCACAAATCCTGCTGGATGTCCGTCCCTCCACCTGAGATTAAAGCCAATTAGCAAGTGAATTAAATTATACATTCTAATCCCTGTGTTTTCCACCAGCCGCTGATACAGGTAAATTATGTTTCTTTTTCCATTTTTCTTCCTTTCTCCAAGATGATGTCAGCAGTGCAGCTTCAGGGGAATGGTGTGAGATGGTTCTGACTGGTGCTGTCCACAGCACATCGCTGACCCCTGCAAGGCCAGGCACTGCTGCAGGGTTGTAAATGCATAATTCCTATTCCAGAGGATGATTTTGGAGCAGCACAATTTGCCTGGCAACACGCAGGTCATGGATAGAGCTGGAATTGTGAATCAAAAGGTATTAGGAGGAAGTGTAGTCAGGAAGTGCCTGAAATAGTGGAGTTTTAAAGCAAAACTGTCTTTGTGCTGCCATTGGAATTAGACTCGGTTATCCCAAATCCTCAGGTCCTGCAGGAAAATCCTCCTCCCTGCTGGAGGTCAGGGTTTCCATGGCTGAATTCGGCACCCTCCAAGGAGAACAGGCTCTGAATTCATCACCTGAAACCCCAAAACGTGGCAAAAGGGAGGCCTTGCATCGACCTCCAGCACAGGAGCAGCTCGCGTTTCTTAATTTCCCATCCTTGACTATGCAACTGATTTTCATGGAATCTTCCTGGGATGGAGACGGCTGGATATCATTTTGACTTTGCTTTCCTTCCTTCACACGTGCAGTGGGTAACGCAGAAATGTTTCCACGACTGTCTCACCCGGGACTTGCACTGGGTGCATGCACAGGGAAATATTGGGAAATTCCGTGTGCCCGAGTGGAAATCTGAACTCGTCTCCAAATCCTGACTGATCAGGTGCCACAGGAGTGATGCAGGTTTGGACTGGAGGTGTTAAACGCAGTCTTGTTACTCTCTGAGTTCATTTTAAGCTCTGGTTTTACCAGTGAGCTGTGTTGCAACTGTTTAAAATTGTTTTTTTGACACCAGTCTGATGCTAAAAGCAGCTGCTGCATCCCCTTGTCCTGGTGACTCCACCGTGGTGTGGGCCTTGTGTTCAGTTCCCGGTGAAAAAAGTGATTTTTTTTTTTCTGGTTGCGTGATTTTTTTACCTGATGTTGAATTTATTTTTTTAATTTTTTTTTTTCTCATTAGAACTTGAAACTGTTCTTTCATACGCAAAGTTCAATAAAACGGCTGAACCACAGCGTGCGGTGTTTGATGCTGAGGTGGGTGAAGGGGAGATGTTGGCAGGGGTGGTGTGAGTTTTGAGGTCTGTCCTCTAATATGAACTCATTTTTCAGGATGAAATAATCTGAAATTTAATGCCGTTCACAGGAGTCAAATTCACCCTGCTGGAGAAATAAAATCCTGGGGTAAAATTGGTTTCCAGCATCCCTGGACTGAGGGAGCTCCAGGCAAACCCTTAAAAATTTGGTGATGTGTCACAGGAAGGGATGGCACTGATGGGGCTTTGGTGGAGAGTCTGACCCATCCTGCTCCCATCCCAGATGGAAATCCTGCAAAATGACCTCTGGAGCTCTCTTGAAAACCTTCTTGGCTTCAAACCACATCTGTGAACATCACCCAAAAGTGAATGTGGCCAAAAAGTGTCAAAGTTTTGGTTTAGGTTTTTGGTGGCCTTAAAAATATTGAAGTTGATTCTTTCCTGTTGCCTGGAGAAGCTGTGGCAGCCCCTGGGCAGTGCCATCCCTGCATCCCTGCAAGTGTCCAAGGCCAGGCTGGAGAAACCTGGGCTGGTGGGAAGTGTCCCTGCCCACGGCAGAGGGTGGAACAAGCTGAGCTTTAAGGTCCCTTCCCACCCAAACCATTCCAGGATTCCACGGCTCGATGATTCCATGATAAAATGCCTTGAGTTGTGCATACAAGTGTGGCAGTGCCGTGTCCCGGGGACAGAAGGTTTTATTTTAGTGGCCACTGAGCCAGGAGCACAAATTTGGGATTTGTTATCCCAAATGACTTGGCTGTTTTTGCAAATCCCAGTTCTGGGGTTGTTGTTACAGCGTCTCTCTCTTAGGGCTCAGAACTGTATTTTGATTATTAAAGTGGTGGGAAAAACCAGATCCCTTCACCCATTTGGGTCGGTGGGTGCCAACCACCCCTGGACATCTCCCACCGATGACAATCTTGCCAAATTATTTCTCCCAGGCAGAAATCCTGCAAGAGGCTCCACGTGCTGAGCTGGGGCTCAGGACTGGGGTCAGAGCAGCAGCCACGTGTGCCCACAGCCACCCTGGGCACGATCACACCAGGGGAACTCAGCAGCGATGGAGAACCTCAAATCCCTGAACTTTGCAAAGCATCCTGACCCTGTCAGGAATTGTGACAGGGGCAAAGAAGTTCCTAGAGAAGCACTGCCGAGTGCTGGGGCTGATCTGTGTGGTTTCATCTCTCCCTGCTCTCGAGGTTTGCTGCGAGCACAAGCTCTGCAGGTGGAGGACCATCCACGGGGAGCAAAATCAGCTCAAACCCTCCCAGCTCCTCTCGGGGTGGCTGCAGGATGGTGCCACAGCAGTTGCTGCCCGCTGTGGGTGGCAGGGGCAGATTCAGCGCTGGTTCAGGGGCTCTCTGGGGTGGGTTTTGGCAGCTCTTGCTGCTTCTTTCTCTGCTGTGACCTCGATCTCTGTACCAGCTCCCCGGAGGGCTGTGGTGTCTCCAGCTGCAGGTTTCGGTTGCTGTGTGGTACCTGGGGGTGCTCGAGCATCCGGGAAGGACAGGATGTGACAAACCCTGAGATGGGACACCAACGGCATCGAGCAAAACCAGCCCTGGAGGAAGGACAGGTCTGGCACCCTGTGCCACCTGGAATTGCTTGAGGAGCCACAGAAAACACTTTCCACCTCACACTGAGGAGTGGAGGGTGATGTCCCCATACCCAGTCCACGAAGAACCTTGGTTTGAGGGCCTCGCCAGTCCCTGTGGGGTTTGTGGGGTTTCCAGCCCTGTGGGGTTTGTGGGGTTTGTGGGGTTTGCAGGGTTTCCAGCCCCTGTGGGGTTTGCAGAGTTTTCAGCCCTTGTAGTGTTTGCAGGGTTCCCAGCCCCTGTGGGGTTTGTGGGGTTTGCAGGGTTTTGAGCCCCTGGAAGGTTTGCAGGGTTCCCAGGTCCTGTAGGGTTTGCAGGGTTTCCAGACCCTGGAAGGTTTGCAGGATTTTCAGCCCCTTTAGGGTTTGCAGGATTTTCAGCCCCTTTAGGGTTTGCAGGGTTCCCAGCCCCCGTGGGGTTTGCAGGGTTTACAGCCCCTGGAAGGTTTGCAGAGTTTCTGGCCCCCGTGGGGTTTGTGGGGTTTGCAGGGCTCCCAGCCCCTATGGGGTTTGCAGGGTTCTCAGCCCCTGTGGGGTGGTCAGTGTGAGAGGCAGACCTTGCACGAGGAGCTGCAGAGGGCCAGGACGTGGTCAGCAGCTCCTCTGCCCTGGGCTGGGCTGGATTTGCCAGACTTTAGAGGGAAGAGCTGAGAGGGGCAGGGTGTGATTGCAGGGTTGGTGTTTCTGCTTCATCCCCAGAGGTTCTGCAGGACAGAGGGTGAATGCCCCCGAGTTCTGTGTGCTCAGAGCCCCCCATGGAGTGAGCCCTGCTTTGTCACAGAGAAATTCAGCTTAAATTAGGCTCTGGAGGAAATAGGCTGTGCATGGGGTGGTTTGTGCTGCCTTTCGGCTCCTGCTTTGCTCCATCCAAGTGTGGGCATCCCCTGGGAGGGCTGGGGGCTGTGGCAGCTCCAGCAGTGCATCCCTGCACAGTGCCATAAATCCTTCCCTTGCTGCCTTGAAATTTCCTGCTCGGGAATTTCCCTGGGAGCCATTTCCTCCCTGCATGGTGAAGAAATATCGATTCACCCTTCCCTGCTCATCACCTCAGCACGGTGCAGGATTTTAATGGCCTGTGTCCTGTCCCTCTTTCCAGGCCACGGCATCCGGATCTCCCAGCCGTGACTTTTCCAGGATGCTGTAGCAGGGCTCTCCCAGCTCCTACAGGTATTTTGTGTTTCCCTGCTCCTCCAACCATGCCTTGCTGGGGAGCCCTTGCCTTGAATACTTTAATTCCTACCTTTTGAGTGGATGGTGGTATCCAAAGGATCTTCCTTTTTGTTCCAGCCAGACCTGGCATCCTTCTCCAAGGGGCGTTGTCCATCCCTCTGCCCTCATATTTATCCACGGGAATGCTAAGCTTATAATTTCCCCTCTGGAATTCTCCTTTACCTAACAGCACCTCGTCTGGGCCATTTGTTATTATTCCATTTGTTGGTAGACTGTTGGTTTTGTCCTCCCAGTGCTGCACTTCCAGCCCCTCGCTGATCCACGGGCAGCCCTGATCCTGAGGATTTAGGGGGAAATTCTGCCCTGTCGGTATTTGGGAAGGGTGGAAAAGGTTTTATCTCCTGCTCGGTCAGGTGTTGGAGTCACCTCTTGTTTATCCTGACGGCAGAAAGGAAATGCTCCCCTGGCTTCCCAGGGCTGTGGGGTCGCAGAGGATGCTGCAGGGACAGGAATTCCGCAGGCTGAAGGGATTTTGGGTGCTCCCAGGACCTTCCTGCAAACGCAAGCCCTCCCTTTATCCCCAACATTCCCCAGCCCCAAGGGGTTTAAGCACAAACCCTCAGGGTCTGGACCGTGGATCTGAGCTGCTCGTGCCCTGGACAAACCACCAGCTGTGAGGTGATTCCACGGCTCCCAGAGGTGCTCAGGGGTGCCTGGTGGGTGCTGCTTGTCTGGGAAAACGTGAGCTGGAAGCAGAGTGTGGGGAGGGGGAGAAGGGGAAGCCGTGGCTAAAAATAGCTATTTTTGAAAGAAAGGGATGAAAACCTCTTTGAAGAAATGAGGGGAGAGGGGGAGTGTTTCCATGGAAACGGGGAAGTCTGTCTCTTCCCAAAAGAGGGGGTGGGAGATGAAGAAATAGTAAATACAGCAGAGGAATGTCAGGGAAGGGGACGCTGGCTGTCGGTGGCGTTCCCCACGGATCCCGGGGGCATTCCCCACAGATTCTGGGCAGGGGCTCCGGGGTCTGGGTCCCGCTGGGAGCAGATGGGGCCCTGGCACTGCCTGCCCACACAGCCTTGGCTGTGTCACTCTGCATCCTCCCCGTGCCACCTGCAGCCCTGGATCTGTCACCTGCCCGGGTCACCAGAGAGAGCAGTGACCCAGAACTGCTGGGGACATGTTCCCAGGGCCAGGGCGGTGTCACCACCATGGGGCATCTCCAGACACTCCCGGCAGCTCAGCAGGGGCAGTAAATAATGAGTGTCCTCCAAATGCTTTGAAAATGTAAAAAACCCTCAGCTTTTTCCTTCCAGGAATTTTCCACCGTGGCATGGCCATTTCCAGGGGAGGCCAAAGGGAAGGGAACTCTGCTGGGGCAGCTGGGGGCTTGTGGAGAGATTGGGGCCAGGTGGAGTGGGCTGGCCCGGCCTGGAGTTTGGCACAGCTCCCAAATTGGCACTATCCACATTTGGCAGGGTGTGGCTCACGCGTTGGCACAGCTCATGGTTTGGCACGGCTCAATCTGGCACAGCCCGGGTTTGGCATGACCCAGGATTTTAACTAAAAGGGGTCGATTTAGATTTGATACAGGGAAGAAATTCCTGCCTGTGAGGGTGATGAGGCCCTGGCACAGGTGCCCAGAGAAGCTGTGGCTGCCCCTGGATCCCTGAGAGTGTCCAAGGCCAGGCTGGACAGGGCTTGGAGCAGCCTGGGACAGTGGAAGGTGTCCCTGCCCATGGCAGGAGATGGAAGTGGCTGGGCTTTAACTCCCAAACCATTCTGTGACTCCATGATTTGGCACAGCTCCCCAGGTGGCACAGCCATGGGGCCAGCGTGTCCTGCGCCAGCCCAGGATTTGGGCCATCTCTGCGGCCATTCCCCTCAGGGCTGCCCCTTGGCCAACGCTGCCTCGGTGCCACCGTGGCCAGGCCGTGGGGAAGGCACTCCCAGCCTGCGCCGTCGGCTTCTCCTCCCTGCAGCAGCTCTGCGTGGGAGGGAGAGAAGAGGGAAATCATCCTCTCAAACCACTTTTCCTCCCGGCTTGTTTGCAGTCCTGCAGCTCGCGGGGAGGGATGGAAGTCTGGGGTGATGAGAACATCTCACCCCACTCAGGCTCAGAGCTGACCTTCAGCAGCTCTTGGCCCCCACCCAGCACCACCAGACACTCAGGCTGAGCCCCACATGCTCTAAAAACAGCGTCTGCAGGGCTGCTCGTCCCATCTGTGCCGTGAGGGAGGTGTTTCCACCCCGACCATCACCTGCACGGGGAGCCAGCCCTGGGCTGACGGCTGAAGGAGCTGTGTCCCACCAGGGCAGTGCAGAGGGGACCCTGAGGTCACCCCCAGCTCCCCCAGGCAAAGGAAATCTGTCTGTGGACACTGGGCAGCTCCAGCAGAGGTTTTGGCCATTTCCAGCAGAGTCATCTCACCTGCAGGTTTGTCCCATGTCCCCTGAGCTTTCCTCTCCCCTAAACTCAACAACCAGAAGGTTTCAGCTTTTGGCCCTATTTCCGTATTTGGGTTGAGCTACAAGATTTTATTTCACTGACTGCTGCCCAGCTCCTCTCCAGGCTGGTGGAGCATCTTTGGAGGCAATCTCAGCCATCCTGAACAAATGAGAACTCAGACTGGAACCCAAAGGAGCTGCTTGTCAAATAATTGGGTATTTTATTATGAAAAGCACCTTGGAGAATTGCAGAGGGGGAAGGTGTTTCATGTGAACTTTGGGTGACAGGTGATTTTTGCTGTTTTCCCTTCAGCAGCTGTGTCTTCCCAGGGACCAGGAGATCCACAGAGGACCCAGGAGAACCTCCCAGAGACCAAGAGTTCTTTTCAGAAGCCAGGGTTTGGAGCTCCTGCCCGGATCCAGGAGATCCCCCTGGGGTCCGGGAAGTTCTCCCAGGGTCCAGGAGCCCTGCCCAGCCTCTGCTTTTGCTCTGCTCCTCCTTTCCCCCATCCTTCCAGGCAAAGCCCCAGTCCTTCCCCCATCTCCCCCGCTCGGGGAAGCCACTCTGACCTATCTCAGCGCGGTATTTTGGGATTCACCAGCAACATCTGCCCCGGGAGAGCAGAGCCTGCTCTGTGTCACTGAGTTCCTGGGCTCTGCTCTCATTTTTAGGCTCCTCCTGGCATCCCCTCCTCTTGCCACCACACACGAGGGGGGTGAGGAGGTGCTGAGGGTCCAGGAGCTCCATCCTGACGTCAGCAGCGGGTGGGAGGTCGGATGCTTCTCCTGGAGGGTGAATCACAGTCCCGGGAAGTTGCTTACAGCTTTCACAGCTCCTAAAATGACACAAGGCCCAGTTATGTCATCCCCTTCAGCTGGAAAACCGCGGCTCAGACGGAGGTGGGGCTCGATGCTCTGTTGGGCCGGCTTGGGTCCTCTTCCCAGAGTGGCTCTTGGCATTTGCTCCAGCCCTCAGCATTGCTCTGGCCCTGCAGGAGGTGGGATGGAGTCCCCAGGAGGGACACCCCTGAGAGCTGCCGTGGTCTGAGGCTGTGCAGGAGGTGTGGATGTGGTCGAATGGGGTCTGTTCTCTTTGGAGAGCTTCTCCCACCC
Organism: Origma solitaria; assembly: GCA_013397895.1. NCBI lineage: Eukaryota > Metazoa > Chordata > Aves > Passeriformes > Acanthizidae > Origma > Origma solitaria. The sequence continues at coordinate 118,813 of VZRL01004764.1, forward strand.
CCTCCCCGCCTTGGCACACGTGGGTGCCCGCTCTGGGTGTCCTGAGCCACGGGGCTGGGTGTGGGTTGGGCTTTCCAGTGACCCTGGGACTTGAATTGAGCTGTTCTGCATGAGGCCAGGCCTGGGGACAGCCCTGCCCTGTGGCTTTCCTCCATCCCCCACAGCACCACTGCCCAGAGCATCTCCCAGACCCACTGCCAGCTGAACACAGGGGGAAATGGGGGGAAAAAGCACATTTTTTGTTATTTGCATGGCTGTCTGCAAACCCACAAAGAGAGGGTCTGAACAGCCCTTGAGGGCTTCCCTGGGAACAGAGGAAACAAGGAGAGATCACCCTGGATGCAGGATCTCCTGGTTACTGGAACATTCTCCCACCGAGTGCTTTTCCCATCACCACGCAGGCAGACGGGGTAAGAATTCCGGTTTGGGTGTCTATAAAACCCATTGAGATAAGAGAAATAATTCAGGAGGAAATTATTATTTAATAATAATATTGAGCAAAGGCGTCATCTTGTTAAATCCTTGTGAAACAGCCAAGTGGGTGCAGAGCTCAGCTCGTCTGGTTTTCCGAAAGGCTGGGATCCGTCTGGAGCTGTCAGCACGGCTGAGGGAGGCGAGCGCAGACACACAGACGATAATAATAGCTCACAATTAGGATAGTAAATCGGGAGAGAGCGTCACTCAATTCAGAGAAATTCCCCTGATTTGCTGGAGACGGGAGTTTGGCTCTTTGTACGGAGCTGGTGCTGTTTGGATGACAAATCCCCCTGGTTTTGCAGAGCCTTCGCAAGGCGGCAGCAGGAGGAGCACGTTGGAAATTCAGCTCCACTTGAATTGGTCCCTGCCCAGCCTCAGTTTCTACATATTGCATAAGGATCAGCCTCGGGCAAATCATTTTCTGGATTCAAACCCCCTCTGCCGTGGCAGATCCGCCTCCAGAAAAGGCAAAAATGGTGCGGATGACATTAAAAACCCTCATCTGGAGTAGCCTCCTGCCCAGTGCGGGAAGGAAACCCATAGTGCAAGGGCTGGTCATGGAGGATTCCCAGTTTTCCTATAGGGTTAGACGTTAATTTTCAATATTGGGATCTGGCTGGGGCTTGGGAAAAGGCAATTTTTGTTTCAAGGTGAAGAGCGGTGTCGGGAGGAGCAGCGGGCCATCACTTTCTGCACCCACTGCTCCGGGCACCTCGGCGAGCTGAAATAATGTGGTTTATCCCTACCATGTCCCCACGTCCCCCTGGATGGGGGCACTACACTGAGCACTGATTCTTTCAGGTGTTCAGGGTGGTCCAGGCCCTCCCTCCCACCTCGGGGTGTCCCTGGAGTGGGCACCGGTAACTCCATACGAATTTGACTGCTGTACATGGGAATAGAAATATTTCCCATCGCCTCCTCCAGCACTTGTGTTTCGGGCACCAGGAGCCTCGTGGGACTTGTTGCTTCCTTGGGGCTCCTTGTGGGGCCATGGGGACACGGCAGAGTGGTCCAAACCTCGTGCCTGAAGGCAGGGCTTGATCCATGGGTTTTTTATGTTTGTAGGATCTTGGCCATCTCCTTCCTTTGGGGCGGGAGAAGCCTCCTCATGAAGGGACCTCAATAAATGCAAAGTGATACCAAATCATTGCTTTTCACACCCTCACCCCAGCCAAGGGCAGTCCCTGTGAGTCCATTCCATCCCCATCTCCTCCCCAAGAGCTGCAGGGATGGTTCTCCACCCCCCCAGACGTCCCCGAGCAGATCCAGGCTATCACCAAGAATATGGGATGGATCGGAGCCGCATGGCAAAGCAGCATCATGTATCCAGGGATATGATTATTTCCCAGTGGTTGAAATCTAGGTCTCCTGCTCGGGAGGAGGGCTGCGGGGGGAGGTGGAGGGGTGGGGGGGGGAAGACGCTCATATTAATCTTATGAATATTCATGGAGGAGCCGAGCTGCCTTGGGAGGTTGACTCCGGGGTACGAGTTTGGGGGGCTGGAGGTGAGAGGTGCCGGCAGCGGCGGGAGCAGAGCAGCTGCTTGTGCATTCTCCGCATGCCTGACTGCAGAGCCAAGTGTAAGTTGGTGCCTTTTTCTCTCCCCCCCACCCCATCCCTGCATCCTTCCCCCTCTTGCCGCTGCTCCCCTGCTCGGCCGGGAGCGGTGCGAAGCGAGGGAGTCGTGCTTCAGTCGCAAACACGACCCCAAATCGTGTGACTCCCGCCCGCAGTGCTCAGTGCGGGCGGGGAGAAAGCTGAGGGGCTCTGGGCAAATCTTCACCTCCTCCATCCCCCCCGCTTCAACCCCCAAATTTGCATGAATTAACCCCAAAGGTGCTTGAGGCGGGGCGGAGGTTGTTTGCCGGGAAAACGGGCGATGGGGAGAAAGTAGGAGAAACTGAGTGCTGGGATGGGTGATGTCAACTGAGATGATGCCGTAACCCTCTCCGCCGAGCACCGAGCATCAGAGCTTGGATTTGGAGTCGGAGGAAGGAGCCCAGAGCCCGTGCCAAATAAAAATCAACATGTTAAGTAAAAACAAAGTACATTTCTGTGCTGTTAAACAAATCTGGGGTGTTTCGGGAAAGGGAGAAAGGGGAGGAGAGAGTTTATGGGCAGGAGGAGGACTGCGTGTTTATTAAAAAATAAATAAAACATTGAAGGTTGGTTGATTTTTGGTGAGATGGGGGTTTGTGGCTGCCAGATCTTTCCTGCAGCAGCAGGAAGATGGTGTTTGTGGTGTTCTGGCATGATGCTTGGAGGAGCCAGGGAAGGTCAAATCCAGCTGAACTCCTCAGCGAGTTGCTGGGGAGAGAGTGGTGGGGGGAAAATGCAGGAAAAGGAGAAAAACTGGGACAAATGCGACCTCCTCTCCTCTGGGCCTGGCAGAAAAGGGTTAAGCGAAGCGGGTGAATGCTGCAAGCCTCGTCAGGGTTGTACTATTTTTTCTAGTGCATAAGGAGAAGGGAGAGGAGGGTTGCACGGAAAAGGGAAATTTCCAAGAAAAGAGGGATCTGCGGCAATATCTGCACCTCGGGGGATGAAGAGAGGAACCAACAGGCATAAATGGCCTGGAGACGGCTGAAATCTTTGCCGAGGAGATTAGGACCGCGGGGTTGTTTTCCACCTGCCTCCCCTGCCCGGTTCTGTAATCCTGGCTCAAAGTAGACAAGTCGAGTTGGAGCTGAAGAAGGGAGGTTAGAGGGGTTTTTATTTCATTTGGGAGGGCAAAAAAAAAAAAAAAAAAGCAAAAATGAGAGGTTGGCTGGCTCTCTCCGGGCTGAGCATCTCCATGGCGAGGCAATGCAGGATGACCCAAGCGAGTGCTGGTCGCGGGCAGGGACGCTGAGGACCCGGCACCCACCGAGGACATGAGCCTCGACATCCCCACGAGAAATTTCACCCAGAGGACTCGAATTCCCACGGGGGTGGGTCGGCCGGGGGGGTTGGCTCTCGGGCGGATGGGGAGGGATGGCCGCAGGTCGCGTGGGTCCCGCGGCCCGCAGTGCCCGCGGGTCCTCGGAGCCATCCGCGGGGGGCTGGTGGCCTCGGCGGGGGGACGCAGGCACCGGCGCGGGGGTCGGGCCGGTGCATGAAGCCTCCCGAAGGAGCGCAGATCGCGACGCGATGGCTGCGGGTGCTGTGCCCGGTGGGTGACACCGGCCCGGGGGTGCCGGGAGCCCTCGGCGGCTTTGCGGAGCCCCGGCTGCCGGGGGGGCTGCGTCGCTCCCCCCCCGCTCCTCCGCCTGGCACGGTCTCGGCGGGCAGCCGGCCCCGCTGGGCTGAGCAGAGCGCAGGGACACGGGGCTCTGGTTTTTTCCGCCTCGGCGCTGGCGCTCTCGCCCTCCTCCGTCTCGTGTTGCAGTGCAGGTTGGGTGGGCAGCGGGCACAGCTCGCGGCCAGGCAAGGGAAGGGAAGGGAAGGAAGGGGGTGCCTGGAGGACCCGGGGCTTTGCGGATGCTCCTTGCGAGCCCCCACAGCTTGCTACCTTCTCGGTGTTTTTTCCAGGCGATGCCACACCTCCCGAGGACACTGGGGACATCGGGTTTTGCTGAGCTTAGCAGCTTTTCACCGTCGTACCGAAGGCATCAGACAGACGCTCATCTGCCCTGAAGTGCAGATCTGCAACAGCTCCCGGGAAGACTCTGTCTCTCTGTCTCTCTGTCTTTCTTTCTCTCTCTCTCCAGTCCAAACCATTACAAGACCTGACTTCCACCATCTGGGAATCTAACCCCTCTTATGTCCCTTCTCCTTTTTCTACGATGACTCACCATTATTTTTAACTTTGAAGAGAGAGGAAATTATGGGGATCTTGGAAGCCTGTATTTCTCTCTAGGATTTCCCCAGGGTCAGATAATCGGTGTTACTAAGAGACACTAAGATTTGGCTTCTCCAGGTAATGTGATTTGTTTTCTGTGTGCCATGGTGGTTTGCAGAGGATGACAGGAGCCGGGACACCAGCGGTCGAGGAGGGGGACTGCGGTGGTCCGCGGGGCAGCTGGAACCGCCGGCTGCACATTCCGGCAGCCGCAGAGCTTGGCTGCAGGCAGGGAGGGCAGCATGTCACCAGGGAAAGAGGATTGGGAAGGTGTTAAACTTAAAAGCGGAGTTGGAGCTTTCCTGGAGGGTAGATTGCACGGTTAAATGTTAATTAACCCTTAGCTGCATGCCTGGAAATGAGCTGAGCCCGGCACCTTGCGGGGTCCTCTCGCTACTTCAGGGCTGGATGGGGTTATTTTTCTTCCTTCCTTTCTCTTCCCTTCCCCCTCTTTATTTTTTTTTTAACTGGAATTTTTATTTTTAGCCAAAAAATAAGCCCTGGTTTGCCAATGCCAGTTTTTCCACGCGGGTTTTGAACAGGTGACGGTTCCTCAGGTGTTTTCTCTGTTCCACGTAATGGGTTTAGATGGGAGTTGTTGAACTCTGTCCCGAGGAAGGCAAATTAACCCCTCCAGGAAGGGGATAGATGTGCTAGAGAAGGGATCTGCTCTCTTCCCCCCAACTTTATTCCATCTCTCTCTTTCTCAGCAGGGGCGATTTTCTTTCTCCTTCTTTTTTTTTTTTTTNTAATATTTGAAATTCTCTATTATAAAACTCCTACCTTTTTTTTTTGTTTTGTTTTGTTTTTTTTCTTCTTTTTTTATCTCATCCCTTCGCCTTTTCATGAGACTCTTCCAAACCTACGTACCTGTCCTTCTGCAGGATAGTAGCCCTGCCCTGAACCCAATCCCACCACCGGGCACTGGGAAGAGTTTAGCATAAGGATTTCTTTTAAAGCCCAATATGACAGTTGCTACTGGAGATCCTGCAGATGAAGCTGCAGCTCTTCCCGGTCACCCGCAGGACACGTACAACCCCGAGACCGACCATGAGTGCTGCGAGAGGGTTGTCATTAACATCTCGGGGCTGCGCTTTGAGACGCAGCTCAAGACACTTGCCCAGTTTCCAGAGACCTTACTAGGGGATCCTAAAAAGAGGATGAGGTATTTCGACCCTCTCCGGAATGAGTATTTCTTTGACCGGAACAGACCCAGCTTCGATGCGATTTTGTACTATTACCAGTCCGGGGGGAGGTTGCGGCGGCCGGTTAACGTGCCCTTAGACATCTTCTCCGAAGAGATTCGCTTCTATGAACTGGGGGAAGAAGCCATGGAGATGTTTCGGGAGGATGAAGGCTACATCAAGGAAGAGGAAAGGCCGCTGCCTGAGAACGAGTTTCAGAGACAAGTGTGGTTGCTCTTTGAGTACCCTGAGAGCTCAGGCCCTGCCAGGATTATAGCTATTGTCTCCGTCATGGTGATTTTAATCTCCATCGTCAGCTTTTGCCTGGAAACGTTGCCCATTTTTCGGGATGAGAACGAAGACATGCACGGCAGTGGTCTGAGCCATCCCACCTACTCCAACAGCAGCATGGGCTACCAGCAGTCCACCTCTTTCACAGACCCCTTCTTCATCGTGGAGACACTTTGCATCATCTGGTTCTCCTTCGAGTTCTTGGTGAGGTTTTTCGCCTGCCCCAGCAAGGCTGGTTTTTTTACCAACATCATGAACATTATAGACATCGTAGCCATCATCCCCTATTTCATCACCTTAGGGACGGAGCTGGCCGAGAAGCCAGAGGATGGCCAGCAGGGCCAGCAAGCCATGTCCTTGGCCATCCTCCGAGTCATCCGTTTGGTGCGGGTCTTCAGGATCTTCAAGCTCTCCCGGCACTCCAAGGGACTGCAGATCCTGGGACAGACTCTCAAGGCCAGCATGCGGGAGCTGGGCCTCTTGATATTTTTCCTCTTCATCGGCGTCATCCTCTTCTCCAGCGCCGTCTACTTCGCCGAGGCCGACGAGAGCGAGTCCCAGTTCCCGAGCATCCCCGATGCCTTCTGGTGGGCTGTGGTTTCCATGACGACTGTTGGCTACGGAGACATGGTCCCCACGACCATTGGGGGGAAAATAGTGGGTTCCTTGTGTGCCATCGCTGGTGTATTAACGATTGCCTTACCAGTGCCCGTCATAGTGTCTAACTTCAATTACTTCTACCACCGGGAGACCGAGGGAGAGGAGCAGGCTCAATATTTGCAAGTAACCAGCTGCCCAAAGATCCCCTCTTCCCCTGACCTAAAGAAAAGCAGAAGTGCCTCTACTATTAGTAAGTCTGATTATATGGAGATTCAGGAAGGTGTAAACAATAGCAATGAGGATTTTAGGGAGGAGAACTTGAAGACAGCCAATTGCACCCTAGCTAACACAAACTATGTGAATATCACCAAAATGCTAACTGATGTCTAGTCGCTAAAATCTAGTCCCGTATTTAAAGCTGAAGTGGAACAATTGCAGATATTGAGTGCTGCTCTGCATTGTAGTTAATACAGTATTTTCTACGGTGTATATTTGGTTCTGCATGGGAAGCAATAGCTGTGTAAGTGACTTTTAACCTTTGATTTCCACACCAAATAAGCGTCCGTGCGAAAAAACCCAACAAACCCAAAACCATTTCGTTGCCCTTCTCCCATCCCAGGCTTGTGGGTTTGCAAAGATACGGAGGGGACGGGCACTTGGAGCGACGGGATGGGGGCGTGAGGGGCAGCTCCGGGCCATCCCAGGGCGCTGCGGATCCCGGCCCCTGTCCCAGGTGACAGGCAGCTTCCAGGCAGGGGGAACAGCTGGGAAAGGTCAGGCAGGACTTGCTGAAGGGCTGCTGCAGGCGTGGGACCGGATTGCTGGAGGGCTCGGCTTCCTGCCCCGGGAAAGCCAAGCGCGAACGCATCGCCCGGCTCGTGTTTCATAACTGAAAATGCTGCATGCTGCAATAGTTTCAGCCACTGCAGTGTGCCAGTGTGAGGCCCAGGGGAGGGATAATTAGTGTGACGGCACATTATTTATTAAGTCTTAAATTTCCTATGCGAGGCATCGGGAGGGACGAGTAAATAAATCAAGAGCTTGGAATTTATTTATTTATTTAGATGACACTTCCATCATCAATATTTCCAGGATCACCAAAGACACCTCCACTGACACATTGAAAATGAGTTGGAAAAAGCATCTTTTTTTATATCTATATATAAAACTGGAGCAACTATGCTGTGGCCTATAATATATTTATACTGCAGTGAAATTTAACCAGTAATACAGTACAGCTGCATGGATATTTGTTGCATGAATCTGAATATTTAATACACACACAAATATATATTTTCTTAGTAGACTATACAGTATTCATGTTTATAGTGTTTATAGATTCTCCGGTGGCTCGAAGGAGATTCATGGGAGTTAAAAAAATCTCCATTATAGTTAAAAACCGGATGGGGAAGGCGTGTGCTGACAACAGTTGGATAGATTACAAGGCAAAGCCTGAGAGATAACGAGGCAAAGCCTGAGTGTCCGAGCATCCAGACACAAGAGCTGACGAATTCAAGCCAGGGAAGGTGAGCTGAAAGTTAAACACCTGCGCTCATTATGGGGCGAGTAATTAGTCATTAATCCTGGTGTCAGGAGCAGAAACCACGGCGGATCAGAGAGGGCACGAGGAGCAGGTGGAGGAGCAGGTTCCGACTCTCCTGACTTGTTTGTTCAGCAGTTTTCAGCCGTTCCCATAGAATTCCCGTGTGTGTGTGTGTGTATAGATATTTAGAGAGCGACTACAGGGCCGAATCCTCAGCAAACACAGCGCTTGGAGCATCGAGGGCTTCCCGGCTCAGGGGTGCTGGGATCGTGGGACATGGGCTGGAGCAGGGGGACCTGCCCCTGGAGCCCACGGGACCACCAGGGCAAGGTGCGATTTGGGCTTGAAAGCTCATTTTCAGCCATGTGGAGCCCCAAGGCTGGGGGCTGATTCCTTTGTGATGGACAGGGCATGTGCTGAGGTGGGCTGGATCCGAGCTGGCGCTTCTGAGCCTTTGCTTTGCCTTCTTCCAGGGTTTTTTAGAGCGGTGGGTCGAGGTGCAGAGAGCCTGAGCTTCTCTCAGCTTCTTCTTCACCCCTAGCGTTGTTTGGGGGTGGGCGGGAGCTGCTGATCCATGGGGGATCCTGCTTTCCCCATCCCCATGGGGGTTTTCTGCTGTTTTCCCCATTGCTGACGATCCCCAGGGACAGGTGCCCTGTTCCTCTCCCAGGTCAGGGGACAGGGATGAAAATCTCTGCCAAGGTCATGGTGGAGCACAGCCTCCCTGGGCTGTGGAACAGGGTTCATTTGGGGTGAATTTGGGCTGAATTGGGGCATGATCAGCCCTGAACCGTTCATGAAGGGTGGGCACAAGGAGCTTGGGGAGGGCTCAGCCAGACCCTTCCTTCCTCAGAGAGGAAGCCCTGCTCCTGGCAATAAACAGGTGCTAAAGTATCCACAGCAATGGCTCCAAGTGCTGCTCCAGGGCCGGATCCGTCTCATGCTGATGGGGCTGCGCTCAGCCCTGTGCAATCAATCCTCAATTTGATTGATTGATTGATTGATTGATTGAGGCCTGGCTATAATTCCAAGTGTCCATGGTTTGTGCGTGACAGTCCTCACTCTGCGTGGGGCAGAGGATCAGCAGCACTGTGCTGGGGTTCAGGGGCACTCGGGTCCCCAGCCTGTCTTTAATTGGATCTCGTTAATTTGGGAGCCCTCCGCTCCCACTTTGCTGCGGCAGCTCGGGAATGGGAGCCCCCGAAGCCCCTCCACGCACACGTACAAAAAAGCCAACACAACCAAAAGCAATAAATCTTGACTTCTGAAGCTCATCCTGTTGGATGGGACAGGGCTGGCGAGAGTCACCGGCGCGGGCACGATTCCCAGAGCAGTCAGCCAACTTCCATGGATCCGGCTCGTGGTGGGTCCGTGGGGACAGGAGCTGGCACGGGGAGCTGCCTGAGGTTCTGGGGTGCTGTCTGCCTGCCTCGGGGTGCCCTCAGCACCGGTGGTCCCATTCCTGCTCAGGGCTGAGTTGTTTTGGTGGTGGTTTTGCTGCGGGTTTTGGAGGATGCTGGCACTCGGGGACACTCTGGAAGTGTCAAGTTGTTTGTCACCTGTGGGTTTGGGGTGATTTGGAGGAGCTTTGGCCAAAGCGTTGGGTGTGTGCTGGGCGCCGTGAGGAGCAAGGTGGGGTTTTCTTTGGACTGCTGGGGTTTGGGGTTTGGGGTTTGGTGTTCCCGTGGGATTCCCAAGGCCAGGCCAGAGGGCAGAGCAGATCCATGAGCAGCACCCAAACATCCAAACCCACCCTCCGAGCTGGGGGGGTCCCGGCTGCCTCGGGGAGCTCCACGGGCACACGGCGGGGGCGAATGGGGACGAGGAGCGAGAGGCCTCGCTGCTGTTGTCACTGCTGTGAGGTGATGGCTGTCCCCAAGGCAGGGCCAGCACAGCCAGTGCCTTCCTTGGGCCAGATCGGCACCTCTGGCACCGACCCCGGCAGATGTTCCTGGGAAAACGAGCCCTGGTGGGAGAGCGGCTCTAGGCTGCCCTTGTGTGGGGAACAGGCCCAGATCAGAGCTCAGACGTTCGGCTCGGGGTGGGAAGGGTCGGCAGGGGCTGTGGCTGGGAGGGATCCCGGCTGGAGGGATCCGTCAGCCCACAAGGAGCAGAAGGGTCCAGATTTCTGCCTCACCCAGAGAAACGGTTCCCCTATAGCTTTTAATGGGATTTGTGCCTGCAGGTCGGAGCTCTAGTGCTATTTCTAGCTTTGCTTCTGACTCACTGATGTGATCTTGAACCAGTTTTTCAGGAGGAGACTGTGATATTTTTTTCCTTTTTTTCTTTTTTTTTCTTAAGGAATTTGGTTTGAGAGACTCTGGGCCTGTTTCTGTGGAGATGCTGAGCATCCCAATCTCCTCCTGACTCTGAAAGGTGCAAAAACGAGCTGCAAAGTGGCTCAGACTGAGGATGCTAAATTAGGGATGGTGAAGGGGAGGGTCCCACAGCTGTGTTAAATCTCATCAGGCCTCCTAACTGAGGTGGTCTGGTTCCCTTCCTGCTCCTGAGGAGCCATTTCCCTCTCTCCAGGGCTGGAATGGAAGGCTGGAGCTCTCTGGTCTGTGGAGGTGCTCCTGGCTTGGCACCCGGAGGAGGCAGCGCCTCTATTTTAGTTTCAGCCGCTGTGCCACGGTTTTGGAGAGATGGAAAGCTGTGATTACAGAGCGGGTTGTCTTCTAACACCCAACCTCGTGCCCAAGCCTGCAGGCAGCCCATCAGCCCTTTCAAATCTTCCAGAATATCTGCTGAGGGCAATGGGGTGAGGCTCATGCACCAGCTGGATGCTACCAAGTGATTAGGAAAAAATGATCTCTCTGGAGCACTAGGTTTTATTGGGAAAATTAATCTCTGCAGTGACTGTGTCAAAGTCCTACAGATTTGAATACTGAGCTATAAGGAGGAAAGGATCTCTGGATTGGCGTTATGAGAGTGTGACACGTGGGTGTATAAATATGGGCATATTTGTGCATAAATACACAGAAGGAGAGAAAAAGACAGAGGAGGAGGAGGTATTTCAGGAAGGACCTTGCTTTGTTATCAGATAATTCCTGGGTCAGCCCTTGAAGCTGCTGCCAAAGGCTTGTGGCTTTTCCAGAGCCTGCAATATGCTCAGGATGGGTCCAAGGGAGGGAGATCTGGATCTCGCCTTGGGAGCAGGAGGATCCCGAGGGACTGGTGGCACCCAGCTCTGTGCAGCCCTCTGCAAACAGCAGCTTTGCAGAGGCTCTGTTCCCAGCCCCAAGGCCCGGCTGGGGCCGGCCACAGCCATTTCTGTGGCTGTGCAGGGAAAGCTGAGCAGAGGTTGAAGGGGTTTGGTTGTGATGCAGGTGCCATTCTGCCCCAGGTGGGGTTTGGGGTTATTGTTTGTCATGCTTGGATTTTAAGTCTCTTAACAATGGCGACTTTTGGTCCCAGTGTGGTGGCTCCTATCCTGGAGTATCAGAATCCCGGACTGGTTTGGGATGGAGGGACCTTAAAGCTCACCTTGTTCCACCCCTGCCACGTTCAGGGACACCTTTCGCTATCCCAGGGTGCTCCAAGTCCCATCCAACCTGGCCTTGAAACTTTATCTCAAGATCTTTACCATGAGACCTTATCCCAAGGTCTGCATCCCTGGAGGCGGTTATCCATGGGAGCTCTCCAGGGTGGTCACCCCTGGGAGCTCTCCAAGGTGGTCACCCATGGGAGCTCTCCAAGGTGGTCACCCCTGGGAGCTCTCCAAGGTGGTCACCCATGGGAGCTCTCCAAGGTGGTCACCCCTGGGAGCTCTCCAAGGTGGTCACCCCGGGAGCTGCTCAGTGTGCTTCCAGAGTGAAGGGGGCTGAGGAACGAAGGAGTCAGCCCCAAACCATTTTGGTTTGCACTCAAATGAAGGCTGTGGCTCCCTCCTCACACCCCCGGCAGCATTTGACCTTCTCCGTGTGTCACATCCCTTGGTCCCTCCTGTTGGGGACCGGCCGCTGCCCCTGTCAGGAGCCCTGAGGGGTGACAAGTGTGCCCCCAAGCCCCAGCCCCTGCTCTGCCCTCCCCCAGCCCTGTCAGCACCCCCAGCCTCGGTGTCCCTGTGATATTTCTGCATTTGGCTGCCCAAAGTTCACCCCCAGCTCACAAAGGGGTGCTCCGACTCTGCTGCATCCCGTCAGGGGGAGAGGGCCCGGCCCAGGCTGAAGCAGCCCTGGGAGCACAGCACTGATTTACAGCCGGGGACAGGATCCCCCAGCCCAGTCGTGCATGACAAAAGATAAATCCCTTATCCATATTTTTCCTCCAGGGAGGGGATGGTTAGGCTTGTAGGAGCTGCTGGACATCGTGTAACCACACAAGGTCCACGCATATGGACCCACAACATCCCCTCCCCAGCCCTGCCTGGCTGTCCTGAGCTTGGGGTTGGTCTTCTGGGGTTTGGATTTTCGATTATTATTATTTTTTAATTTTTTTCTGCTGCCTATAAGATGTAATTATCCATTTGCACTTGCTCCCTCATTGCTTGAGACCATGCTCTTGTCCTCCAATGTCATCCCCGAAGTGCAAGGGGAAAAAATGGGTATTGGATCAACCCTGCATGTGGTGCCTAATTTGAGCAAATCAATAGGAAGAGGAAATCCAAGAAGGACTCATCCTAAGGATGCTGGAGCTGAACCTTTTGTTTCCATGGTTACGGGAGAAATGGGACCAGGAATGGAGAGAGGCCTATAAACTGTTAAAGGAGGACTCGTGGGAATTTCAAGTCATTTAACCATGCGTTTGCTAGACACAACTTTAGACACCAGCTGGATCCGAATTGCACAGTGTTTATAGAAAATTCCTGCTTTATTGACGGCTGGGGGTGCTGGGGGCGTGTGGGAAGGGGATGGGGCCCCCCCGGTCAATAAGGCTGCCCGTTGTATATAGGTATACAGAGCTGTGTACATACATCTCCAAATGAGCATTTGCTGTCTGGTTTATCATCAGTGTATATAATTTATTCTTCACAGAGTATCACAATTTTTGTAAATATCGGCACTAATTAAGAGAAAATAAATATGTATATTATTGAGGAGTTATTTTGATATCAGTTCTGTGGAGGGTGGGAGAGGAAAAAGACAAGTAATTATGTTTTTGATGTGTTTTTCTCTGCAACTAAACCCTCTGTGAGAAGAGAAAGAAACAGCCTGAACCAGGGGAAATCAATCTGTGCTCCACCATCAGGCAATCTGCAGGGGCAGAGGCCCAAAAACCCCTGGGAGCAGGAGCTGATGGGTCTCAGTGATGGACGTTGGACACGCTCCATGCTGTGTGTGGCATTCCCATGGGATTTGCTCCAAAAGAGCTCCAGCAGCAGTGGAGGGGAAGGGGCTGGAACCTGCTCGAGCCCGTGTTCCCCACGCTCCCCACTCCTCCAGCTTGGATATCAGCCACGCCTGTGCAGGTAACAGGGAATGGGCGCTGCTGGGGGATCAACTGCTCTTGGAAAACTCGTGGGCACCCAGTGGATGTTTTTAAAAGCTGGCTATCCCCCTTGGAAGAGGGAGAGACCACAGGGATGGTGGTAGTGGCACATCATCTGTGGGGCTGCAAACCTTGTGTCCCTGGAGATGTCTCCTGGCAGGACCTCTGGCAGGGAACGGGGATGGGATCCCTGGGATGGCTTCAGCTGTCCTGGCAGAGGAATCGTTGGTTTGTCCATCCCCAGGGAACAATATTTTCTCTTGCTGTTTCTTCTCCCACAAGTGTCTTGGGGCAGCATAGGGCAGGGAAGGTGCTGGGGGCACTTGGTTCCTGTGGTTTGGGGTTTGCCTGCTTGCTCGGGGGCTTTCACAGGCAATTTTCACAGGCAATCCCCTCCTGTTGGTCATGGAGGAGCCCCTGAGCTGGGCTCAGGGTCAAGTCTTGGGTTGAAGTGTCACTGTGTGGCTCAGGCCATGTCATGTCCCATTCTGTGCCTCAGTTTCCCTGTCCGTAGCACAGTTTGCTAAGCTGGACCCAGAAAACTGCAAATCTTAACTCAATATTATGGCAGTGAAAATGCATAAATAGGTGGCTAAACCCATGGATGAGTCTTGTTGGGGGCAGAAGTGTTCGAGAGCAGCCAATTATGAACATTTCAGTGTGGAAAACCATTGGAGAGCACAAAAAGTAGCAGAAGTGTTTCTGAGCAGTGCACCCTGGGGGAAGTGTCACAGCATTTGCTGTAGAGCTGAGTGGGAGCAGGACCCAAACTGGGCCACTCTGTGCTCCTCAGCCCCGTTCCCAACCCAGGAAAGGCTCCAGCAGATGCCAAACCCTTCCCTCGTGGGTGTCCTGCTGGTTCGTGGGCTCATAAACACCCAAACACAAAGTGGTGCGAGGAGTTTGCGGCAGAGGCTGCTCTGCACGGGCTCTCAGGGCGATGGCAGCCAAGGCTGCGAGGCAGACACGGTAATTATTTTAAATTGCCAGGCTGTCAGCGTGCGGCACCAGCCCAGCCGTGCTCCGAGGATGCGGGAGATGCCATCAGGGGCGAGCATCCTCCTCCAGCTGAGCTACTCGGGCTCTTACACCATTCCGAGAGGCTGGGAGAGTCATCCATCCAAGGTGGAGACCTCGTCGGTCCCAGATAGTCCGTTCTGCCCCCGATCGGCGTCTCCCTGCCCGCGATGGGGACTGCGGCGAGCGGCCGATCCCCGCCGAGCGCAGCCTGGCTGGTTCTGCTGTGCTCACTGACCTACTTTCCATCACCTTCCTTGCCGAGTGTTGCCTCTCCGGCAGCCAGAACCCCACGGAACCTGTCGTGGATCTGCTCCGGAGCTCACGGAGACCTCCGAGGTGGGCACGGTGGTGCTCCCCATGGTGCAGGGACCACACCGCAGAGCTTTGCAGGAGCTCCTCTCCCTGCTGAGGGACCTGAGCCCTCCAAATCCTGCTCATTTCCGTCGAGGAAGGAAAGGATTCAGGTGCCAAGAAAGCACTACGTCTGTTGCTTCTCCTGGAAAGCTCGGGATGCTCAAACCCCATTACAGCCCATCGCCTGTGCCCCAGGGACCAGCAGGAATTTTTAGCCCTCCCGACTGCCTGTGAGCAGCAAATCTGCTTCCATTTGGCAAAGCGGGCACTTGGATCCTGAAACACTTCCTGGGCCGGAGCTGGGAGGAGGCCATTAGGGAAGACGCTGAGAGTGGGAGAGGGAAAATTCTGCTGCCCTCCCGGCGGTGCTCTGCGGCTGTCCGGGGTGGTGGGGCTCGGCTGGGAGCTGGTGCTGGGTTGAGCCATTGCTGCTGCAGTGCTGGTGGTTCTGAAGAGCCTTCGCCAGGCAGCTGGGTACAAAAATTTTGCGAGGGTGGGCGTGTGAAGCGGGGCCCCCACAATCTATCTTTAGGTAACCTCTAGGCAAAGGTTTGCAGCTTGCACAGCTCCGAGATGAACATTTATCCTGCAGCTCTGGAAATCAGGCCAGGTCTCTCTTTCTCCTTCCCACTTCCTCCTTGCTCCTTCTTCTCCCTCCTTTGCATTTGTGTTGGGTGTTGAAAAACCTATTCCTGGGAGCAGCTCTCTCATCTGCACCCCAGCACAGTGTCCAGGGCGGGAGGAGGGGATTTAGGCAAAGCAGAGCAATATTTGGGGGTATTAAACACGAACCTGTGCTTTTGCAGAGTCAGAACTGAGTCTGCTGAGGCCCCACATCTACAAAGCATTAGGGCAGACAAATAAGATCCAAAGGCTGAAGGCAGCTCTACCCAAATATTAGATTTCCCCCAGTACTCAGGCCTCTGGTTCCAATGTTACCCCAATTTCAAGGAGAAGACACCTGGTGCCTTCCTCAGCCCGCAGTGCCAAGGTCCTGCCTGGATGTCACAGTCCCTGGGCCTCCCCGTGCTGGGGACGAGCCACGCTGAGACCGCCTCAGCTTTTTCACCTAAAAAAATATTGGGCCAATCTGGGCCCAGGGGATCGGGGAAGTTTTTCCCAAAGGCTCAGCAGAAGGTTTAGCTCTCTCCCGCTCTCGTGGCTGCTGTTGCTGGGCAAAGCTCGCTCACCACCCTGGGTGGGCACCGGAGCTGTGGGCGTTGATTGGTCCCAGAATTCCACGATGCTCTGCAGATGAGTCTTTGGGAGGTTGTTGGTTTAAAGGATGCCTTGCTGAGTTCACAGGGACCCAAGGGGACGGGGGCTGCAGCCCCCGGCTCTGCAGACAAACCCCAGGGCCGGCGAGAGCTCAGAGTTTGTTTTGCTCCTTCTTTAATGCAGCCGAAAGCGGCTCCCGGCCAGAGCCGCGCTGGGGTTTGGGGAGCTGCAGATGCCAAGGTCATCCTGCTCCTCACATCCACGCGGAGCCCAGCCCGGCACAGCCCACCCGCTGCCCCCGCAGCTGCCGTGACCTCCCTCCTCCCTCCTCCCTCCCAGGGTAGGATCGGGCCCCAGGGACGTGGTTTTTACCCAGCGAGAGGTGAAGGTTTGGGGCGGGCAAGGGAAGCAGAACAAATATCTTCTGCCAGGCACCTGCTCCCTGCCTCCGCAGAAGTGCCGACGGCGCAGCGTTTGAGAGCGGAGCCTTTTCCGCTTAGGAGCGGGGTTGTCTTCCACTGTCCTTTTATCCTTGGCTAATTAAAGGCAAATCTCTGCCGAAGGAACGCAGTTCTTCATAGCTGAGCTTTAATAACTAGAAAGTGGCTGCAAATGCTTGGAGGCAGCTGCAGAAATCCTGGGCAGAAATAGCATTTTTATCTTGCAGCTTACCAGCTTTGGCTGTGGGGATAATAAATTTCTGAGTTGTCGAAGGAGGCAGTGGCAGATACAGCCCCGAATTGTCCGAGTTTACAAAAGGATCAGTTGGATGGATCAGCTGAACTCCCAAGTCCTCCCTGAGCAGGACAGCAGAGATGTCACAGCACGGGGATTGCAACAAGGTGACCTTTAAGGTCCCTTCCATCCCAAACCGTTCTGTGATTCCATGGGATTGCGAGGCCAGGGTGAGGTGCCGCCCATCCCTGGGGGGCAGTGGGGAAGGGCTCGAGGGGATCACACCCCACAAACAAAGGGTTTGCTGCTCCGTGAGAATTCCTCTCACGCCAAGGAGGTGTCTGCAGGCAGATGGGTCCCGTCTGGCAGGAGCAACACCCTGCTCCAGCTGTTGTAGGGGAAGGTGAGGGAGGGCTGGTCCCAGCTCCCAGATGTTGGGTGAGATGTTTAAGATGGATCCTGTGGCGCTCAAAACCAGGCTAGAAGGTGGAAGGCGTGAAGGGAAGATGGATCATGGCTCTTGCCTCCCCATTTTGCTGCAGCTGCTCTCTGCCCCCTGCCAGCCCTGCATGGTGGGAGGGCTTTGCTCCAAACCTCGTGTTTTATCCCTGCGGGAGGACTGGGCAGGACCAGGGGGAAGGAGCTGGGCTGGAGGTTGGTTTTGCAGCTTCAGATGTCTAAACCCGAGCAGCCTGGTCTGCTGGGGTCACCTGGGGCTCAATGTGCTCCATGGAGAGACTGGCACCTCGGAGGGATGGAGGGATGAGGCTCCCCTCGGCTCTTGGCCTCCCTCCAGCAACTGCACAGATGGCTGCAACTTCTTCCACTTCCAGACTAGTCTGATCCATGCTCTTGAACATTCACATGCTGGTTATTTCCACTCTGTAAAAGGCAGAAGGAGAATTTAACCCTGAAGGACCTCCATCAAATCAGAAAGAAGTATGCTCTGCACTTGTATAACATCTCTCAGCCAGGCAGCCCACAGCACTTTACTCACAAATGTTTTTAAAGGTTTTGGGTTACTGTAATGCCCTGAAACCCTTAAAGATGAAAAAAAACCCCACAGCAGTGGAAAATTTGGTATTGCAGGGCATCATTTCATGAAGACAGACACCCAAAAAAAGGATGTGGCATCCAGTAAGGCTGGTAATGAGCAGGCACGGAGAGTGACTATTATTATTCTGATGCTGATATTACGTGGCTCTTACACAGTGCTTTTCATTAGGACCTCTAAAGTGCTTTAGGAAAGAAGAGACTCAGATGTCTGGGCCGTCTGCAGTGATTTCAGCAGAGCAGGGCAGGCGATGGTCTGATGCAGAAGCTCTTACTGCAGTTCACTGGTTGCTGGGCAAGGTCCTCCTCTGCTCAGCTCCTAATGGCATTTCAGTTCCTCTTCAGCTTCCAGAAGTCTCCCCGTGCTTCACGCAGGGCTGTGGTGCTGACAAACCACGGCAGGGCCGGGGGACACCCTCCTCACAAGCACCCCCCTCCCCTCCACCCCAGCATTCCCATTCCACCTGCAATGAAAGCAGCAGCCTTGCTAAAATCCTGGGATTTTTGGTCATTGGAACTGCAGCCCTCCCAGGGTGGGAGGAGATGCGAGGTCCCCGGGGAGGACACTTGGCGTGCCACCCCTGAGGGGTTTGTGCTGAGCAAGGACGGAGAGAAAGGGCATCACAAGAGCTCCTGGCACTGCTCTGCGGCACAGATTCTCCTCTGGTTTTCCTCCCTGCTCTGGCTGGGGGCCAGCAGGTAACAGGAGCTGCCCTCCACCATGGCCCTGCGGCTGCCTGGCTCCCCACGCCCAGGGCTGGAGCAGCAGCAGCCCCAGCCTTGAGCCTGCTCGGGGCAGCTGTGCCCTGGCATCGCCGCTGCCCACAGCACCCATGGGCAGGGGGAGCTGCTGGAGGGGAGCTGTGTTCCTGCCCTGGCTGGGGGAAAATCCTGCTTGGGACAGAGCAGAAGCCCAGCCCAGGTGCTCCTGGGAGCTGCTGATGGCCAGCCTGCAGTGAAAGGAGCCTGGATTTGATGTGGGGCAGCACTGGAACTGCCGACTCTCCTGAGGGGTTTGCTGCGAGCTCAGCCTTGGCCTGGCCCCCCACCCTCAGTGGGGACTGAGATTTTTGGCTGCCTTTGCCATTGGGCTCCACAAGCATTGGAAAATTGCACTGTGTGGGGGGAGAACCCCAGACCAGGCCACATCCATGGGACATGAACAGGACACAGTCCCATATGCAGGGACACGCAAATACCCCATGAAATCCCAGTGAACGCTGCTTTGAGACCCCTCTATTCCCTAGTGCTGATGCTCTAGGGGAAGATAACCCATGGGCTTAGCTCAGGTGGTTCCCAGGTGGGATGGAGGCACCGTGGCCATGGTGGGAATTCTCATGGGGAGGAAATAATCCCTGTCAGCTCCAGAAAGAGAAGCCAAGACACCTTTGGGCACAGCACGGGCACTGCTTTGGGTAAGTGGGATGGCAGTGGGATGTCCTACTGGTGGGAAAAGGTTTGCTCAGGTGGCTTCTCCCTGGCAAGGGCTCGGGGAAGGCTCGATTCGGCTCTCTGTGGGATGTGGCTCCTGAGAAACTCGTCCTCTCCCTCCCCAGCAGCATCCGCAGAAGCGCCGGCTCAGCACGAAGCTGCGGCTCCGCGGCTCGAGGATTAGCCACTCATTTGCCAGAAATAGAAAATGGGGGGAATGTGTTTTAGAGTATGAAACAGACCCGAGAGGCCGCTGATGCGCGGGAAGATGAGTGTGTCCTATCGATCACTGTCCTCATCCCACTCCCCGCCTCCCTCCCGGCAGAGGTGACCCTTGTGCCGACCCCAGGGCCTGACCCCGCACCCGGAGCGCAGCATTTATCACCGTGGTGGTGTTCCTTGGCAGGGAGGAGCCCTGGAGCCGGGCCGGTCCCCCGGGGGATGTCTCATGCTTATGGAAGCATTCCCAGGAGGACCTCTCCGATCAGTCTCGGTGTTGGGAGCCCCGTTACGGTCAGCGCAGAGAAACTCCTCCTCATGATTCATCTGGCTTAATTTAGCCATTTGCCTCAGGGTGAGAAGAGGAAAGCCTGAAAAGAACCTGCTTTTCTGTATTTGTGGTGGAAGGAGTCAGGGAAACAAGCCCAGATAGACCATAGATGCCCACTCTTGGTGTAAGGGATGCCATGAGGATTTCCAGGGCACCAGTGCCGGGAAGACCCTGATTAAGCCCTGACTGTGTGAGATGGGATGAGGTGAGATGTGGAGTTCCCATGACCGTAATCACTTCCCATCACCGGCTCCATGCCTGGATCCATATTTCACGGAGGAGCCATCAGGGCATTTTCCTCCACGCTCTCAGCCAGTGCCTGCCATGCCTAGGGAGGAGAGAGAAGACCCCTCTGGATGCTCTTTTCTGGGCCGCGTGCCTTTGGCGCTGGGATGAGCTCTCCTGGCTGCCTGTGCTCCCTCCATCTGCCGCGGTGGCACCGCGCCCGCCCGCGCTCGGCCCGACGCTCTTCCAAGGAGAGCTCCTGCCAAGCCAGGACGGGTTACGCAGGCAACCAGCACAACCCCGGGGGTGCCACAGGGTATGGGACATGGGGTTTTGGGGACAATAAAGTCCTCGTGTGGCTCTGCAGGGTGGCAGCACTTGCAGCAGCATCCATGGACCAGCTGAGCTTGTTTCCCTGAATCCTTCCGCCAGGAATGCAGAGAAATGGGTCTTGTTAAGGCTCTGCCATTCTTCATGAGCAGCTTTCCCTTATCTGAGCTGAGCTGGGGGGTTGGTGTGGAGGAAAGCCTCTGTCTCTCCGCTGCCCATGATGGTGCTCTCGCTGACGAGGGCTGAGGAAGTTCTCCTGGGAATGTCCCTGTGTGTGAGAGAGGAGGGGATGGGTCAAGGGCTTTATGTTTCCATCTTTCCCCACACCAGACAGAAGTCACCTTCTCCTATCCTCGAGTCACCCCTGCTCCGAGCAGCATTTCTGGTGCTGAAGAGGAACCCCGAGGAGCGCCGAGGTCCCACCGTGGAGGTGTGAGGGTCAGCAGGGCTTTGGGACAGCTCAGTGCTGCATTTTCTGGGCTACTGAGCTTGTTCATCTCCAAGCACACAGCTCAGACTGCCTTTGGTTCCCAGCACCCCTCTGCCGTTGTGCCGGTGTCCCAGCCCTGCACACGTCCCTGGATTTACTCCAATTTTATGCCTGATGAGGCTCAGGCCCTACGTTGCCAGTTAATGGACCTTAAAATGCCTGGAGATCCTGGCCCTGCTCTCCTGGATTCATTGTGGGCGGAGTTTTGCCATAGGGGAGTGGTGGGGAGGGTGTAGGTGCCCAAATCCCATGGGGTGGGGACGCTCATTCCTTTGGGAATGATGTTCATTCCTTTGGGAATGATGTTCATTCCTTTGCGTCTCATGGGAATGGGGAGGCTCATCCCTCTGGGTCCCACGGGAGAGCCCAGGCTCTCCCTGGAGGTGAATGCCTTGCACACATTTCCATGCGGACTCCAAAGCGGGAGCCACACGATGTCCTTTCTCAGGGTATCCCATTCCTTGCCCTTGGAATATCGGCTGGAATCCGTGCCCGTGGGATCTGCCCCATGGCCACACATTCCCGAGCCACAAGGTGTCCTTTCCACCAGATCTGTCTCCAAGAGGATTTCTGCATCCAGCAGAGGAGGAAAAGGCATTGCAAGGGATCTGACAGGGCACTTGCAGGGAAATCAGTCTGAGTCTGAGTCTTGAGAATGAGGAATGTCCTTCTCAGGATGTCCTGGTGATGTTTCCACCCTGGAGCAAAGCCATTCATTTTTAGTGACTTCCTGCTTAGATCTTAAAAGCTTTGGGAAGGATGGGCAGATTTTCAATGGCCTTGGGAGAGACAAGAAGTCTCCCATGGTTCTTCTTCCTATTGATCCGGCCCTGCAGATAAGACTTTCCTCCAAGATCCTTACCTTGGCTGTCCGTTGCTCCTTCCAAGCCCTCCTGCAAGGACGTGACTCCAGCAGTTCTGCTCATGCTCCCATCTGCTGTTTCCATCGATAAGGGATGCGAGGACTGATCACCACTTCCCTCCACCCCCAGCCCTCTCACCCCCGACCATTCATTGTCTTAAATGGAAACTCCTCCAAACTCTCCTAGATGGTACCAGAGTGCAATTCCCTTCGGGACACAGTGGGAATGTTTAAGAATGAGGAAAATCTCCTCTTCCCCTTTGGCCTTCCCTTGGTTTAGACATGGGGCCTATGGGATACCATTCCAGCCCCTGGAATGGGACAAAGAGGTGGCAGTGGCATGGCTGTGCCCACTCTGGGGTCCTCTGTTGGAACTTGGCTGAAGCTGGGTGTGAATTAAGGCAGGATTGTGCTGCAGGAAAGGATGTTCTGCCTCTTTTCTTCCCCACGGAAGATCTTGGGCGAGTTCCTTTAGCACAAATCCTAAAAAAAAAGGTCTTGGTGCCCTGGGAGGCTTTAAAACCCCCAACCCCTGGGGGTGGGGAGGAGCTTTTCCTGGGGTGTCTGCCCCCATCAACCCCTCCAGATGTGCCTGCTGGGGGAAAAAGGAGGACAGGGCCAGCAGCCCCAGGCTCTGTCCCCTGTCCCTTATGCCAGCCCCGTACCTCTCGCCGTGGCTCATGTGCTGCATCTTCCTATTTAGAGGAAATCTATAAACCACTTAGTACAGAGCGAACCCTCCGAGGCCTTCTGCGGACAATTGATCAGCCAAGGCTTCCAGCTCCCCGATGTCTCTTTTTGTCCCTTTGCTCTCTCTTTCTCTGTTTTTCCGAGGCCACCTGGGTCCCCCCTCACTGCCTGTCCTGCCCCACCTCTTGTGCAGTGGCACAAAGCCTCACAGCCGATGTCCCTGTGCCCAGCAGGCTCTGCCCATCTGTCCTGGCATTTTGGGGGCATTTGGAGCCCACTCAGCAGCATGGAATGGGGATCTGAGCTGCCTGGGGGCTCTGCAGCACTTGATGCAATCTCAGGGCCCAGAGGGGCTGAGGTCTGGTCAGATCTCCCCAAAGCACCAACTTTTCCCTCCCTCTTCATTCCTCAACCCCTCTCAGCTGCCCAGCACCTTGCTGCTCAGTCCATCTGCACACTCTCCTCCTCCTCGGCAGCTCCGAAATCTCTTCAGGTGGGTGGAACAAGCCAAGAGGGCAATGCCCACTGTGCCCCAAAGGCTGGAGATGTTGCCACCAGCCTCAGAGAAAGGAGAAACCCTGCCCAGACACCCTGAACCTGCACCTACACCCAGGAAACTTCCACATCTGGCTGGGACCTGCCACAGCTGCTTCAGCCGCAGGGACTGGTGCAGAGATTTGTGCCATCCCTGAGCAGGGAATTGGGAAAATGTTTCTTTTTCTTCACAGGAAAATGATGACTCATTGACTCAAAGCCTTTTGTTGTTGTTGCTGTTGTGGGAAACATATTGTTTTGATTAATATCTTGGCTTGGGAATGGAGATGAGGGGTTAAGACTTGAAGTTATCAAAACGTCCCACTGGGAAAACAAAATCTCTTTTATTTCAGATGTTAAGTTGGTTGAGAAAAGGCTTTTAAAAGGTTAACACTGAGTTAAAAGCTTGGCTTAAGAGCAACAGTCATTCAAATATTCAGACTGCAAATTGTTTTGGTGTCCCAAAGTCTTCATTTGCTCTGATTCCAGTGGGGGAAGCCAAAGAGCCACCAGAGGTGGGAAATTTGTTCTGTAGAATCCCAGAATGGTTTGGGTTGGAAAGGACCTAAAAACTCATCTCATTCCACCCCCTGCCCTGGCAGGGACAACTTCCACTATCCCAGGTTGCTCCAAGCCCTGTCCAGCCTGGCCTTGGACACTGCCAGGGATCCAGGGGCAGCCACAGCTGCTCTGGGCACCTGTGCCAGGGCCTCCCTGCCCTCACAGGGAATAATTCCTCCCCAATATCACATCTAACCCTGCTCTCTTTCAGTTTTAAACCATTCCCCTTGCTTCCAGTCCAGAAGTTGTCTGTAAAAGAGGATTATAGGGTCAGGCTCTGGAGGTACCTCGGACCCGGTTTTTATCCAAGGATGGCCCCAAAGCCCCAGCAGGGATGGAGCTGCAGATCTCAGGGGTGGCGTGGCAGGAGCTGCTGATGCTGCCTGGTCCCTCCTCCTCTGGTGACAGCTCAGGGACTGGGACATCCCACCAGGCTGTGGAGCAAGAGCAAAACCCCTCCTGGACTTATTTTGACCTTTCACTGGAGGATGATCAAGGAATTTGCAGCCGGAGTCTCTCGGGGAGGAGGACCAAGAGCACCACGAGCATCATGAGCACCACGAGCACGTTGTCATGTGCTGGTGCAGGGAGACATGGGGGAGGTGAAGAGCACCTGGCACATTTAAAACTGCTCTTGCAAAGCCTGAGAACCCCCAGCCCTGGTGAAACCCACTGGAATCTGCAGGAGGAAAATGCCCAGAGCTCCAGTAGCTGAGCACGTCCCCAGAGGGAACTCAAAGCAGAGTGTGGGGGTGGGGGGACACGGTGGCCGTGGGGCTGAGGACCAGGACCCCCCCTCTCTGTAGCCATGGTGGCAATAATTGCTCCAACAGTTCTTTGGGAAAGGCTATGGAACACTCAAGTGACACTGAAGCAGGTGCAGACGTGGCCACTCCAGGCTGTGCTGGTCTCCTGCGAGCAAAAACAGTACAACGTCACTGATGGGATGGGCTTTGTCTCTGGAGGGGGTTCCTGGTTCCTGCAATGAGCTCCCATATATTCCCAGTCCGTTGGGATTAGGTAAATAACTCCGGGAGCTGGGAGATGGCCCAGGACCACGCGTTGTTCTCATGTCAGATGTTGTTTTCCTGTTTTCCAGGTGGAGGGCAGAGCGCAGGGAGCTGCAGACCAGAGGAGAGAGAATTTGCTGATCTTTTTTTTTGGCAATCATAAATTCAAGTGAAATTCCACTGAGGCTTCGAGCCAGGGGAAGGCAGCAGAGGAGAGGGGAGGAGAGTTGAACCACGTCCTTTGGATACTTCTGTATCCTACAGTGGGAATATATTCCT
Source organism: Origma solitaria (assembly GCA_013397895.1). Classification (NCBI taxonomy): domain Eukaryota; kingdom Metazoa; phylum Chordata; class Aves; order Passeriformes; family Acanthizidae; genus Origma; species Origma solitaria. The sequence continues at coordinate 143,440 of VZRL01004764.1, forward strand.
TTCTGAACTGCCTTTTTTGGTTTTTTTAAAGGGTAGAAAGCCTTGGAGATTTGCTCCTTATGGAGATATAAATCAGTTTTTCCCCCTGGAGCTCTCTTGTCCCTTTCCCAGCGCACACAGAGGCAGAGAAATTTCCCCACGGCATCTGCCACCCTCCCCGTGCTCCATCCCCAGCTCATCCCCCTCCGCGGTGCTGCTCCCTGAGCCAGAGGCTCTGCTCAGGTTCATCCTCCCCAAGTTCAGCTCTAGACATCTTGGAGCTATTTAAATATTTACAGCAGACGGTGGTAAAAAAGATTGAAACATGAATTATTCACAGGCTCGCTTTTATCTTGGCAGAGGCTGCTGTGTTCAGCAGGGAGGATTCCTCTGCCGAGGGATGGGCCGAGCTCGGGAAGGTGGGGAGGGAGGGAGGGTCTGCGATGGGCGAGGGAAAGCCGAGTGGGCACTCAGGGCATGGGGAGATGAACCTGGCAGCGATGCCAGAGGGTTTTTCCCTCCTTCCAGGGCTCGGTGGCCCGGGGCTGGTGCATGGGAGGACACGGCGGGGCCCTGCTGATATTCGGGAGTGCGTCAGAGGTGTCCGGCGGTGGGAGAGGCTGTGGGATGGACCAAAATCCTGCTCCAGGCTTGTCCCTCCACCTGAGCGAGGAGATGACTTCCAAAGGGTTTAGATCCCACTGAACTGCCGTGGCTTCGGGCATCCCTGGCCCCAGGTGGTCTTGGAACTCACCTGCGTGGCTCGAAAGGCAGCGATTTCCGCAGGTAACGCTGCCCTGGGGAATTCGCTGTGCGTCCCTCCATGCTCCTGCTCACTCCCGAGCAGTTTTCCCCAAGGATGCTCGCAGAAAGCATCACACAGTCCCCTGCAAGACACTTTTTCTGGGGCCTTAAGGGCTTCAATCACACCTTTGAGGCAGAAATAAGTGTTCCAAAGCTCGGCTGCAAGGTGGGGCTGGAAAATCCTCCGTGCCTTTCTGTGCCTGGCAGCCTCTCTCCATCGGGGCTGACTCCCACCAGCCTGCAGATGGATTTTGACACCATTTCGGAGCTAAAGAGGAGCAGGTGACACAAAACAGAGTTTTTGGAGGGGAGGAGTGGGGGTGAAACACACGGGGAAAGAAAACCCCCAATCCTGCATCTCGGGGCTTGCTCTCAAACTCGCGGCATCCTGTTTGCACCCGAATCAGCCTGAGCCTGGGGCCGGAGCAGTGTCCCCAGAGTGGAAGGACCCAGGAGCTCCCTGCTGCGATGGCAGAGCTCGGCCCTGCATCCCAGAAATTCCCGGAGCGGAGGGAGGGCCGCCCGCGCCCCTCTGCCCGCGGCGGCTGCGGCACTGCGGAGCTCCGGAGCGCAGGACATCGGTGTCCCTCGGTCCCCACGCGGGAGGATCCAGGCCTCGCCTCCCCCCGGGCTGCTCCGTGCTCCTCGGGGGGCAGCGGGAGGGACGGAGCGAGCTCCGTGGGTTTGCAGCTCCGAGAGAGCAAAATTCTAGCCGGGTTTTGGCGAGAGCAAAATTCCAGCCGGGTTTTGGAGCTCCCGCGTCCCCGCGGAGGCTGCGGATCCCTCGTGGAGCAGCACGGGGAGGAGCGGGCAGCCCGCGGGGAGCTCGTGATGCGCTGGGAGCGGGAGCAGCACAGCCGAGCTCCCGAGGCGCTTTCCCGTTCTTCATCCTAAAAACTCCGCTCCAAACAAATCCAGCCCTGCCCCGGGAGCGGGCTCGGCTCACCGGGACACCCCCGGTGTGCCTGTGGGGGTTGGACCCCTTGGCTCCACTCGTGCTCCGGGGAATGAGCACTCCGTGCCTCAGTTTTCCCCTGGCCAAAGCTGCTGCCACCCAAGGCTCTGGGGGATTAGGTGTGGAACCGATGGTGACACGGGATTTTTTAGCTTTTGCCGGGAAGGCGTTTCTTTGCGGGCCCCCCAGGAGCAAATTAAAGGCCTGGAGGAGGGAGAGTTTGGATGCTTGAATCCCAAAATCTAGGGATTCTTACGGAGCAGCACCACTGCCATGCATGGTGAGCCTGAAAACGAAGGACTCCCTGGATTTTTGCAGATGGGAAAAGCTGAATTTCCCCGTTTGTGCACGAGTGGACACATACCACCTCTGGAGCTTCCCTGAGGGGTTATTCAGCCATAATAATAATAAAAAAAAATGGAATGATTCTGCGTAATCAATCCCACGGAGATATCCCAGCGAGGGCTGCGTCGCGCCAGTGGGGTGGGAGAGAGGGATCATTCCGACTTAGCAGATGGGGAAATGAGGTGTCAGGAGCTCATTGGAGGAGGAGAGAAATTCCAGAGGTTACACTGAGGGTTTGCCCAGCCTCGAAATGAAGGGCTGGCCACCCCTTCCCTGGGAAAAACCCATAATTATTTCCTTGTTACCAGAGGAGAATTAGTCACTGCTGGCTTAAATTTAAAAAAAAACAAGAAAAAAAAAAGAAAAGAATTCTTACTTTGACCTTTTCATTCCAGTGAGGGTGGGGGGGACCCAAGCCCAGGGCTGTCCCTGTGTCCAAAGCAGAGGCAGCTCCAGTTTGATGTGGGATTTCAAGGGGGTCTCCCACTGCAACCCCTGCCAAAGCCAACCTGGGAGTGCCCAAATTTCCGCAATTTGTCCCAGATGGGATTTACTGGGGGAACAGCTTCAATATTTTCCCTAAAAGTGTTTTCCAAGAAGCCCCCTGGAGCTGGAGGGATGGTGGCAGTGTGCAGGGAACACAGACTGACATCGGGGAGGGGCTGAAAAGGATGAAAATGAGTGTTTCTCCCTAATCCCAGCAGGATTATTTCTCAGGGAGCTATTCCCACTTGGGAATTGCCCCAGGGTCAGCTCTCCGGGGGTGCAGCACATCTTGGTGGTTTGTGGATGCAAACAGAGGCTCATCTGCCCCGAGAGCCCCCAGGAACAACCCTGGGACTGCCCATGGAGGAAGACAGGGATAGGATGTTATCTCCAGATTTTTTCCATGTCACATCTCTAGAAATGTGTGCCTGGGCCTGTGCTGCAGAGCCCTGCCTGTTCTGCAGGAATTTGTCACCGCTTGGGATTTGTGGGGCAGAGAGGATGGGCCAACCCTCAGTGAAGGCCCAGCACCTCCAGGAATGTTCCAGCATCTCCATGAATGGTCCAGAATCTCCAGGGATTGTCCAGCATCTCCAGGGATGGTCCAGAATCTCCAAGGATGGCCCAGCATCTCCATGGATGATCCAACATCTCCAGGGATGGTCCAACATCTCCATGGATAGCCCAGCATCTCCATGGATGGTCCAACATCTCCAGGGATGGTTCAGCATCTCCAGGGATTATCTAGCATGGTCAGGGATGATCCAGAATCTCCAAGGATGGTCCAGAGTCTCCATGGATGGTCCAACATCTCCAGGGATGGTCCAGAATCTCCATGGATGGTCCAGCATCTCCAGGGATGGTCCAGCATCTCCAGGGATGGTCCAACATCTCCACCATTCCTTTTCACCCTCCCAGTGAAGCCGTGGGCAATGGGAAGGGAGAATGCTGCACCCAGCCCTGGATCTGGGGTCAACCTGCGAGCCCAGCCCTGTCACCTTTTCCTTCCTCTTCCCTACCCAATTCCTTGATTTTCACACGGCCTTTCAGCCTCACCAGCAGGAACACCTGCTCATGTGTGTGATCAGGGAATCTGGAGCCTTCCACAGCTCCGGCTTGGATGGGCACCTGAGGACTGAGGTCGATACCCTGGTGAGCAGCTCCACCTGCCTGAGGTTGAGAATGGACAAATGGAAACCAGTTCGGGAGCATCCCTGTGGCTGCTGGTCTTACTGGAACGGCCAGGACTGTGCTGGTCTTGGCGTGGAGCAGGTGAGCGAGGCCAGGCAGAGCTCAGAGGGAGAAGGGGTTGGTTTAGGGGATCAGACAGGAATAAATCCCGGGATGCGGCTGTCGGAGGAGCGGATCCGTGTGTTGCAGGCAGCGGTGCTGGCGATGTTGTGACAGCTCTCTGGCAGCTCCTGTCTCATCGTCCTCCCCTGCGGGATCCCGGGAGGGGGAAGGAGGATTGTTAATGGAAGGGATGAGGAGAGGTGGGCTCCTGTGGGCTGGTTTGTTTCACACCACTGAATTTCGCTGTCTCGTCTCAGGGCGCGCGCCGCGGAACTGGGGGTGGTGCTGCCTGCGGAGCTGGCGGGAGCAGGAGGAGGGGTGGGGGACTGCAGGGGAGATTTGGGGGCACCCAGGAGAAACCAGCCCCTCAGGAGCCACCTGCGATTAGGGAAAACGCCTGAATTTTACTCATCTCAATTCTTATTTTAAGGTATTTTATTCCGTGTGGGGTGGAAAGGCCTCTGAGGTGGTGGATATATCAGTGCCTAAAATCCTGGCGATTTATCTGTGTTTCAGTGTCACCTCTCCATCCCCGGGGACCATCCAAACACCCAAAAATGAGTTTTTCCAATTTTTTCCCCCAATTTTTGCAGAAATGTCCCCCCCTGAACTGCCCTGCACCGAGGCAGATCCCAGCAGCAAAGGGCAGGGTTTCAGCAGCACTTTGGGGATGGAAAAGGAGGGAAGGGCTGGAGGAGGGCGGAGGGGCTCCGTCTGTCAGGACTTTTCCCGTCACTCGTGCTCGGCCGAGCGCGCGGAGCTCGGCGCTGACGGAGCGCGATGTGACAGCTCGTCACGAGGACTGCCCGAGCTCGGGGAGTTCTCTCGGCTCTTGTGCTGCGGGAGCGGCGCTTGGGGAAAGAAAACAGCATTTTAGGGACAGTGCCGGGAAGCCTCATCTACCACCGAGACCCCTCCTGAGGCAGATCCTTGCCCTTTGCGTGCGGCCTCCGTCGCGGGATGAAAGTTCAGCGAGTGCGGCTCAGATCTGGACCAGCAGAAAGGGAGGGTTTGGAGCACATGAGCGATTTGAGGGTGAAATGGGACATTCCCACTTCCTGCAGCATCCAGACATCGGTGTCCATCAGCAAAGCCCTCTCCCCCTGCTCTGGAGGAGTGGGGCTGAGAAAACTCCTGTCCTGGGACAATCCTGGCTTTCCATCCCGGGGTGAATGATTTCTAGAGGAACAAATATAGATCAGAGGCTCAGCACATGGAAGAGTTGTGAATTGGTGTCTTGTTGCAGCATCTGAGAGCTGGTGCCAAATCCCTGGGACATTTTGACCCAAGACCCCTAAATGCGGTGATTTTTGGCAGCAGAAGGGTCTCCCCCTGTGTTCCCCCCTTGCGTTCCTCCCCAGAGCAGCAGCAGCAGCAGGGCCCCAGTGCAAGGGTGGGGCCTGGCAGGTTTCCAGCTCTGCTTTCACTTTAATCCTCATTTTTTAAATTCCAAGCAAGAAATTCCCCCTGCAGCCCATGCCAGCCCCTCTGCCATAGACAACTCTCCCCTTCAGGATCAATTTAGGGTTAGGAAAACATGTTGAGATGCAGGGAACAGCTTGAATACCTGTTCCTGTGTAACTACATGATATTTATATACATATCGACATGCGTATAAATGTCATATTTAAATTCACGTTGGTTTGTAGGTGTTTCCGTTCTCTTTTGTCTCTGCACTTGTGCAGGAAGGGGATATTTATGTCTGTTCACTTTATTCCTCTCCTCCCTGGGGAGCTATGGCACCACCTGAAGCAGCTCCCCCCCGACCTTTCCAATCAGCCCAGGAAGTCCTAATTAATCTGAGGTGAAAATTTTCCCCAAAAAGGTGAATTCTCTACATCCTCAGGCTCAATCTTCGTTGCAGTCTCTCCCTGCTCCCTCCCAGCAGCCAGAGCCAAGCCCTGCTGCAGTTGGGGTCCCCTTGAGCAGCTCTGTATCCACAGCTGGGTGGATTTTGTCACTGGGAGCAGCCTGGACCCCGCTCAGAGCCCTGTGCGCCTTGAAAAGTGTGATTTTAGCAGCAGAGAGGGAACTGGAGCCTTTCAATCCCTCTCGGTGCAGCCCTAAACAAAACACAGGCACCACTGTCCTCTTCTGGCCGGAGCCGTTATATCACAGCCAAGATCTCCAGGAGCCTTTTTTGGGGTAATTTTTCCATGTTCCATCCCTGCCCCAGCAGAGGATGGGAGGGGAGGCCTCACTTCCTCAGCAGCACAGCCCTGGGTTTGGGGTTGGATGCCATGGGCAGATCCTGGAGAGCATGGAGTGGATCCTGGGCTGTCCCCGGTGCTGATGAGACCAAAATAATTATTGTGGTGTGCTGTGCAAACACTCCGGGATGAAGCTGCTGTATTTCCATCCCCCAGACAGCGGCACTGTTGGATTTAATTCCCGGTACAAACTATTTTGGTCTTTTTTTCGCTTTACGGTCCACTAAATCTTCTCCAGGAGGGGCACGAATTCCCCTGCAAGGTGAATTTAAGATTACTGACAGTAACTTTAATTTTCTTGGTCATTTTTTCAGAGTCACCCGTGGCCAACAAGACCCAGTAAGCACAGAGCAGACAGAAACTGCTGCTTTGGAGACACCAGCAAGCACTTTGGGATGTGACCAGGCTTCAGCTGCTGGAGGGACCTGATTTGGAGACTCAGCTGCAGAAATCTGAACAGGCAGTGGGTGGGAAGAGGAGCAAAGGGAGCTCCCTCGCCCCCTGGGAGGGGATGTTTGGCAGCTCAGCCCTCTCGTGCCTCAGTTTCCCCACGTGTAGCCTCACTTTGGGCAGGGTTTTGTGGTGATGAAGTGGTGCCATGCTTGGCCTTGTGACTCCACAGAGCAGGAATGTCCATCTGGGATGGCTCAGTCTTGTGTCCTGCGCCTCACAGGAGGGAATTTCCCCTCCAGTAATGCTGGTTCCAATGACACCAGAGCCTCCTCCTCACATTCCTCCTGCCCGACCCCAGCATGTCCAGAGGGAAGAACAGACTCAAGAGAAATCCTAATTTCCCATTTTCCTCCTCACTCCTCCATCTTTCCCTGGCTTTCAGGGGCACCAAAGAGAAAGCATTTAATTACCACCTTGCTCCAGTGTTTTATTTTCCACCTGCGCCCCTGGATCCCTCTGATTATCTGAAAAGAAACCATTTCCCCCTCCTTTCCTTCAGCCCAGAGAAGCTGTGGCTGCCCCTGGATCCCTGGAAGTGTCCCAGGCCAGGCTGAACAGGGCTTGGAGCAACCTGGGACAGTGGAAGGTGTCCCTGCCATGGCAGGGGTGGGACTGGGTGGGCTCTAATGTCCTTTCCATCCCAAACTATTTTGTGATTCCTCATCCTTTGGCTGATAAAAAATGGAAAAGCCTCACCCCCTCCTGGAGGAGACTGTGGTGGGGATGGAATTAGGGCTGGAGCTGGATGCTGTGATGTCATTAGGGCTGAGATGCTGCTCTCCCCAGGGAGGGAGCAGACACGAGCTCTGGTCAGAGGTGCTGCGAGTTTCCTATTACTGATACAGAATAGCCCGATTTTGGTGACCAGGAGCTGCTGTGACGCGGTTGGGGTTATCCAAACCCACCGAGAATGTGGCAGGCATGGAAAAGGAGCCTGCCCGGAGCTGGGCAGCAGCGAGCAGGGCACTGAGCCCCGGAGGATGGAACCCAGGGTCAGTGCGGGGTCCGGGTGATTAGTGACGGTGTTTGCAGACAGTCTGATGAGGGGGTGGCGATCAGATTGCCCAGCCCCACCCAGGCACGAGGGATAGCATAGCCCGGCCCGTGAAATCAGAGCGGGCAGAGAAAGTGAGAATGGAAGATTAGAGAAGGGGGAGAGCTGAGGAAAGAGCCCTCGGGGCACGGGGAGCATCGTCCTCCGCTTCAGGAGCTGCTCCGGGGGCTGCCATGCTCTCCTGGCTCTGCCCCAAATGTTCGTCACCTCCTCTGTGTTTTGGGGACGTGGCTGTGCCTCAGACCTGTCCGAAATCCCCAACCCCGAGCAGGAGAGGGTTCAGGTTCGCCTGTGTGAGCCCCCCGTGCTCTCCGTGTCCCCGCGCTGCCGGGCGCGGTGAGACCCGAGCTGTTTAACCCAAACCCGCTCCCGCAGCCCTCGGCTTCCTCTGGAGCGCTGCGTGCGAGTCACGGCCGGGATTTGGGGCTCGGGACGGAGCATCTGCCGGGCAGAACCGTGCGAGTCACGGCTGGGATTTGGGGCTCAGGACGGGGCATCGGCCGGGAAGGACCGTGCGGCTCAGCGTTCAGCGGAGAGCAGAGCGCTGCCCGCAGACCAAACGGGGCTGGCCAAGGCGAGAGGGGAATTGCTGTCCCAGCTGAAATCGGAGCGGGCGGCAGTCCCAGCCCCCCCGCAGCCCCGGAGCTGCCGCGGTATCCCAGCTGGGAATGCTCTGACCAGGCACACCCGTGCCCTCCCCGCGCTGCGCAGCGCTGGGGCGGCGGAGGCGTGCGGGGAGCGGGGAGATCCCCAAACCTCCTCTTACGAAGTTAATCTCAGCTGTGCCTCCTCCCGGTCGGGACTTTGGGGGGGTTGGGGACCCGAAGTCCCGACACATGGAGATTTTCTCGCACACTCGCAGCTCTCGCCGTCCCTCTCCGCCCGCCCGGGAGCCACCGGAGCGTGGCCGGCGTGGAGCGGCTGCGCTCGGCCGCCCCGGCCCCGGGCAGCTCGGGCTGCTCCCGCCGGGCCGGGCAGATGGCAGGCAGGGCACGGCACATCCTGGAGAAAGCCGCGGGGGGAAGCTTTTGTTTTGCTGCCTGGAGCTTCTCTTTCAGGTTTCCAGGGCGTCAAAGGGGCTCTGCGTCCGACCTTCCTCAGAGAGGGCTCGGGGTGGTGCCCTGTCCTGCTCTGGCATCACCCTGGGACAGGCTGGACTCAGCTTTGGAGCTTTTGGTATAGGCAAAACCCTGCCAAAAATAAGGAGAAGAAAGAACCAAGTGGGACAGAGCAGGGAGCTGGGATGGAGATGGCAGAGTGCGGTGAGGAGGGAGAAACCCAACCCGGCGAGTGGGTGCATAATTTATTCCCCCATTAGCTATTAATGAGCCGGCCCTTTGTATCAAGTCTCCTGACGTCCTTGTAACAACTTCAGGCCTTTCTGTGGAGCATCACCCTCCAGAGGTGATCCTGTGCCACTTGCCATGCGAACATGATTCTTGATGTGTCCTGCGCCTTCGTTAGCGCCATTCAGCGGAAGGAGTAATTAATGAGATTCCCATGGCCGCGGTGTAACAGGAACCTCTGGGAAATACCCAAGGCAGCCCCACCTCCGAGGGTGCTGGGCCTGCACGGCCCCGGCTGGGGCTTGGAGGGTGAGGCTGGACTTTGGGGTTTCCTCCTGAGTTGGGTTAAAGCCGAATGGCCAAGCCGTGGATCTTTCCTCCACCGCCTGCTGTCTGTGATTTCTGTGGGATTGGTGTTGGTCAGCTCTGTGGTGAGGAGAGGTGGAGGAGACTCATCCATGGTGGTCAGCAAACTCATGGCCACACTGCAGCCTCCAGCCTGGACCTTCCTCCAATCCTCCCCCCCAGAGCAAGATGGGTTTAACTCATTCCATGTATTCTTGGGATAAAGCCGCCCAGGACATCGTGCCATGGACTTGGGAGGAGCCACCAGAGCAGCCAAAATCTCCTACAGCTAAGGGAATGAGGTGGGGCTTTGCTAATGGGAAGACTTTCCTGCATCCTCGGGGTTTGTCACCTCTTCCCCGGCGCTGGCACTGCCTGGGGCTCCGAGATGAACGCAGGGCACCCTTCCAAATTCTCCATGGTGTGGGAGCCTCAGCGTCTCCTGGAATTCCCCTGAAAGGCTCCCAGGGCTTCCTTGAGGCACAGACAGGTCTCAGATCAACTGGTCCCCGAAGTTTTGGCCTCCTGTCCCTAAATCATTGCACAGGGAAGAGGGCAAGGCCGGGACCCAATCCCAAAACCACGCAGCTCCCGTTGAGGCAGGAACGTGCCTTGGTGGGCCCCAGGGCCTGGACTACAGCCCACACTCGGGCAGGTGAGAGCTGCTGGACTCTCGGGTGCCGTTTAACGCTCAGATGTAAATGTTGCTCCTGAAAAGAGGCATTGCTGTGGGGTGGGAAACCCTCAGCGCCAATCCCTCCCTCCCTCCACGTGTGTACTGCCCGTGGAGCGACAATGCGATAAATCTGTTCCCGAGCACTGAAGGGATCCCTGGGGATCAGTTGGGCTCTTGGGGTACAACCCCTCCCTTGGGGGGAGACTTTGGGGTGCTTTGGGGCCGTTGTTCCCCCGTGTGCGGAGTCGCACTGCAGCCCTGTTTGCAGCACCGCAAACTTCCCGTGTTTCCTTTAAAACCAAGGACAGCGAGGCAAGGTTGGGTTTCACCGGGGTGTAGGATTTCCGAATCTGAGTCTTTCCTGAGACAAACTCTAATCCTTACCTGCGTGTCAGAGCCGTGCAGGGACCAGCCACGTCCAGAACCCTCAGGATCCTCCTCCTGCCCCAGGGAGGGCTGCAACCTGGGCTGGCTGAGCGGGGCTGCAGGTGAGTGACAGCCTTTTATTGTGCTTTCTGTGCTTGCAGACACCACGGAGGACACAATGGAAATGCAGCTGAGCCCAGCACCCAGCTGGGAAAGTTCCCACCTATATTAAGCCACTTAATTTCCTTTCTTATCAGTAGGATGTGGAAGAATCACCTGGTTGAAAAGGTTTCCATTTTATCTCCAGCTAAATTGGTGCTGGGCTCGTGGTTTTAGACCAACTTGTGCTGATCCAGGAGTTTTGGCTGTTCTTGGGTCTGTGCCCACCCCAGACAGAGACGCTCTGTGCTCTGAGCATTTTCAGCCTCTCTTTCTCTTCCAAGACTTAAATGAAGTGGTTCCTTTTTGGCTGTGATCTTTTTAATGGGTTTGAATGTTTCGCAAGGCTTCCATTAGAAAATCGGCAGCTGTTGCAATCTGCTCGATGGGAACGTGTGCAGGGAGCGGTGAAGACATCGAAACACTCGGAGGAAATATTGGCTGCCTTCAGCCTGCTCCAATTAAACCGTGAGGACCTGGAGGGAAATAATTCCTCAGGACTTCTGACAGGCTGAAATCCCCAGCTGCCAAGGAGTCACTTAAATTCCAAACCAGCTTTGGGATCATCCATTGTATGGGGATGAATTAAATTGGGAGGGGATGGGATGCAGGAGAGACGGTTTCAGGTTCAGGCTGCAATAATAATAATAATAATAATAATAATAATAATAATAATAATAATAATAATAATAATAATAATAATAATAATAGTAGTAATAAAAGGGATATCCCTTTGTAGGTTGGCTTGGGAATAAGAGAAGGTGATCCCAAGGAGGGAATTTGGGAATCCCCAGTGCACAGTGCTTACCCCAGGGACACAGAGCAGGGTGTGGGGAGGGTTAATGGGAATATTGGGTCAAAACCGCTGTTGGTTCCATGGATTTGGTACAGTTTGTATTTAGTGGTGGAGAATAACACAATTTTCTGAGAGCCTGGTTAAAGCTGTCTTCCCTGGTCCTGTGGGTCAGTGCAGGAGCAGATCCTGGTGCTGGCTCAGGCCTCAGTGCTCGCTCTAAAAACACTTCCACCCTCCAAATACCAATGGAAAAGTCCACGGAAAACCAGTCACTGGTTTGGAAGAAGTCACTGGGTGGCGGAGCTGGGAGGGATCAGAGCCTTTCCTTGGTTAATGTGGGGTTCAGGTTCAGTCGAGCATCACCCCAGGGTTACTCCGTAAGAACTGATCTGTGCTTGGTGTGTGATGAGTTTCACAGCCTCAGCAGGAGACAATCTCCAGAGACTATGGAAATTCCACCCAAACAAAGGCTCAACCAAATAAAGCTGGATTTTTAATGAGGGAAAAATTCCTGTCTTGCTGATACCCAGAGAAACGGGATTTGGATTCCTTGTCTGAGCCACTCATTTGCATCTCCTCCATCCCAGAATGGCTTAAAACTGTGGCTTTTGCAGCCAAGGTTCTGTGGCTGTGCCCTGCGACTGATTTCCCATTGCATCCCAAGATGAAATTCAGCTCCTGGAATGCAGCTGGGAATGCTGTGGCTTTGCCCTGGGTGTGGAGCAGGGACCAGAACAGCCCATCCCGGGGCAGCTGTGAGTCCCTCGGCTGGATCTGTCTGTAAAGGTCACGGGAAGGAGACCGGGAAATTGCTCTGAGGCAAAATCAGCTCCAGCTTGGCCTGGGGCAGCCAGGGGAAGGAGGGACCCACAGGGCAGATTTTTGCTTCTTTTTTTGAGATCTTCCTTTTTCACGGCTACAGGGACATTTTCCAGACCTGATTTTCCAAGATTCCTTTTATTTCCTTGGCTTTTCTCTTGGGCAGCATTGCTGGGAGACACGAGCTTTGCACACCCCACTGCTGGGGTGCCTCTGCAAGGGCTCAGTGAGGGCTGATCTCAATATTTTCCTATCCCAATTCGGCAGCACAGCGTGGAAACCTGCCCCAATTACACGGGCTGGAATAAAGCTTGAGGGAAAAGCTCTGCCTCCCAAGATGCTGGCAGAAGGATTCAGGATGGGAATGACTTTTGGAGGTCAGTCGGGAAATGCCCTGGCTGGTGCTCCCCCATTCCTGTGTGTCCAAGCCCTTTCCAGGGTGATGTTTTTGCCTTTGCTTGGGAAGTTTTGGGGCAGAGAAGGAAGGGAGAGCTCCCTGCAGGGGCTGGGGGAACACATGGAAATGGTTGCGGTATGATTAAATCTTGCTGGAAAAGCAGGCAGAGGGTTGGGAGAGCAGCTGGGCTGGCCAAAGTGGCGGTGGTGGTGATGCTCACAGACCTCATGGATCATTGGAATAACTGAGGGGCTGTGGCCACATCCAGAGCCTGTGCCCTGATGGATCATTGGAATAACCGAGGGGCCGTGGCCACATCCAGAGCCTGTGCCCTGATGGATCATTGGAATAACGGAGAGGCTGTGGCCATATCCAGAGCCTCTGCCCAGCACCTGCCAGAGCTGCTCTGGGCTCAGTCCAAGGCACAGCCAGGACCCAGGGCTGTACATCGAGGTGTGACCCCCCACCAAGAGGCTCATGGAGGAGCAGACGCCCTGACCATACAGAATCAGGATGGAAAAAGCCCCGGGGAGGCAGTTCCTGCTCCTGAAGCTTCAGCAGTTTGGGAGCTCTTGCGATGGCAATCACAGGCTCCCAGGAATGGAGGATTTTCCCGTACTGGAGGAAAACTAAATTCAGGTGAGGAAGTGCCTGGACAAAGGGCCCCATGGCCAGAGGGGCCCTGGACGCCTCCACATGGCTGGTGCTGGGTGTGTGTCTGTGCTGGCACTGGGAGCACCGGAGGGTCCAGTTTTTCCAGTTTTTCCAGTTTTTCCAGCTTTTCTCTCCTTGGACGCAAAAGAACAGAGTCCCTGCGAGACCTGCCCTGGCTGCGTGTGGCAGAGCTCTGCGTGGAGGGGACAGAAAGGGTCACACCTGGTCACCTGCCCTTCCTCTGCTCCACGCTGCTCCCGCCTCACCCTCGCTCGCAAAGCAAAGGCCTCGGACACTTCTGTAGACATCAAAGAGCCGCGTTGGAGTCCTGGATGCTGCTGCCGCCGGGCAGGACCAGCGAGGGAGCAGAAACCCATTTCAGGCACAAGGAGAATGAGGGCAAGGAGTCCCACCGGGCTCACGTGGGTACCGGCATCGCCTTTCCGCAGGAGAGGCTGGAGCATCCCAGCGCTGCCCGCCAGAGGCGGAGGGGCAGCTCCGCCGGGCAGCCCCGGCCGGCGCAGCCCAGCCCAGGGAGGCGATGGGAGCACGGGCACCGGGCACCCGCACCCCGGAGGAGGATGAGGACGATGCCAAAGCCGGGTTTGTTGCTCCCCTCTCGGGTTCAGCTGCTTCGTGGCCGGGAAAAGTTTGGGGGCAGAGGAGAGGAGAGTTTGGTGGGTGGGTTTGGGGCAGTCGGGCGCTGCTTTTCTTTATTTGTGGGTATATTTTGGGTGAAGTTTAGGCTGTCCTTGGAGGAGCAGGGAGCGTGAAGCACTCCCGAGCACCGGGTGAGCGCTGCGAGGAACCCCGGATTTACCCGGGGCCAGAGGGTCTCACTGGTGTCACCTCAATCACTCTAATCCTTAATTACTTCTTGTGGGTCCAAACTCCAATATCCTCTCCTGGGGGACCGCGGGGGCTGCTGGGCTGGGCTGGGGGGTCTGCCCTGACCTCTGCAGTGGCTCTGGCTCAGCACACGAAGCCACAAGCCCCGAGTGACACCGGGACCCCAAAGCTGCCACCGGCTGCTTTTAGTGCTGCTGTTGCAGAAATGGGGATCAATGCAGGATCCGTCTGACCCGATTAGCAGCTTCCTATTGCTTTCCATTTATACCTTCCATCCATTTTTGGCTCCGGCTGCCAACCTCCTCCAGGGTTTGCTGCCAGTGCAGATTTCGAGGGGGGACAAAGTCATTTGTTCATCCCTAGGAGCAGACTGAGGTTACAGCACCGAGCTCTGGATGCTGCGCTGGGGGGCGGCTCTGCCTCTGTCCCAGCACTTTGGGACAGGCTGGGAAAGTTTCCCATCGATTTGGGATCGAATTCTTGATCGTGTTACAGGGCGGTAAGCAGGAGGGGATGGCTGCCTGCCCCGTCCCCAGGCAGGCGCCCGGACGGAGCCGGGATGCTCCGCAGGGAAGAGGTCACTCCACGCACTCCCTGTTTTACACCTCTGCTGCCCCAGGCTGATCAAAGCACTTCCCAAGCGCTTTGTGTCCGTGTGTCCGTTCACCAGCCGCTTCCTGAAGTGTGTCGAACACTTTGCAGCAGCAACTGCTCGGTGGATCCCAGCGGGGACCAGACCCTCTGCCCCCAAAGAGCCCACTCAGCATCCCCAAAACGCCACCGCAGCACCTCACAGTCAGAAATCCATTTAAATCTTCCTGAATCAGGCTAAACCCCGGCTGGGAGCGCAGGGAAGATGAGGAGGGCTCAGCTGCAGCCAAGCCTGGCCCGGTCCCAGGCTGTCCCTGTGCCTGTCCCTGTCCCTGTCCCTTGGTTGAGCAGCCAGCACCACCACAGAGCTCATTTCATCCCATCTGGCTTTCCCCGCTACCTGTGCTGGGCTGTGGCAGCTTTCATGGCACACCCAGAGCGGGACCTCGCCGGCTCCCTCTGAGCAGGAACTCGCCCTCGCTGGTTATTAAATTACATCCTGACCCGGTTAATCCATAGCTGATTAATTTTGGACTCCATGGCTGGGTATACGAAAGGTTTCATCTGTCTCGTGGCGTGTACTGTATGTGCTGAGCTCTCTGATAATCTGATTTTTCTAATAGAAAAAAATAGGGGTGGAAAAATCAGAAGGAGGTATGAAAAGTGGGGAGGGCTGGAGGGGTCTGGCTGGGCACCCGTAGAGCCTGCCATGGGGTCAGCAGTGATGGACACTCCATCCCAGGATGGGGATATTCCTCATGGACATCTGTTCCTGGAGAACCCCTGCTCAGCTGGATGGCACATCCCCAGCCCTGGGGAAACTGAGGCACAGGGGTGGATGTAGCCCATAGGAGTTGCTGGCTGCTCATTCAGACTTGTAATTTGCTTCCTGGTGCAATTTCATAGAATCCCAGGATGGTTTGGGATGGAAAGGACCTTAAAGCCCATCCTGCCCCAGCCCTGCCATGGGCAGGAACACCTTCCACTGTCCCAGATTGCTCCAAGCCCTGTCCAGCCTAGCCTTGGACACTTCCAGGGATCCAGGGGCAGCCCCAGCTTCTCTGGATACCTGTGCCTCTCATAGGGAGGAATTTCTCCTGAATACCTCATCTAAACTGGCCTTCTCTCAGTTTAAAGACAATTCCTGGGTTTAAATGTTGGGCTTCATCCTGCCCCCTCTTGCTACAGACAGACTTTAACCTCTGCTTTTAAAAGCAAAGAGGTTTCAGGTCTGGCTGCTCCTGAGCCCTGGGCTCTCCTGGGATTGCTCTGAGCCGCACCATTATTTCGGTGTATTTTGGTCTCTTTTCCATTTCTCTGCTGTTCCCACAGTGAGGACTCGAAGGCAGAGGTAGCTTTTGCCAGACCCCATCATCCCCAGAAGGTTTGAATTATTCTTCCCTATATTTTTATCATTCATAAACTACCAGCATCTCCCCTCCTGCTTATTCCCTCACAGCTGCACACATTTGAGTGGAATTTAAAGAGTTCAATTTGCAAACATGTCTCCTGAGGAGGAGGAGGATGAGCCACAAACTTCTGCAGGGTCTCCCCCAGCAGGAAACCCAGGAGCTCTTTGTTTTCCTTCCAGAGACGATTCCTGCCCCGCTCCATCAGTGCCAGATGCCCGGGGCACCTCACTAAGCCTCCAAGGACACTCCGTGCCTGAACCAGAGCTCGAATATTAATAACCCCAGCCCTAATCGAGGGCGCTGAAGGGTTTGGGTTGTGCTTTTACACATTGCACCCCCCAAAATCCAGCCCTCCTGATGCTGGGGGACTGTTGCTAATTGAGGGGCACTTCAATTAGCTGCGATGAGAAATAAGAAAAATTCCCTTGGCGGACATGCGGCGGAGCCACCTGAGCTCCATGGCAGAGCCGCGGGGCTGCAATCACTGAACCCCAGGTAATTAGCGCTGCGGAGAGAGGACAATTAGCAGGGGCTCATTACTGCCCGGGGCTGCTCCGTGGACCGAACCCTGTGCCGGGCGCACGGCAGAGCCCACACACATTTCAGAGCCTCCGCGGGCATCGTTTTGCTCGGGAATTCGGGAAAAAGCGAATAAAGTGTCCCTGCCTCTTTCCGCGGCGGGACAGGAGCTGCGGGACCTCTCCAGCCTCCTCTCGGTCCCACCCTGCTCCAGCCCATCCCAGGCAGACCGAGGGAAGAGGGTGGCATGAGCTGCTCAGTCCCCCGCACGATTCCCCACAGCGAAAATTAAGCTCCCTGTGCAAACTAATTCAGGGACCTGCTGCCAAAAATCCCTCCTTGGCCAGCTAATCCCTCTCTGCTTTGGGACAGCCTCGGGGGTGATTTATCTCCCCTCTGGTGTCAGAGCTGTGCGTGCAGAGCTGCTGAGCAGCGATCCTGTACCAGGACTCGCTGGATTCTGCTCCATCCCAGATGCAGGACACCCTCGGGGGCTGAATTTATCTGTGCGATAAATCCCAGCAGAGCCGGTGATTCCGGGAGCAGGGGATTAGGGCGAAAGAAGTGCCGGAGGAGCGCCTGGGGCAGCCTGGCTGGAGGCGGGATTGAAATCTTTAGAGTCGAGAGGGGGTTTAAAGTCACCTTGGCTGGATCCAAAGGCAGAGCTCTCCCGAGGGTGTCGGGGTGCAGCCGAGCTCCCCAGGGGGAAGGGAATTGTGTAACTGTCCCGTTTCCTGGAGGCAGCGGTGTTATTCCGAGCATCTTCCCCGTATCCCGTACCGCAGCCCTGCTCTCACCGCAGGGATATCCCCACTAGCAGTGGGGTTTTGCTAAAGCCCCTCAGCCCCAGCTCAAGCCACAGCTTCGGCTCCTCTGGATACTTTCCACGCTCCGCATTTCCCGCAGCCACAGCTGCCCTTTGCCAGGGTGCGGGAAGTGACCCTGGTTAGTTCCAGGCGGATTTTGGGGGAAAAAAACACCAAAAGAGGTCAGATTTTGCCCACAGACTACATCACCCTGTGGTCAAAGCCCTTCCAAAGCTGGGCTTGGTGGGGAGATGGACACAAGCTGAGTTTGGGTGCCAGGAATATCGACTGAATTCCTCTTCATTAATATATCCCTTCACGGGGATGAGGGTGAATTGAAGGGCTGTGATCTGTAGGGGTACAGAATTGGTGTGTAAAATGTTCAAGCCGCCCTGAAGGACCTGAGCAAAGGTCTGGATAATCTCCTGTCCCCTTTCCACGACAGAAGGCTGGAGATGACTGTGAGATGCTCCAAGCGGGGCTCTCCTCCGGGACAGCGAGGTTTAATGTGCTCATTAACGTCACGAGAGGAGAAATAGCTCAGAGGACAGAAAAGGATGCGGGAGGGAGGGAAATCGAGGTGACCGTGTCCCTCAAGAGCAGAGGAACGTCACCGTGGAGGAATTCAGGAATTCAGGCTGAAGCCCGCGGGTAGAAATGTGCCACCCCCTCCTCCGCCTTCCCCAAATATCTGGGAGGACGAGGAGGAGATGGAGGGGGAAGAGGGGGGTGGGAAGGTACCCTGAGTGAAGGGAGAGGTGGGATCCAGCCCTGGGTGAGGCCAACAGGGACAGAACCACTCTGGAGCACCCAAGGCGAGGATGGCTCAATGGAAAGAAAGAAAAAATAGAGAAAGAAAACAAAAATCCCAGGTATTTTCATAACTCATGCCAACCTGCCCAGTCCCGTCCACCCAGGGTGTTTGTTTATTTATTAATTAATTCCTGGAGGTGACAAGCCCAGCCGCGTTGGGGTCCGAGCCAGCATCCAGCTGCATCCAGGCGTGAGGAAGGGCCACGTCCCTCCTCTCCCTCGTCCCCCAGCGATGCCCTTTGCTGGGCTGTGCCAGCTGTACCCGCGGCTGCAACTGGTCCCGGTCACCCGGGGCGGGGACGGAGATGTCCCACGTGGTGGTGGCACCGTGGCCGTCCCCTCCTGGAAAGGCGCCCGCCGTCCCCACGGCCACAGGCGAGAGGTAGGTGGGCAGCGGGGGACGCTCCAACCCTTGGGCTTTCCCCTCCCCTCCTCTTCTTAAAGCCATTATTTTATATCGATGCTCCAAGGAGCCCTCTCGCCTCTGTAAATCTCTCTCCCGGTGCCAGCGGCGCGGGTCCCTGTCCCCCCTCTCCGCCTCTCTCCCGGGGACCAGCTCAGACCTCGCCACGTCACGGACAAGACTTGTCCCCGCTGGACCATCCGCAGCATTATTGGGGATTAAAGGTGGCATCCGCCAGAAGGGCACGTCCTCCCCCGTCTCGCCCGCCGGCGGCTGGGGGCAGGAGGTGGGCAGCAGGGTCCCCCCTCCCCGGGGGAGAGGGCGTAGGGAGAGGGTGTCCCCAGCACGCCCCCAGCCCCTTTCCCCATGGCCCCCCGGCTGATTTTAGGGCTCCCGGGGGGATGGCGGGGCCGAGGATGCCACGGCCGTGCCTGCCAAAGCCCGGCCCCGGCTGCCAACTCCCCGGTGAATCCCAGCGAGAGGAGCCTTTTAAATGACATTGTCTGCGTTATCCCAGAGGGACCTCGCAAGGGTATGGCTGGACATTTTTTTTTTCCGTCTCCGCTTTCCCTACACATCCCTATGTGTGTTTAATAACTCTCTTCCCAGATGCAGAGAGCCTTGGCACTTCCATGCGCTGCCCAGGTAAGTCCTTGCAGGCGCTGGCGTGGGAGGGCAGCGGGAGGAATCTCCTCCTTTCTCATCCCGTTCAGGGATGATGGGGAGCGGAGGGAAGAGGAGGGGGGAAAAGAGGCTCAGCGTCTCCAATAATCCGGAAAAACCTTGGAAATGGACATTGTTTGCCGCAGGAGCGTGAGGGCGGTGAAAGGAGGATGGGTGGGAAGCATAGGGAATGGCTGGCGGGAAGGTTTCACTGATTTCAGAGGGGCTGATGGAAACCACAGCCCCGATTCACCGGGATGGGATGGGCAAAACACAAACTCTCCCTCAAAATGACCTTTCTCTTTCACCGTCGCTCTCCCTCGCAGGGTTTTTTTTTATTATTATTATGATTTTCCACAGGCAGGGATTTCCGCTGAAGGATATTAGTTAATCAGATTCCGAGAAGCAGATGTTGGGTGATTTAGGAGGAAAAAAAGAGGCAACTTTCTAGTTCAAGCCTTGGCTGGAGCCCGGAGCACGGCGCAAAGCTTGGGGAGGACGTTTTGTGGCTTTGGGATGCGCCGTTAATTTTGGTCCTAATTAAAAATGAGACAGATAAGATGGTGTGGGGGCTTGGGAACAGGTGGGGCACCTCGCTCCAGTGATGGGGACAGGCAGACATCGGCACGTTCTGGGGTTTTGGGGCAAGGAAAGGAACCTCAGGGCCCTGCATCCCACGGGAAGCTGTTCCAAGGGTTGTAATGGGGCTAAAAGCAACTTTCCGTGTCCCAGCGGGGAGGATGAGCCCAACTTTCCACTCCCAGCCCTGCCCACGACACGGAAATCATCCCATCATAGCTCTGTGCCTCAGTTTCCTCAGGAGGGATGAGGCTGGGGGGGCTCAGTTCAATGTTTGCAGAGGCTCCAGAGCAAAGACACTTCAGCACATCACAGTTTCATCTGCGATCCAAACTCAGATGTCCTTCCAAGCTGGGACTGGGGCAGCTTTTGCCCAGCATGCAGTGCTGACAGTCTTAATGCTCAAAATACCCAAGATCACCTCACGGCGCTGCCCTGGGATGCAATTTCCCCTTGTGGGTCCCTTCCAACCCAGCCTATTCCCTGATTTTTGGAATTTCATGGTCAGCTTTAGCTGCTCAAACTTTGTTCCACTGTTTGGAGAAGTTCCTGGACATGTGGACCCCTCTGGGCTCTCCCCCAGGATGGAGGTGTGGTGGGTCAGGTCAGCTCTGAACCTAAACTCTGCCACTGAGCACTAAGCTCTGACTCAAACTCTCTTTTATTCTGATTTAAAAATCATATTGGGGAGGAGCAAGAATGCAAGAAAGGAATGATGTGTGCAGCTTTTATTTCTCTAATGCTTGTTTTTCCCTTGAAAGACTCCAGAGAGCTCTTTTTGGGCCAGGTTTGTTGCAGTGTCCCTTTGCCTGCCTCCCGATGCTCCTGAGCCCGAGGTTATCCCCAGCCCTGGGTTGCTGCTCCAATGCCACAAATCATCCTGCCAGCACCAGCTTCTCACAGAGCCACCAAACATCCCAGCCTCGATGAGCCCAGCCCCACGGAGAGAGCTGCACCTCGGGCATGTCTGAGCTGGATGAGGCTGGGGCTGAAGGAGTCATTGAGGTCCCCCAGCTTTGCCTGAGGTCACTTTGGGGACACAGCTGTGCTGCTGCTGCTTCCTCCAGGTGTCAGTTCTGTGCCTTGCCCCAACCACTCCTCTCTACACATCCCCAAGTGGGAAATTCAGCATAAAACAAGCCTGAAGCAGCTCCGTAGGGACGGATCCCTAAGAACAGCCAAGCTCTGTGGCTTCGGTTTAAGCAAAGAGACTTGGTCTGTAAATAGCTTATGATAAACTGCAAGATTTGTCTCCAAATCCAGAATCTCCTCTACTGAGGAGAGAGCGAGGCTGAGCCTTGTCTGGGATTTGGATCCTGTAGGAAGTTCTGCTGTCGGGGCTGTAAAGCTGAGAGGAGGAGAGGGAGGATTTGCAGCAAGCCGGGCTGTTCATGCCCATTTCTGCAACAGATTTGGGATTTTGGCTTGTCCTACCCTCCTTCCCAGCTGTGTGTCAGTGAGGATGGATCCACCTGTTTGTGGGGAGGAAAAAGCTTCCACGCCCCAAATTATTCTGGTGAAATGGGGAGGTCGAGGCACCACGAGCAACTCGGGATGAGTTCCTGCCCAGCCCTGGGAAGAAAACTCTGCACTGGGGACCATCCTCGTGGCAGGACTGGCCCCGCTGCCGCTGCTCCGTGGCCTAAATTGTGTTGCTATTCCTGGCAGCCGAGGGCATTTGGGGTTTTTGTCTCCCTCTCACTGAAGTTGGCTGGGGAAGAAAGCCGGAGTGCCCTTGGTGAGCAGCGGTCACGCAGAGCAGCTCCACGTGTCCTCCTGTGGAGTTTCATGTCTGGGAAATGCGTTTGGAGGGGAAATAAATCAGGGCGTTGAATTTACTTGGAAAGTTCATTTTGGGGCAAATCTCCTCAGAACTGTTCCCTGTTAACATCTAATTTTTCTCTGTGCTTCTCCCTGAGGCAGGCCAGGCAATTTCCCAGCTCTGTAACTTGGCCTGGTCCCTGGGCTCCTCTTTGACTTTGCAGAGCTCAGAACGATGTCGGTGGCGTGTGGGGAGATGTGTCCCCAGGAATATTTGGGGACATGGTGACTGCTCCTGAGCATCTCACAGGGCCAATTTGGGGAAAATCCACCCCACGGCCTGAAAGGTTCTCTCCAAGTGACCCAGGGGCTTAGGCCTGATCTTCTTCCTGGGGTGGGGAGTATCAAGTCTGCTGTGGAGGGGGAGGACTAGGAGAGGTCTGGAGGATGTCACGCCCCAAGGATGTCCTCCGGAGTGAGACAAGGGGTCCTATTCCCACCCCCGTTCCCAGAGCAAAAGAGTTCTCCAAGGTGGGTGGACATTTCTCCCCCTGGCTTATTTCCTCCTGGGCTGCACTCCCCAAATTGCAGTGTGGTTCCTGCTTTGGGAATTGGTTCCAAACTCTGGTTGACCCAAGAGCCACATGCCCAGGACCTCCTGGGGTCTGACCCAATGCCTCTCCACCTGGATCGAGGGCTGCTCTTAACCAGGACAGCTGTGTTCAAAACCTCCAAATCCTGCCCTGAACTTTGGATCTGCACCTGGAAACACCTGAAACGACCCCTTGCTCTGGGATCGCTGGGGAGAGGCTGGGTGGGACACCTGGGCTCACCCCCATCCTCTGCTGCTGCCTGACCTTTCACCCTTGGGTGCTGTGGGTGGTTTTGGGAGGTTTAACGACGGCAAAGCCGTGCCAAAAGGATTCGCAGGATCCAAAGACGAATGACCTGCTGCCAGTCAATGGCATTAATGTTTCCATTAAAAAAAAAAACCCAACCAAACCAGGATTGTGTGACCTCAGGTTTGCTCGGCTCTGCTCAGCCGAGCCCAGCGATGCACGTGCACAATTCAGCTCTGTGTCCCTGTCCCTTGCAGATCCTCCTAGCGTGGGAAAGGCGCGGGCAGCCGGCGTCCGCGGCGGGGATTTCTGCTGCTGAGCTGATTAGCGTATGATGGACGTGGCCAGTTGGAAGGAGATGGAGGTGGCACTAGTCAGCTTTGACAACGCTGATCAGATCGTGGAGGATCCCTGCTATTCCAATGACCTCAGCCCCGCCGGGCAGTCGCGGAAAGGCCACCCCAGCTGCGCCAACCTCCTGTCCAACCTGCGCATCCTCATCAACAGCGAGAACGCCAACAATGAGACCATCTTCTCCAGGTTCTCCGCCGAGTTCAGCGACCACCTGGTGGGGGAGAGGGTGGGCATGGATGAGGGCGACCAACGAGTCATCATCAACATCGCTGGGCTGAGGTTTGAGACGCGGCTCAAGACCCTCGACCAGTTCCCCGAGACCTTGCTTGGGGATCCGGAAAAGAGGATGCGTTACTTCGACTCCATGAGGAATGAGTATTTCTTTGACAGGAACAGGCCCAGTTTTGATGGGATCCTGTACTATTACCAATCCGGGGGCAAAATACGGCGCCCGGCCAACGTCCCCATCGACGTCTTTGCCGATGAAATCACCTTCTATGAGCTGGGTGATGAAGCCATGGACCAGTTCCGGGAGGATGAAGGGTTCATCAAGGATCCTGAGACCCTCTTACCAACCAATGACTTTCACAGGCAGTTCTGGCTGCTCTTCGAGTACCCCGAAAGCTCCAGTGCAGCCAGAGGCGTAGCTTTGGTCTCTGTCCTGGTCATTGTCATCTCTATCATCATCTTCTGCATGGAGACCCTGCCGGAGTTCCGGGAGGAGAGGGAGTTTAAGTCCACCCAGGAGCTTTCTAAGAATGTGACAGACACCTTGCTGGGCCACAGCACCTTCACGGACCCTTTCTTCGTGATAGAGACCGCCTGCATCGTCTGGTTCTCCTTCGAGCTCTTTGTCCGGTTCATCGTGTGCCCCAGCAAGACCGAGTTCTTCAGGAACATCATGAACATCATCGACATCGTATCCATCATCCCCTACTTCGTGACGCTCACCACCGAGCTGATCCAGCAGAGCGAACTCAACGGGCAGCAGAACATGTCCCTGGCCATCCTGCGCATCATCCGCCTCGTCAGGGTCTTCCGCATCTTCAAGCTCTCCCGGCACTCCAAGGGGCTGCAGATCCTGGGCCAGACCCTCAAGGCCAGCATGCGGGAGCTGGGCTTGCTCATCTTCTTCCTCTTCATCGGCGTCATCCTCTTCTCCAGCGCTGTTTACTTCGCGGAGGTCGATGAGCCGCAGTCGCATTTCTCCAGCATTCCCGACGGCTTCTGGTGGGCCGTGGTCACCATGACCACCGTGGGCTACGGGGACATGTGTCCCACCACCCTGGGCGGGAAGATCGTGGGGACTCTGTGCGCCATCGCGGGGGTGCTGACCATCGCCCTCCCTGTGCCCGTCATTGTCTCGAACTTCAACTATTTCTACCACCGGGAGACGGAGAACGAGGAGAAGCAGATGCTGCCCGGGGAGGTGGAGCGGCTGCTGGCCAGCGTGGCCACGGGCAACGGCAGCATGGAGTCACTCAATAAGACCAATGGGGGTTACCCTCGAGATAAGGCCAAAAAGTGATGGTTGAGGCCCTCAGGGACTGGGCACAGTCAGGTGGGATTGGCTGGAAAACGTATCCAACATCTGCATGCTCTGATTTTTTTTTTTTTTTTAAACCAAATGTGCTGCTGCTTTTTTTTTTTTTCTAGACATTTTTCAATCTCTGATTTCCTGTGGCTGTTCAAATAAATACCATCTTTCTTATCTCTCTGCCCTACCCATCGGTCTGGTGTTTTTTATTTGATGCTCATCTGCTTGACATTTCTTTTCTCTCTCCATGGCGTCAGAGTGGAATTCCCCACACACAGAAATTTCCCTATTTACCGGAGAGGAAAAAGGGCAAAATGACATGAAATGCTTGGCTTGGTGACACCCAGCTGTCCAGGGAAGAAGGTGGGTCCAGCTCCCTGCTTTTTTCAACCCATTTAAAATAGTTCCTCCCCATCCACCACTTCAAATCCGGGGGTCTGACAAATTCCCAGACCTGGGACTGCTCTGTCTGAAAAATAAACCAGAAAAAAGAAATGAGAATGGATATTTTTAGCTGGATGAGTTCCCTGGTCTGCGTGACTAATTAATTTTGCTGGCACGGCAGGGTGGGCAGTGAGGGCTGGACTCAGGGCAGCAGGTGGGGGATTAGGGGATGGTGACCACGCACGGTGGCACAGCCACACGAGAGGTCCAGGACACTGCAGCTCAAAGCCCAGCGGGGTTTCTGCTGGAAAACTGAGCTCTGAGAGAGGGAATGGGATTTCTCCTGCAGCAAACGCTCGTTATGTGGTGTACAAACAACCCTGGGGATGAGCCACCGTGACCTTGCAGCTTTTATTGTCACTTCTGCTGCTGCAGAGGGGGCACAGAGCGATGAGAGCCAACATTTCCTGCCAGCTCCGCTCCCTGTTGTAACAAGGCACTTCTGCTTTCCTAAAAATGCAAATTTCCAGTGGCGCTTTGGATGGGAGCAGCCAGCAACAGCTCATTTTGCCGTTCTCTCCAGTGCCAGCAGGTTTTCTTCTGATAAAAACATTTTGTTCCCACTTCACTGTTTCACTCGGCTTTTCTTTTTTTTTTTAAATGTTTCTGTCTCCATTAAAATCCTAGCTTCTCGTGCAGTGTCTCATCCTCTCTGATATCCCACACCTGCTCCATGGATGTCTCATCTCCTGACGGATCCCCATGATCATTACACAACGTGCCAGCGTCCCTGGTTTGCAGTTTCATTCACAATGCAGTGGTGGAGCAGGGAATAGTTTTATTGCTCCTGCTCTGTTGGAAAATGCGGGTTTGGGCTCGCTGGGATTTTCCCCGGGGCAGAAATCCCACAGCCCTGCTTGGAGGGGGTTGTTATTTTGGTTTTAGGGGGTTTTGTGCACTGTCTTTCTGCAATGAGGTGTTTTGCACTCCAGGAGATGGAACCTAGACATGACCAGAACAATTCCTTTTCCCTCTGGGACAAATCCCACTTTCCACCTGTTCTCCCTGTTGGTTTTTCCCCATCCCTCCGCCATCGTTTTCCCCATCCCTTGCAGCCCTCACACCATCATCTCAGACAGGACAAGCTGCCAGAGCTATTTAATCTCCTTCCCACTGTGCCAAGTTCTCATCTGTGGGGAAGCTTGGAGGAGGCACAGCTGGGCACAGCTGGGAGCAGCACTCCAGCATTCCCAGCTCCCCTCAATTTTCTCCAGCAGCTCTTCCACCTCATTATTTTTATTTCATAGCAGATTTCTTTCTCTTTTTTTCCCTAGAAAACTTGAATTTTTCCATTCTTTTGTATTTTTATTGCTCCCCTCCCCAAATTTCCTCCCAGCTTCTCAAATCTGAAGCACTTTTGGTGGTTTTTCCTTGGGAAATCACCACGAAAAACTCTGATGAGAAGGTTTGGGCTGGGAAATATTCAGTCTGATCAGCCATGAGCACATTTCCACTCCTCCTGCAAATATGGACCGTAATGGTGCTGGGATGGATGGATGGATGGATGGATGGAAGGATAAAAAACCTGATTCTTATAAACTTGTAAACTTTATCCTCAAATAAAAGAATAAATGCTTCAAAGTCTGGCATGCAGAAAATATTGTTTATTCAGACTCAACTTTTTTCCCCTGGCTTTGTGCTGCTCCATGGCAACACAATTACAGCTGGGAATTGTGTGTGGGAGGGTTCAGACATGGGGCAATATGGAATCCCAGAATGGTTTGGGTTGGAAGGGACCTTAGAGCTCATCCCATTCCACCCCTGCCACGGGCAGGGACACCTTCCACTGTCCCAGGCTGCTCCAAGCCCTGTCCAGCCTGGCCTTGGACACTTCCAGGGATCCAGGGGCAGCCACAGCTTCCCTGGAAAATGGATAATTACAGGTCTCCAGCTCTGTGAGATGAGGCACACTCTGCAGTTTGGCTCACACCATCCATTGCAGGAGGCCAGGCCCAAGGGGATCCCTGAACGATGCCATGGGAAAGGGGTCAGAGGCACCAAACCTCTCCAGACACATCAACTCATTTCCGATTTTCCCTAAAGAGGAGGAAAACCAGGCTATGAATTCCCAGGGTCAACACTCAGCTGGTGCTTGATAAAAGTCTGCCAGAATCCCCATTTTCCTGCACAGTTTGCAGCTTTGTCCCTTCCCAAACACAGGCCCAAAGCTCAAAGCTCAATGAAATCCATTAAAAGCCCTCAATAACTGTCCTGTTCCAGAGTCAAGCCCTAATAAGCCAATCTGTCACGTCCTTCTGCAGAGGCTGAATTCCCTCTTCAAATTTTTTACTGCTTCAGGAAAAGTTAAAGGAAGAAAATAAACCTCTTTGCTTTACCAGAAAGGTGTCCTGGCCATTTTTTATCCTTGGAGCAAGGCAGAACCTGAGGCTGGGTGTGAGATATTTGCAGGTAGAATATATCTCCCTCCTTTGAGGGTAAATTCCCGAGGATCCCAGAATGGTTTGGATTGGAAGAGGACTAAGAGCTCATCCAATTCCACCCCTGCTCCCACTGTCTCAGGCTGCTCCAAGCCCTGTCCAGCCTGGCCTTGGACACTTCCCGAATGGTGCATCCAGTGCATCCAGGAACATCCAGGAGCACCCAGGAACATCCAGGATCACCCAGGAGCATCCAGGAACATCCAGGAATATCCAGGAGGATCCAGGAGCGTCCAGGAACATCCAGGAGGATCCAGGAGCTCAGGTTTGGCACCGCAGCCACGAGATGGCACTCCAGGATCGGATTTCCCTGCCACAGACAGTCCCGACGTGTTTCCCGCTCTTAAGTCCACGCTGGAAGCTTTTTGCTGGTTTATTCTTTTATTGGAATGTGGCCGCAGGTGTGGGAAGGGCTGCCCTGGCCGGTGGGATTCTCCCTTTGCCGTGAATTCTCAGCACCAGTGCAGGAGGAGGGTTTAGGATCTGCCCCCGACACGGCGTTTAGGATGCTGGTCCTGCCTGGGAAAAGGACCAAGACCCCACTGCCACCGCACTGACCGAAAGCACAGCTGCAGCCCCTGGCTGCTCCTCCAGGCCTCGGCCATCCTGCAGGGCTGGTCCCTGGGTGGCTGATCCTCCTTGGAGTCACGGCTCCCACTGCACCACCTCACTGCTCGTTTGTAACAATGAGGAAATTCCTGCCACGGAGCCGAGGGCAAGTCCCGAGTGCCCAAAATCCAGACTTGGGTCACTCTTGTGCTTGGACGCGAGAGATTCCCACCAGCTGGGGCTGGGAAACTCAGGGATGTGTGTGGGGGAAAAATCCCACTCCCACCATCCCACAGCACATCCTCCTTTACAGTCAGCTCCATGTTTGCACAGTGCATGAAGAGAATCATTTATTTCCAACCCAAACTGCCTGGATCTCTCATTGCTTGCTTGTAACAATGAGAAATTCCTGCTATGGACCTGAGGGCAAGTCCCACATGCCCAAAATCCAGGCTTGGGTCACTCTTGTGCTTGGGCGTGAGAGACTCCCCCCAGCTGGGGCTGGGAAACTCAGGGATGTGTGTGGGGGAAAAATCCCACTCCCACCATCCCAGAGCACATTCGCCTTTACATTTAGCTCCGTGTTTGCACAGTGCATGAAGAGAATCATTTATTTCCAACCCAAACCGCCTGGATCTGTCCCTCCACATCCCTGTTCCCGCTGGGTATGGAATCTCCAGGCCTCGCCAGCGATGGAGTCTCATTTATCAATAAATAATGCAAACTGCCCCTTGTCCCTCAGCGCTGCAGAAATGAAGGCACAGCAGGGATTTGGATCTCTCTCCCGACTTCCTGCTGAGTGATTCCACTGCAGCTGCTCCCTGGAAAGAGGCAGCCTCCATTTTTAATAGGCTTGGATATGGATGGAGGTGATTTTCTTCTCAAAAATGGGAACAGTGCAGGTTCTGTGCTTCTGTAAAAGCCTCACAATGGGAGGCACTGGGTGAGAGCCTTTTCCTGCTCTCTTGGGTGGTCCAAGGGAAATCTCCAGCTGAGGCACATCCTTCTGGGGGATCCCTGCCCTGGGGTGGCTTTGGGCTGTCTGACACCACCCAGGGAAAGTGGGAACAAGCGCTGTGCCCAGGGATGGGGAGCTGCCAGGGCAGGCACCGGTGGGAGGTGGCTGTGGGTCTGCAGGGATCTGCTCTGGGATGGTTTGTGTCTGGGGTGGTGAGTTCAGCCTCCCTGGGTGCAAATTTGGGGGGTGCAGAATCCCTCCCTTGTTGCAGCCCCAATAAAAGAGCCAATCTTGACTTCCACCGCTCAGCCTTGCTGCCTCCACAGCTCCCAAGGGCCGTAGGCAGGACAGCCATGGCCAGATGCTCCTTGGCCCCACAGAGCAGCAGGTGCACATCAGCTCCTTCCTGACTCCTGCCATTCCATCAGAAATAAACCTTCAGCCGACAGCTTGGACCCATCAACACTTTATTTGTGCCAAAAGCCATGGCTGTGGTCTGGGTGCAGACAAAACCACACCAGCCCAGCCTCGTGGTGGAGCTAAACAGCCTTGGCCAGTCCAATGCGGTTGTTGGCCCGGTCAAAGATGCTGTAGTAGACCCTGATGAAGACATCTCCCAAGATCCAGAGGTCCCCAGAGGTGTCCTGGAAGCTGCTCATGCAAGATCCTTGGTAGTGCTGCGTTTGAGCATGGAAAGGCGATTGGGGAAACGTGGGCTGGTGTCTCTTACCGCATTGCTCCGGAGGCCCATGGCCATCCGAGCCCTGGCTCCCATGGGAATGGGAGAAGCTGAGGTGCCCAGAGGCACTGGAGAGAGGAGAAGGACCCTGGGAGAAGCTCCTGCCCCCAGGACCGGCCGGCTGCCACTCACCTGCTCCGTGTAAGCCGAGGCAGACACGGGGTACTGGCGCCCGTCGATGACAAAGATGACATCGGGCATGGCGGGGATGGAGCTGCAGTTCACGCTGTGCTGCAGGGAGCAGAGGGAAGGGGCTCTCAGGAGACCTCTTTGGGGTCTTCAACATCCTCCTGAGGGATGGCGGAGGGACAGCTCCGATCTCTGCTCCTGTGAGCAGGGACAGGAGCCAGGGTAGGGCTGGAGCTGTGCCAGGGCAGGGCTAGGTTGGGTATCAGGGAAAGGTTCTTCCCCCAGAGGGTGCTGGGCACTGCCCAGGCTCCCCAGGGAATGGGAAAGGCCCCGAGGCTGCCAGAGCTCCAGGAGCGTTTGGACAGTGCTCCCAGGGATGCACAGGGTGGGATTTTGGGGTGTCTCTGCAGGGCAGGGGTTGGACTCCATGATCCCTGTGGGTCTGTGCCACTCAGGATATTCTGTGATTCTCTGTCTCACTGACATAAACCAAAGTGTGGATTGTCCCTGGGTGTCTCTGCTGGGGCTGCCCTGAGCAGAGGGCAGCTCCCTGTGCACAGAACCAGCCTTGGCTGGGCTCTGCGGTGCCAGCTGCCTCCGGGGCGAGCAGGGCGAGCTCTCACCTCTCCATACAGGCCCTGCCTGGCCCCGACTGCGCTCTGGATGCTCGTGATGCTCGAGGGTGGCCCGGCCACGAGGGATGTGCCAGTGTCGATGATGGCCTGGCAGCCGCCAGCGCACGCAACCTCCTGGCTGTTCACAATGATGCTGTGGGGAGACACCGACCGGGGCCAGGAAAGAACCAGATGGACCTTAGGGGTGATTTTGAACTTCTGGGTCAAATCTGGGTAACTCCAAGTGCTGCCTGTGAGACTTTTCCTTTTTGGAGCTGCAGAGGCAGCTGGGAATGCAGCCACTACTGCACACATGGGCACTGAACACAACCAAGCCCAAAAAGCAGGTTTTGACCCATGATTTTGCTCTACTCATCACCAGAGCCATTCCCCCAATCAGAGGGCAGAACCAGGCCGTGCACCAGGCACAAAGCATCCTCATTTTGGGGGGCAATTGCAAAAGTATTACAGATTTGTTCCCCTATCCCTCTGCACCCCTCAGCCCCAGGTGTGGATGGCTGTGGAAGCCTCTGGGGGTGATGAGCCCGAGGTATCTTTGGAAGCAGTGGTTGGAGGAGGGCAGAGACCAGCAGAGCTGATTTGTCACCTGTCCATGGAGATCTGCCAGTAGCCCTGGTACGAGACGGGGATCCAGCGGATGGGGCCAGTGAAATAGGACTCCTCAATGCCCCCGAAGATGACCACGCTCCCTGCTGCCTCTCTGGATGGTGCAGGAAAGGGAAACAAGGGCAGGTTTTGCTGTGAGGTTCAGTGCAGAGCCCAAGGGCTAGACGCTGACTGTGCCACGTCCCCCGCCCGCCTAACTCCCGAGGCACCGGCATGGAAGCATGGCCAGAGCCTTTGGGCACAGAAAACAGAGCCATGGTGGAGCCATGGGCCTGGAAATTGTTTCCAAGCAAGCCATGACATCGTGAAAATATTCTTCACAGAAGGAGTGATTGGGCACTGGAATCGTCTGCCCTGGGAGGTGGTGCAGTCACCGTCCCCGGGCGTGGTTAAAGGAAGACTGGAGGTGGCGTTCAGTGCCATGGTTTATTTGATGAGGAGGTGGGAGGTCAGAGGTTGGAATTGATGACCTCAAAGCTCTTTTCCAGCCTAGTTCATTCTGTGTGATTCTGGGACAAGCCTCCGGTGGCCCCAGCCTGGCACATTGTGACACTGACACGACACCCGATGGCAGCAGTGACAAGGGAGGGGCCGGAGCCACCTGCAAATGGCATCCAGGAGGTTCTTCCCCCCTTCCCCAGCCCCGGGGGCCCACGTGGCTCACCGGGACAGGTAGACAGAAAAGAGGTCCTCCCGCAGCAAGCTCCGGTTCACCAGGTTGTCAAAGACCGGCGTGATCCCATCGGCAGCCAGACTGGGGTATCCCAAGCCCAGGATGCCATCGAATTTGACATCGGCGAAGAACGGGCCGGGCTCGGCCGTGCTCAGGCCGAAGAGTTGGTTGGTGTCCACCAGAGAGGCCACCTGGGGACAGGGAGGGGCCATGAGGACTGGAGCAGGCGCTGGACCTGGTGCTGATCTGTGAAGAATGTGCAGGGGGTCCCTGGTGCAGGTGATGGGAGCTCCAGACAAAGGTTATTAAAGATTTCTGAACCCCTCCTCAGAGAGGAGTCTGGGATCCAATCTTAGCCTCAAGGGTCTAAATTCTGCAGCTTTGTCCCATGAGTTTTAATGCTGGCAAATCAGATCTGTTTGTAAAAGATGAGTTATTTAGTCAGGCAAGTGAACAGATGAAAGATAACAGAGGAAAGATCTTAATCAGAATTACTACACAGTATAAAACTAAAGAACTACAAATAGGTTACAGCTTAACATAAACAGGGCACTATAGCAAGGTACCTGTATTAAAGCTGGCAAAAGGAATAGGATTGATTAGGAGTCGAATGGAACTTACCACCAAAACAACAATAATGCAAACAAATTCCTTCACTTAATTCCTGTGGAGCATCCCCACTCATGGGAGAAACTCCACACATTCCCAGGAAAACGTGTAGAAGATTTTTGCTTTGTGAAAGTTTGCTGTGGATTTTACAGTTGTAAAGTGAGTGTCAGTCAGTCCCAAATTCAGCTTATCTGACAGTCCCAAATCCATCTTATTTTGCCAGATCTCACTTTAACAGTGAGATTTTTATTTGCATTTAGGAGATGCCAGCCCAGAGTTAACCCCATGGCTCCAGAATTACTCCCTACAAGACCAGGTCCTGTTTGGGGGATCTGGTTAACAAACGATGGCTTTCGGGGTGGGATATTCTCTACAGCCGTGGGACACTCACGGTGACGGTGTCAGAGCCCACGGTCCCCTCCATCTCGCCAGTGCCGTAGTGGATGGACAGACTCAGCCCTGTGCTCCTGTAGGTGGAGGACTGCGAGGGGTCAAACACCCGGTGGGTTTCTAGAGGAGTGGGGACACCCAGAATTAAACCTTTGGGCAAGGCCAAGCCTCAGGGAGGCACGGGACAAGGAGCCCTGCTGAATTGCAGTTTATTATTCTGCCTTCGGGAATAATTCCGCTGTGAACATTTGCTGTTCGTCCTTCAGGAGTAATTCCGCTGTGAATATTTGCTGTTCGTCCCCTCCCTCCCCCAGCAATCAGGAATCCCCAGGCATTCCCACCCACCATGGACAGACAGGGAAACTGAGGCACTGAGCGGTGACCGTGTCCCCTGCGGAACGCAGCTCTGAGCAGCTGCCACACCCCAAACCCTCCTCACTGCAGCTCACTGCACAGATACCACTGGCCCACTGGGTGATCCCCTCCCCCCTGGCAGTGTCACCCCAATTTCCAGCTCGGTGGGGCCGTTCTAAACCCGGGATGTGCAGCCAGACGTGGCTCCTACTCACGGCAAGCCAGGCTGGGGCAGGCCATGGAGGGAACCCAGAGGTCGGAGGAGCCGGTGTCGAACACCACGGTGAAGTCCTGGGGCGGGGTGCCGATGGAGATGGTCCCGAAGTATTCCACCTGCGGGGCCAGGGATGGATTTTAAGGCACGAAACCAAACCTGGAGCTTCCCCAGGACTGGAACCTTCGTGATCCCCTTCTTCATGGAGACCCCGTTCTTCTAGCAGAGCTCCTGGGGGATATTTTCACATCCTGGCTCTGTCCAGGGCCACCAGCGCGGGCAGGGAGGGGTGAAGGATGTGAGCTGAAGGCTTTGGGATAAAGGGTTTGGGTTTGATCACAGGATGGACATCCCCCAGAGCACCCGGGGCTGTGTCCCTGGGGATCAGAGCCACACTCACGTCCAGGGCGTTCAGCAGGGGCTCGGTGGCCGCTCCGGTTCCATTGGGAAAAGTGTGTGGGAATTTGGTGCCGATGTCGTAGTGGTGCTGCTGCAAGAATTGGTGCAGCAAATCCTTCTCCCTGAGGACATCTCGCAGCTTTTTCCCCCGTTCCAAGGGCAGCCTGGCACAAGCAGCAAGGACAAAAGAAGAGTCGGATGGGATTTTGCTGCCTGCAATGACACCTCCAATGTCCGTTCTGATCCAAGGGCAGGAGCACAGGAAACTCCCTCGAAACTTGCGCTCAGGGCTTTCCTCAAAATCCCAAAATAACCCTAGAAATGAGCCCCCCCAGGCACCCCCTCGTTGTCTGCACCCCTGGAGCAGCTTTCCCCAGCCTCAGCCCTCACCTCTGCTCCACAAAGCCATTCAGAGGCTCCGATTGCTCATTTTGCCCTTCCCTTGGGGGACCCTGGCAGTGCTGCAGCTGTGACTTACTTGGTGACAGCCTGGCACAGGGCAGAGGCAGCGCCGAGGAGCATGAGGAGCCACATCCTGCCAGGACAGCCAGGGCAGGTTCCCGCGGGGTTATAAAGCTCCTGCCCACCCCACCTGCTGTGCCAAGAGCAGCCGGCACCAGCGGGAGCTGCCCCCTCCCCTCCTTGGGCACCCGGCCAAGGCAGGTGGCACCCAGGGACCGGAGGACACGGCAAACATTGGCCAATATCCACACGTCACCCAGCGAGGGGGAAACGATACCCTTGTGCCACCCATGGTCCTCTCCTGGGGTCCCCATGCTTCCCCCTGGATCCCAAATCCAAGCTCTCCATCCTTGAGGCCCCAAATCCTTCCTCCTGGCCAGGCACTATCTGTCTGTGGGCACAGAATCATTGAGCTCCAGACTGGGTTGGGTTGGAAGGGACCCTAAAGCTCATCCAGTGTCACCCCTGCCCTGGGCAGGGACACCTCCCACTGTCCCAGGCTGCTCCAAGCCCTGTCCAGCCTGGCCTTGGACACTTCCAGGGATCCAGGGGCAGCCACAGCTGATCTGGGCACCTGTGCCAGGGCCTCACCACCCTCACAGAGAAGAATTCCTTCCCAATATCCCATCCATCCCTGCCCTCTGGCAGTGGGAAATCATTCCCTGTGTCCTGTCACTCCATCCCTTGTCCCCAGTCCCTCTCCTGGAGCCCTTTAGGCACTGGCAGGGGCTCTGAGCTCTCCCCGGAGCCTTCTCCTCTCCAGGTGAGCACCCCCAGCTCTCCCAGCCTGGCTCCAGAGGGGCTCCAGCCCTCGGAACATCTCCGTGGTCTCCTCTGGACTCTCTCCAGCAGCTTCATGTCCTCCTGATGTTGGAGACCCCCGAGCTGGGGCACCATTTTGGCTTTTCAATTTGGCATCCAAAGCCTTTGCAAAGAACAGCAGGATCCCCATTTAGGGAATCTCCCTCAGGCTGGGATGAGAAGGGCCCCTCTGGCTGCTGACGTGTGTGTGACCCCCCGGGGGGGGTTTTACGCAGGTTTTCCTGCTCCGGTTCCCCCGTTATCTCAAACCCCATTAGCGCCGCGGGTTCAAACAGGCCAAGGTGACCCCTTGGTGTCACCCGGGGGGTGTGCCCGAGATATGGGACCCTTGCAGGGATGGCAGCTCCTCAAGAGCTCCCGGTATCGCCCAGCGATAGCGGCTCCGGGTCTGCCCCATGCCGGGGTGAGGAGGGCAGAGCCGGGCTGGGGGACACGGGGGACATGGATCCACACCCGCTGGGGCTGCTCGGACTGAACAGCGAGCCCCCAGCCACTGCAGATCTGGGGGCAGCTCCAGGACATTGGGTTTCTCTCTGCCCAGAGCGTGGAAAAGTCTATGGATCTTAATTTTTTTTGCTTTATTGTTGAATTTCCTGTGGGAATTGCCACTATCGTGAGGATGCTGTGGGCAGAGCCACTCCAGGGATGTCCCCTGGGCTGCAGGGACACAGAGGGTGTCCACCTTGGGGGTGGCTCTTGCAGTGCAGTAAAGCGGGAATTTATAATGATTTATAACAATTTATAATGATTTATAATAATTTGTAATGATTTTTCGGCTGAAATTGTCCGGGTGGTTTGGAGAGGAGTGGGAAGGGGCAGCCAAAAAGGCAACGAGGCTCATCCCAGCTTGGCCTTAGGCAGGAGTTCAAGACGGATTTGAAATGAGGAAAGCCATTGGGATGACTTGTAGGAAGCACCTTGGCAATAAAAACTCTCTCCAAGCCAAAAAGAGAATATAAAAAATAAATAAAAATTATTGAAAACATAAATAATAAATATGTAAGAGTAATAACATGAGTATATAATGTATAAGGGATACTATCAATAATACCAACTAAAAATATAATTATATATTCTGTATTTTTATACAATATAAATACATAAAGCTCCTGAAGTCCAGTGAAGTAGAGACTAATTAGAACAGAGAATTGAATATAAGATCATTACAACAGAACAGAATAATAGAATATAAGAGAATTATAGACTAGAATAAAATACCATTAGAGAAGAGAATAATTAGAATAGACTAGAACAAAGAATTAGAATAGAATATAATTGGAACAGAAACAGGGAATAGAGAAATAGAAGGAATAGAATAGAATAGAATAGAATAGAATAGAATAGAATAGAATAGAATAGAATAGAATAGAATAGAATAGAGAACAGAAGACTCCCCTCCTGCTGTTTGGAAGCCATCCATGTAATTATTTTTGGTGTGGAATATTCAGACCTTGGTGTATCACAAGGATGTGGCGCTGGGTTTGGGACACCTCTGCCATGTCCTGATCCCATCCCAGCTGTGTCCTGGCCAAATCCCAAACATGTTCTGGTCACCTCCCAACCAGGTCCTGGTCACATCCCAACGGTGTCCTGGTCCCATCCCAGCTATGCCCTGCTCACCTCCCAGCTGTGTCCCAGTCCCATCCCAAACATGTCCCTGTCACATCCCAGTTGTGTCCCAGCTAAAACCCAACCCTGTCCTGGTCACCTCCCAACCCTGTCCTGGTCCCATCGCAGCCATGTCCTGGTTGCATCCCAAGCATGTCCTGGTCCCATCCCAAACATGTCCTGGTCATCTCCCAGCCATGTCCCTGTCACACCCCAGCCATGTCCCAGTCCAATCCCAGCCATGTCCCTGTCACATCCCAGCTGTTTCCCAGCCAAAACCTAACCCTGTCCTGGTCCCATCCCAGCCGTGTCCTGTTTCTGTCCCAACCCTGTCCTGGTCCCATCCGAGCCCTGTCCCGATCACATCCCAGCCATGTCCCAGTCCCATCCCAGCCGTGTCCCGGTCCCATGGCAGCCGTGTCCCTGTCACCTCCCAGCCCTGTCCCGGTCCCATCCCAGCCGTGTCCCTGTCCCATCCCAGCCATGTCCCTGTCCCATCCCAGCCGGGTCCCCGTCCCATCCCAGCCGTGTCCCAGTCCCATCCCAGCCATGTCCCGGTCCCATGGCTCGTGCAGCCGGTTCACCTTGGAGGCAGAACATCAAACAGAGCTCGGGACNTGTCCCTGTCCCATCCCAGCCGTGTCCCAGTCCCATCCCAGCCATGTCCCGGTCCCATGGCTCGTGCAGCCGGTTCACCTTGGAGGCAGAACATCAAACAGAGCTCGGGACTCGCACGTGCGGGGGCCCCGAGGGGCACTTGGCTCCGTTCCTGCCGGGAAAGAGCTCTGGGGCTCCGATCATGAGGCAGAGTTGACTTTCCCTGTCCCCTGGGCTTCCCTCCGCAGGAGTTTTGCACCTCTAGGGAGAAATTAAAAGGATATTTTCCAGGTTTCGCTCCCTAAATGCAATTTGAAAGCGGCCGAAAAGTGGGGATTCTGCTAAAGTGCAGGGAAAACCCTCAGGGATGCAGCAGAGGGGAGCTTCTCCATCATCTTTATGATGGACAGCTCCCGACTCCTTCAATTCACACTCTGAAATCAAGCACAGCCTGCTCTTGCCGTGGGGGTGCCCCTCCATTTAATCAAGTGATTTCCCACTAAATTGTCACCTCCTGGAGATGAAAGCCTGTGAGAGATTGGTAATTCCCTCCCTGGGGTCTGGGGAGTCCCTCCAGAATGGGAATTGAGGATAGTAAGAAGCTGCTAAGTTGTTTTATTTCTTTTTGTGGTGGTGATTTCTGCTGGGAGAAAATAATTTGCAATATTTTCCACTGGGAGATGTCAAAAAATTAAGCAAAAATCCCAAATTAACAGCCTCTTCTGCCCATTTCTGAGCTTGTGGAAGGCCAGAGGCACATAAATAAAAGAAACCCAGGCCATAAAATTATATATTTCTTGACGGTTTTATGAACTATTGTGGGGATTTTTCTGAATTTTTTCCTCTCTCTATTGCCATGGGACCCCTTCCCAGTTTTTGGGCAATCCATGGTGTTCCCAGTGCCACATGTGGGTGCCACAAACTCACCCGCCTGGGGCTGCAGCATTCCCACAGTAGGATTTTCTCTCATAAATAAAAAGCAAAATTGTTGATTTTTTAAAAAAAGAAAAAAAAAATTCAACCTTTACAGTGTTTTATTTTCACCAAATTTATGAAATTTTTGAGGGGCAGAAATAAGTGCAGGGAAGTTTTTGCCAGGCCTCAAACGCCAAATCCCAGTGACTTCACTGGTGAGGGAACACAATGTCTGCCACAGCCGGGGGGGTTTACAAATAGAAATGGGTGATGTTAGAGCCCCAAAACCCCACCAGAGCCCACCAGAGCCCACCAGAACCCATCAGAACTCACCAAACCGCACCAGAACCCACCAAACCGCACCAGAACCCACCAAGCCCCGCCAAACCCCACCAGAATCCACCAAACCCCACGAAACCCCGTTTGCCCCCCAGAGAATCCCTCAATGCCGGAGCCGAGTCCTGCTCCAGGCTGGGATTGAGCCACAGGTGGGAGGAGCTTGGCCTGGCCGTGCCTCAGTTTCCCTCCAGGACAAACCCTGAGCTCAGAACAACATCGGCCACCTTGGAAAAGCATTCCTGAGGTCGCTGGTGCTACGTGGGCACCTGGTGGCCACGGGAGAGGGCAAGACACAGGTGCTGGGGGCTCAGGGATGGATTTTTAGGGAACATCACCCCACAAATCGATGCTCTTGAAGTTGGTAGAGCAGCGGTAGCGGCTGGCGAGGAGTCTGGAGCACTCGAGGTGGGGAAGGCAGGGGCTGGTGTGGGGCTGGTGCTTCCTGAGGAAAAGCACCTGCAGAGAGGAATGAGACAAATGAGGTGTCATGGCCCAAAAAATGATCAGTGGGATCAAAGCCCTGAGAAAATCTCCATCTCTTCTCTGAGGTTTCTGAGGGATAAGCCTGAAATTAATTTTTGATCCCTCTGAAGCCCTTCCCTGTGCGAGCAGAAGGGGCAGCATCATTAAATCGTGTTCCCGGAGAGTTCAATCAGTCCAGGCACAGGAAGGGGGACGCTCGCTCCGAGGTTGGGATGCTGCTGCTAAATCATCCCAGAACAGGATCCCAGCAGCCCCGAGCTCTGGACTAATCCCAGAGAGCTGCGGGTTCTCATCCCACAGAAATCCCAGCCCTGAGGGATTGCTCACTGCACCACCAAACCCTTCTTGGATCCTCTACCCGACGTGGGGTTGGCAGTTGTCCTGGGGTGGCATAATGATATCTTGTATTCCCTATCGTTTGTATGCTTGACCAGAATATGGTCCTGTAGCTTTAACTGTGTCCCGCAGCCGAGAGAAAGCTCTGCCAGCGCAGGATGTTTTGAAACTCTTCCCCTGGCTGTTCTACGGGGGAGAGAGAAGGAAGGGACACTGGGTTTTTTTCAGTCAGTTGCTGCTGATGGTTGCTGCTGCTACTGGTGTGGCTGCTGCTTGGTTTTTGGGGTTTTTTTTGGGGGTTTTTTTCCCCCAGGATTGTTTTTTCATCATTTTTGGACCTTTTCCTTCGACTTGCTTTCTCATCTGAGAACCTGAGGAGCCCCGGAGGACAGCGGACGAGGATCGTCCAGGGAGCCACCGGAGGAACTCCACCCAGCCCCTCCAGGGACCCCGGAAAGGGGAAGCTACGCCTGAGGAAAAGAACACTAAAGTTCATCAGCTGTTTACTCAGGTTTAATGACCCCTTTTTCCCTTTCCCCTTCCACTGTGTGGTCTGTTAATTAAACAGTTCTTTCCCATTTTCAGCCGAGATATTCTGTTGTTGTGGGGGGAAGGGGTGCCAGAAACCTTTGCTGTCGGGGAGGTGTTTTATTCAGAACACTTTCCACCTAGTAAATTTTTCTCTAATCCTAGACAGCAGCACAGGAGAACTGTTGGGATTCTCCCAAACTGCCCTGGGGTCACCCCTCCGAGGGACACCACTGTGTCAGGAGCTCCTGGAACACAGCCATCACAGATGAAGAGCTGTGGGAAATCCAACTGGGGGAAAAACCACGAAAAACCCACCAGAATGCAAAATGTTTGGGGTGCAGCTCTCGCAGGGGGGCAAAAAGGGGATTTTACGGCATCTTCCCTTTCCTGCAGGGAACTGGATTCTCCTTGAGCATCCAAATCCCCTTGAAACCCCCAAATTCTGTTAAAAATCAGATCTCAGGAACGATGGACCCTCATCTGCAAACTCGGGGGGCTGCAGGCAAGCAGGGAGTTGCACACCCAACCTTTTCCCTCTGCTTATTCCAAAGGAGCCGTTCAAGCCTTGGGGATAATCCCAAAATCTGCTGGATCTGTTTGGCCCTGGATGGAGGTGGATCCCATGACCAGGCTTTGCAAATCCAGGGTATGGAGGGGTGGAGAGATCCAGAAACACTCCAGGCTGGAAAGAAATAGCTCTGGCTGTAAGGGAAGAGAGGAGCAAGAGCCAACAAAATTCCCACTGGTTGGGGAAAGCCGGGAGGCTGCAGGATGGAACAGCTCTGCCTTGGTCGTAAACATATTTTTCACTGCTGGAGGGAAAAGGGGGGTGAGCCCTGCTCAGAACAACACCCAGGCTCCTGAAGCACCACAAAAACCTGGATTCTGCCCCCAAAATTCATTTTTAGCATCACCCTCAGTCCAGCGCTAGCTCGGGAACACCGAGTCCATGGACATACCAACCTCCCCTCGGTATTCCAACAGCTCTCACCACTTGGAATTATTGAATTCAGGAGGGAGAAAGAAAATCTGGGATGTTTGAGCTCTTGTCCCAGTTGGGAACACGCTCTGGGAGATGCCAGTAAAGATATATGAATTTTTCCCTGCTGGAAAACTTCCCAAAATCCCACATTTCCCCATGGACCCAGTGGGGAAAAATGTGGAGAGAGAGAAGAATGAGCAGCCCTCCCGGGCTGGGGCTGGCAGTGGGCAGCATCCACGTGTGGGGAAAATGAGCAACAAATTGCGGAAAAATTTGGGAAAAGACCAAACCACGAAGCAAAGAGCTCAAATCACCGAGCCCTGCGTTCTTCCCCGAAGTGAGGAGGAGAAATCGGTGGGAGAAGGACTCGCTCCGAGCTCAGGAGGAGCAGGTGAGATCTGAAACTCAAATGGTATCAAAGACACTTTA
>VZRL01004764.1:186867-196993 GCA_013397895.1 Origma solitaria
GGACGGGGGGCGCTGGGCCTGGGCCGGCCGGAGGGTCCCGGCCCTGACCGCCGCTGTCTCCCCCAGCATGAAGAGCCCTGCCGTGGTGGGCGTCCTGTGCACCGACTCGCAGGGGCTCAACCTGGGCTGTGAGTGAGCGAGCGCCGCCGGGGGAGGGCCCCGGGGCCGGGCCGGGCCCGCTGTGGGCTCCCGGGGCTGGGGAGCTCCGGGCGTGCCCCGAGGAGGAGCCCCGGGTTGGGGACACCGGGTCCTGCCCACCCCCGGAAGGGTCGCGGGGTGGGGACACCTGGCACTGCCCGGTCCCTTGAAGGGCTCCTGGGGCTGGGGGCACCGGGCGCTGCCCATCTCCTCTAGGGGCTTCTGAGGGATTAGGGGACACCGAGCCCTGCCCGGTCCCGTTAAGGGCTCCCGGGGGTGGGGGGCACCTGGCACTGCCCCACGGGGGTCCCCGGGTTGGGGGAGCCCCAGGTCCTGCCCATTCTCTGTTAAGGGCTCCCCAGGATGGGGGGCACCAGGTTTGAGGACACCAAGCCCTCCCCGGGTCCTGCCTGTCCTAAGGGCTCCTGGGGGTGGGGGCCTCCGCGCTGAGGGGCACTGGGCCCTGTCTGTCCCCACTAAGGGCTCCCAGGGCTGGGGGGCACCCGGCCTGGCCCTACCAGACCCCTCCCTGTTTGGGGTACCCGTCCTCATTTTGCATACACACCACTCTGAGGACACCAGGCTGTCCTGCCCCCACATTGGGGCGTCCCCAAGGGCCACCACCTGCCTGCGCCTTGGAGGAAACTGGAGCCAGCTCTTCCCAGCACTGAAATTCAGCCTTTTTCGTGGTTTGAGAGCAAAAGTTTGGGGAGACGCTGCATCAGCCCCCATGGAGGGAAATGGGCTGGGGCAGGATCAGCCCCCCGACCTGGGGGAGGCAGATGGGCTTCTCACAAAGCCCTGCCCTGGCACACGTGGCTTTCTCCATCGTGTCCCACCTCTCCAGGCAGAGGGACCCTGTCGGACGAGCACGCCGGCATCATCTCGGTGCTGGCCCAGCAGGCAGCCAAGCTCACCTCTGACCCCACTGACACGCCCGTGGTGTGCCTGGAGTCGGACAACGGGTGAGTTCACCAGCCTGGAGGTGCCACTTTTTCCCCCCATTTGCCTTTTCCCAGCCCTGAGAGCCTCCCGGAGTCAGATCCCTGGAGCAGCTCCTCAGCTGGAGCTGAAGG
Organism: Origma solitaria; assembly: GCA_013397895.1. Classification (NCBI taxonomy): domain Eukaryota; kingdom Metazoa; phylum Chordata; class Aves; order Passeriformes; family Acanthizidae; genus Origma; species Origma solitaria. The sequence continues at coordinate 188,082 of VZRL01004764.1, forward strand.
GGCAGCTGAGGAGGAAGGCCCAGCTCTGAAGCTGTGGGGAGAGGCAGGCACTGCCATTCAGAGGATTAACAGGATTTTAAGGGGCAGGAAATGTAAAAGCAGTGGGAAACCTTTCAGGGGGTGGTGGTTGCTGCAGCTCTGTAGCTCTTCCCCACGTGGGGTCCCTGTGGCTAACAGAGCCTGTGCTGTCGGGGTCAGTGAGGCAGCAGGGATGTCTCCATCGCTCTCTGGAGTGGGGAGATGGAGCAGCCGAGGTCTGGGATGGAGCTGAGGGCTGCAGCCCTCAGTGATTCCCCTGCCCATGTCCCACCCTGCCAGCTCCTCCTGCCACAGCTCCCCTCCCCAGCCCTTTTTCCTTGTTCCAGGAATATCATGATCCAGAAGCACGACAGCATCACCGTGGCAGTGCACAAGCTGGTGTCCTGAGCCCTGCAAGCAGCTCCCAGTCTGCTCCTCTGCTCCTCCCTGCACAGCCTCCCTCCCTCTGGAGCTCCACACCTGGGATGAAGCCCCTCCCTCCCCTCTCACCTGCTCCTGGGCAGCTCTCCGGGTCTCCAGCTCACATTTTAGCACTTGTGCTGCTAAGGATGAACCATGGTCACTCCCCCAGCCCCTGGAATGAGCAGATCCTACCAGCTCTATCGGGGGGGTCCTAATTTGTTGGAGAAATCAATAAATGACCTGTAAAAAAACCTTCCTTTTTCTCTTTGCTCTGGCTGGGAGAGCTGGGCCTGGTGCTTCATTTCCAAAGCCAAGCGAGGTAACTTCTCCCACTCCCTTCATTAGCATTTCTCTAGAGAAAGATTGGAATTCATGGAAGCTCCTCCAATAGCAAAGGTACAAACGCTTTCCAAGGAATTTCTCCTAGGAAACATTTCACCTCCTCCAGTTAAACATTTCTGTGGGAGTTACTTGCTCACTGTGCCTTGGGTTGAAGTTCAAACCTGTATGTGCTGGCCCTGCCTGAGCCCTTGGAGCTGCAAATGGATCTTGGCAACACTCTCACAAACCCACGTCCCTCTGCCTCTCGCAGATTCGAAACGGTGCAGGGAAATGATCCTGCAGAAAGGCTTGGGAAGCTGCCGCACTCCAGTGGTTCCTGTGTGTTGGGGAGGGAAAGGAGCTGGGCTGCAGCTGCAGCGAGGGGAAGTTTCACAGCAGAGCATGAGGTTAAACTTGGGCTGGGTCAGAGTGAAATGACATTGTCCCTGCTCTGACTTTACTCCTCGGAGCAGCTCCGTTGGGCAGTGACAGTCACAGGCTCACAGGAGTGAGGCTCCACACTCCTCCCAGCTCAGTGTTAATCCAGAGTAAAGTCCTGATCGCGCCATGTCCAAGCTCTATGGAGAGTCCTCCCCTCTTGGAGAGTCCTTCTTCCCTCCCTCCACCCCTCCAGGCTGGGAGCAGCTGGAGCTGGAGTTTCTCCCTGGATATCCAACAGCTCTGAGTGCAGATATTGCTGCTGCCCTGCCCCCTCCTTCAAGCCCTTAAACCACACTCACTACAAATCTCACCCCACTTAAATAAATCTTAATATCCATGTTAAAAGTCCTGCTATAAGGAAAGCTCCTCCACAGGCTCCCATCTATTCTGGGCTCTTCCAGAGTTTTCCAGCTTTTGCAGTCTTTGCCGAGGGAGAGCAGAGAGCGTCGCTGTCCCCCAGTGATCCCAGTTCTCTCTGACCTCAGGAATGCCGCCCGGGGTGCCAGGTCAGCTGAAAGCAGGGAGGAGGCAGCAGGGCAGTGTTTGCCCAGGGCTTTGGGCACATTCCCAATGGAGGCCGGGAGCCAGCCCCAATCCCGCTCAAATCCCAGCGCTGCCTGGCGCTGCGGCAGCACGGCTGCTGTGTCCAGCTGGAAAACACACAGATTTCCAGCCTGTCCCCTCCTCAGGGGTGCAGCTTCCCGGGACAAGGGCCGTGCAGGACGGGCAGGGACAGGGCTCTGCTCCCCTGCAGCCACCAGCAGCCCCAAGCCGGGCTCCAGTCCACCGCTGCCACCCCTGCTGTGCTCTGGCGAGATCTGGAGCTTTCCCTGGAGTTAGAACCTTGCAGGCTCCCCCTCCTTTCCCTCCCAACAGGATTTCTGCTCCAAACGCCCCGGGTTTCCTGTTCCCAGCTGGGGAAGGGGAGGGACTCCCAGCCTTGGGGCCTCACAAGCCAAGCTCTGCCTCCAGAGAGGAGGAGGAGGAGGATGGGCTCCATCCCCCCAGCGCTTGCCAGGCTCCGTGTCCCACTCACGACCGCCACCATCATCCTCACCAGATGGGAATGAAGGTGCAGACTCTGGGGTGCCAAGTCAGGAAGGGGAGATTTAATCTCTGGAGCAGATGAGAGACGATTCCTCTTTGCTGTCGACTGTTCCGGGGAGGATTTTCCAGCATGCAGCAGCAAGGCGGTAAGGAAAAGTCCCAGGATCATCCTCCCCAACTCTGTAGGGTCCAGCTGCACCCTCGGGCAGGATCCTGCCTCTGCCAGAGGCATGGGATGGGTCAGAGGATAGAAGGGAAACAAGCGGAGAAAGATGGGGTGGAAGAGCTTCCCGGAGAGCTCAGAGGTGGATCCGCACAGACCCTGTAGCTTCTGGCACAACCTGACTGCTAAAGCACCACCGAGGCTCCTGTCACCTAAAACCCCTTAAAGCTTAATAGTTACAGTAATTTGGTGGGGATGAGAAAGGATATTAAACTATTTCCAGACAGGGATAATGCAGAATTGTCCGAAAGGTTGGTGAAAGCATCACCCAAGTGAATGCAGAGTATGGTTCCTGCCCCAGCAGCAGCCGTGGGGCTCCACAGCAGCGCTGCCTGCACGGGAATGGCTTTGGAATGGAAACACGAACAGGGGAAGGTGCTCATGTGTCCTGACATTCTCCTCAGCAGGGGAAAGGAAGGAGGATGAGGAGCCAGAGGCTCCGGCAGCCCGGAGGAGCCGAGGCCCCGAAGCAGCGGCTGGAGGGTTCGCGTGCGGAGTGGTGTTCCACTTCTTCCTGGTAAGCAGAGAACAAACCAAACCCTCCTGGGGCAGGGGAAGGGTCCAGCCTCCCTCAGAGCACAGGACAGGCTGATCCACCCCTGCCAGGGCACAAAGCAGCCACAGCTTCCCAGTGGAATGCCTCCTCCAAACGTCTCAGTGATGGACAAGAGGGTGCCCTTGCCAGGATGACTTTTCCCTACTCAAACACATCACCGTGGGGGTGTGGAACCCCAAAGGGTCCTGTCCCTTTGGCAAGGTGTGATCCCTCCTCGGGCACTGAGATGGGAGCAGGGAGCAGCACACACACCCTCGGGTACTCTCTGGGAGGAGCAGGCACCTCAGCACCACCTGAAGGCACAAATTCTCTGTGCCTCATGCTTTATCTTCCCACCAGTGATCAATCAAGGAATTGTGAAGGTTGGAAAAGACCTTTGAGGTCACCAAATCCAGCTGGAAAGAAGGCACCGTCCCCCAAGGTGGGAAAGCTTTCCCCACTTGCACTCCATCCCAAGTAACTCACTGCCAATCATTAACCTCTTGCCACCAGGGAGACAACAAAGTTAAAATTAAGGACACAAACTGTCTGTCCTTTGCCCCCGTGGCAGAGAAATCCTGGGAAACTGCCCCAGATAATGTCCATCCCTGCTCTGCCCACCCCCCATCAACTCCCAGTGATCTTCAACAGTGCCAAGATCCATTTAAGTTATTGCTTTAGTATGAAAATGTAACTTAAAGGGCAAAAATATCCTACAAAAGTTGAGCTCTAATGTTATTTTTCCTTTCCTGCAGAAAAGTCAGTTTGCAGGGAGTTTTCTGAGGGTCTGTTGAGATCAAACTGCAGCATGGCCATGATCGCCCACCCTGCTGGCATTCCCCAGCACCAGTTCAAATGTCCCAGTTTGTTTCTCCCACAGCACCACAAAAAAAGCAGCCGAAGAAGCTTTTCATCCCTCCTGATCCCCTGCAGCCCCTCACCTCCATCCCCTCCCAACTCAGGTCAATGTGCTGGTGATGGGGACGCTCAAGACCTTTGGGATTTTCTTCGTGGCTTTCCAAGAGGAGCTGGGAGGATCTTCCGAGCAAGTCAGCTGGATCGGCTCCATCATGTCCTCCCTGCGCTTCCTGGGAGGTGAGCTGCATCCCACCTGGGGGCTGCTCTGGGGGTCCAATTCCCATCCCAGACTGCTCCAAACTGGACGTGGCTGGTACCCGCCTGGGTCTGAGCGGGAATGGGGTCTAAATATGGGGTCGTGTGTCATTCAGAGGGGATATCGGGAAGAAATTGGGTGTTAGGAAGAAATCCTTTCCTGTGAGGGTGGGCAGGCCTTGGCACAGGTGCCCAGAGCAGCTGGGGCTGCCCCTGGATCCCTGGAAGTGTCCCAGGCCAGGCTGGACAGGGCTTGGAGCAGCTTGGGACAGTGGAAGGCGTCCCTACCCATGGCAGGGGTGGCACTGGATGAGCTTTAATGTCCTTTCCAACCCAACCCAGTCTGGGCTCCTCTGAACATCACTGTAGGTTTATTGCACAGACCCAGAGCAAACACCAACCTTGTCCCAGCTGTGGAATAATTCAGAGCTGCTGGGCATGCTGTGATTTAGGAAGGAGGTTCAGCAGAGCTGAGAGCTTGGGCTTTGCGTCTTTCCCTGCCCCATTCCCTGAGCTCCCCGGGCACAGGCGATGATTCTCCTGAACATTAACCCACCCCGTGCACCAGATATGTCACCCCTGCACCAGATCCAACAATCCCAATCAGGTCCCCACACCCTCCAAAGGAGTTTTTGTCACCTCATCCCCAGCCCCTCTCCCCCCTGCACCAGATCCAGTGATCCCAATCAGGTCCCCACGCCCTGCAGAGGAGTTTTTGTCACCTCGAGCCTGAGCTGTGTCCCTGTTTCCCTTGCAGCCCCGCTGGTGGCCGTGGTGTGCCGGAGGCTGGGCGAGCGGCTGACCTCCGTCCTGGGGGCCGCGCTGGTGGCCGGGGGCTGCCTGCTCAGCACTCAGGCCACCAGCATCCCCTTCCTCTGCTTCTCCATGGGACTCCTCCTGGGTGAGATTCCCTGTGCTCCATGAATCAGCTCCTTTAGCCTTAAAGCTGGGCAGGGTCTGGAGGGGAAGCAGCTGAGGGTTTGTTCAGCTGGAGGAGCCTGAGGTGAGCAGGGACAGGGGCCAGGGAAGGGCTGGAGCTGAGCCAGGAGGGTCAGGTTGGATCTCAAGGAAAGGTTTTCCCCCAGAGGGTGCTGGGCACTGCCCAGGCTCCCCAGGGAATGGGCACGAGGCTGCCAGAGCTCCAGGAGTGTTTGGACAATGCTCTCAGGGATTGTTGGGGTGTCTGTGCAGGGCCGGGGGTTGGGCTGGATGATCCCTGTGGGTTCCTTCCAACTCAAATATTCTGTAATTGTGCGACCCTTTAGTGCCAGAGCATCCCCAGCTCCTTCCTGTGAGACACTGTGAGCTCCCGAGGCTTCACACTCGGAATAAAACACTTCCAACATTCCACTCCCAACTAACCTTGATTTTTTCCTGGACCTTCATAGATCCTGGCCTTTTAAAGTCCCTTATAAAAGGGCAGAGCCCCCAATCCCCCAGACACCAAACCCCACCCACCAAATCTCGCTCTCCCCTGACTGTGACAGCAGAACTCCCCTTTCAGCTCTCCAGGAGCACTGCAGAGCCAGGGACAGCAGGAGCCCCTTTTTGGGCACAGAATCCTTATTTATTTCCAACCTTTCCCCAGGGCTGGGCTTCGCCTGCCTGTACCAGGCGGCCGCGGTGATGACGGCCAAGCGCTGCAGGGCTCGCCTGGCTTTCTCCAACGCCCTGGCCCGCTCGGGGATGGGGCTGACATTCCTCATGGCCCCCTTCACTCAGCTCCTCATCGACTCCTACGGCTGGCAAGGTGAGGCGTGTCCTGTTCCTTCAAATCCTTCAAATCCGGCAGCTCTCAGAGGTGTTTGGGGAGATCTGGGCAGGGTAAGAGGTTCTTTTTTAAAAATTCAACACAGCGAGGAACAACTCTGCCTCTTCTAAGATAGTTTGGGGACGTCTTGTTAATTATTAAACACTTAATCACTCATTACAATCAGAGTCAAAGCACAGACCTCAGAAATCAAAAGCAGAAATCCATATATTTACTGTGGTGTTTCAAGACCATCTTGAAGGTCCATCACGACTTTGGAAAAGCAAAATAACAAACCCACAGAGGCTGCAGTGAGTTTGTTCTGTGTATCACAGCAAAACAAACTTCCAGCTAGAAAAACAGCAACAAAAATCCGTTTTGTTAATTCCTCCATAAGGAAAAGGCAAAATCCCTTCTCACGGCAGAGGAGGGTCATGCAAACGACACCATTCTAGAAAGGCCATTTCCTGCTGCTCCCCCCTTTTCAATCCAAGAATAAAACACCTTCTGCCTTCCCTCAGGGACTCTGCTGATTTTTGGAGGCATCATGCTGAACCTGGTGCCTTCCAGCATGCTGCTGTGGCCTGTCAGCCCCCGACCGCCCCGGGAATCGGCCGAAAATCAGGACCGGGAGTCTTCAACAGCAAAAAAGGATCCAGAAATTCCCAAGGGATGTTCAGGTGGAAGGGAATTACAGCCTTGCAGCACACAGGAAGCTCCCAGCACAGAGAGATTCACGATGCCCCAGGGCAGAGATGGCTCTGATCCGACAAATCCATCTGAGCCAGCCTGGGGAAGGTTCCAGAAACTCATCCTGGAGAGCTCCTCCTCAGAAACATCCACCGAGGCCAAGAGCTGCTGCAGAGTCCTTCCAGCCACGGCCAGAGAACCTGCGCAGCCTCTCCTGGACTTCTCCCCTCTGAAGGATCCCCTGTTCTTCATTTTCACCTGGTCCTTCCTCTTCAGCCACTTGGCCTATTTCGTGCCCTTCTTCCACCTGGTGGCGAGGGCCAGGACGCTGGGCATGAGCAGCAGGGACGGCTCCTACCTCATCGCCGTGGCCGGTAGGCAAAGGGGTCCTTGCACCCAAAACCCCACAAAAAACCCATTAATTTTGTCATGGAATAGTCCCTGATATGTCCTGAGATGGTAAGCAAAGGGATCCTTACTGATCACACAAAAACCCCACCGATTTTGCCGTGAAATAGTCCTGAATATGTCCTGGGATGGTAGGCAAAGGGATCCTTACTCATCACAAAAAAACCCCACTAATTTTTCCAAGAAATAGTCCTGAATATGTCCTGGGAGGGTAGGCAAAGGGATCCTTACTGATCACACAAGAACCCATTAATTTTTTCAAGAAATAATCCTGAATATGTCCTGGGATGACAGGCAAAGGGATCCTTTCTGATCACACAAAAACCCCACTAATTTTGATAAGAAATAATCCTGAATATGTCCTGGGATGGTAAGCAGTGGGATCCTTACACCCACTGATCACACAAAAACCCCACAGATTTTGCCATTAAATAGTCCTGAATGTCCTGGGTGGGTAGGCAAAGGAATCCTTACTGATCACACAAAAAGCCCCACTAATTTTGCTATTAAATAATCTCGAATATGCCCTGGGATGGGAGGCAAAGGGATCCTTACTGATCACACAAAAACCCCACAGATTTCTCCAAGAAATAGTCCCGGATATGTCCTGGGCTGGATCCTCCTGGCAGAGGTTCAGCCCCAAACCCTTCTGCAGACACAGAGTCACCCTCTGTGCAAGCACACATCGCTGGGTGGTTCTGTCCATCCCGGCTGGACGATCCCACACCCTCCCCGCTCCCAAAAACCCCAAATTTCCACTTACAAGGTGCTCTCTGTCCTCCTGGAGCCCTGCCACCACGATCCCTGCTGTGCTTAAACTCACAAAGTAGACCACCGCAATCCAGAGGTGCATCCAAAGCCCTCCAGGAGAGAAAAATTCAATATTGGGGGAAAAAACCCCAAATTAATGTAGATTCAGGCATCTGGAATTGGCACATTCACCTCCAAGTGGGGAAAAAACTCCCCAAAACCCAAACCCATGCCTGGTTATAAATTGGGATTAACACTAAAGCCACGCTGGGGTAAGAAATTGGCTCCAGCCTCAGTCAGCAGCAAATATTTTATTGTAGAAAAACACATTTTATTTGTACAGTGCTGGGAATATTCAGCAGTGAGGGGTTGTCGAGGTTTTAGGGCAGCCCAGGAATGAATGAATGAATGAATGTGATGTTTGAAATTAGCAGTGGGAGGGACACAGTGATCAGCTCCCTCGAGAGCTCCTCGGACCTTTGCTTCGTAAAAATGTACCAAGAAATGTAAAAAAAAAACCTCTCAAAACCCAACTATAAAAACCCAACTCAGAGCCCCTGCACAACCAAAAGGTTGCTGAGGCTCTAAAATTCCTGGGTTTCTGTGCTCTTTGGTTCTTTAGAAAAATTAAAATCTGAGGCACATTTTTCTTAATATTTAGGTTTTTTCTCTTCAGCAAGTTCCTCGTTCCTGCTTTAGGAAATTTCAGAGGTGTTTGGGCTGCAGAGCCCTAAACAGATTTTTTCCAGAGCATTTTGGTGCCCTTGGTAAGAGCTCAGAAGGGAAAAGGGAAAAACCCCAATCCCTGGGTTTTGCAACAGCCTAAAAACGCCTCCCTGGAAGTTTTTGGGACTTCAGCCTTTTGTGGTCATGTCCTTACAATGAATAGGGGAATTGGGATGTGGCACAGTGAATAATAGAAATGATATATAAAAATAAAAGGTAATAGCATAAATAAAATTATATAAATTAGTAATAAATAATAAATAAAATTATGTAAAATAAAATAAATAATTAACAATATAAAATAAATATAACGTAAGAATATATTAGGGTTAATAATGTAAATAATCAAGTGTAATATAAATATTATAAAATAAATAACATTAAATATTGTAACATATATACCAAATTATAAAAGAATATTTAAAAAATTGTGTAAACATTAAATAATGATAACTATAATATAAAAT
>VZRL01004764.1:197550-220269 GCA_013397895.1 Origma solitaria
ATATACTATAAACAATGTAAATTAAAATCTAGCTATATTATGATAACATTAACATTTTCTATTCAATAACAATACGTAGAAATTCCAGAACACAAGCATTACCCAAAGGCAGACTCGCGCAGGCTCAGGGGCTCCTGTTCCGCAGGCATCACGGAGGTGCTGAGCCAGCTGCTCTCGGGCTGGGTCGCTGACCACAACTGGACCAAGAAGTATCACCTCCATGTCACCTACCTGCTCCTCTGCGGGGCCACCAACCTGCTGGGGCCGCTGGCCACCACCTTCCCGGGGCTGCTCGCCTACACCGCGGCCTTCGCCCTCTTCTGCGGGGGCTTCATGGCGCTGGTGCTGCCCGTGCTGGTGAGTGCTGGCCCTGCCTGGAGCCAGGGCAGGGCTGGAGAGCTGCCCCGACCCCAAAGCGCCCAGAACACACACAGAGCCACAGAGGGATCCTGCTGAGGCCGTGGGATGCTCCTGCGGCTGGAGCCCTCTGGAGCCAGCCTGGAAAGGAGAAAGCTCCAGGGAGAGCTCAGAGCCCCTGTCAGGTCCTAAAGGGCTCCAGGCGAGCTGGAGAGGGACTGGGGACGGGATGGAGGGACAGGCCACAGGGAACGGCTTCCCATTGCCAGAGGGCAGGGATGGATGGGATATTGGGAAGGAATTCCTCCCTGTGAGGGTGGGCAGGCCCTGGCACAGGTGCCCAGAGCAGCTGTGGCTGCCCCTGGATCCCCGGGAGTGTCCAAGGCCAGGCTGGACAGGGCTGGGAGCAGCCTGGGACAGTGGGAGGTGTCCCTGCCCATGGCAGGGGTGGCACTGGATGGCTTTAAGGTCCCTTCCCACCCAAACCATTCCAGGATTCTCTGATCCGGATAGGGAGGCACCATTAAAATTTGGCATTTCTTCCTGGAAGGAATTCAGAGTTTAGAACACCTTCCTCAAAGTCCTGGCAGCTGGAAGGCAGAAAGGATCTCACATTGCAGTAATTTCCATGCCAGCCTTAAGGAGGCGAACAGACTCCAGGCTGGATCACACCTCCAGGGGCAAAGTCCTTCCAAAGCTGCAGCTGAGGAAGAAATTTCCCAGAAAAAAAATAAAAAATCAAATCATCCCTTGTGCTTCAAAAAAAAAAAATTCAATTAATCTCTTGTGCATATGCATTCCTATGACCTCGAACACTGATTATCCATTCTGGTTTTCCAAACAGGTGGATCTGGTGGGTGTGGAAAAGCTCCACAGCTACCTGGGCTTCGCTGCCTTCTTCGCAGGGATCGCAGCCATGGGAGGACCCCCTTTAGCAGGTAACTGATATTCTATAAACACACTCCCCTCAGAAACCCAGGGACAAAATACACTGTGGGGTCACTCTCCCACGGGGATCCAGCCCAGGATGAGTTTGCTGCTCAAACTGAGGAAAAAAAAATCATATTTCAAAAATGTATTTTTACAGACAGGCAACATTTTGCTTGGGAATTTGCAAAACCCAACCAGCAGCTTGGAAAATGCTGCCTGGAATATTTGGAAAATGCTGCCTGGAGTATCTGGAAAATGCAGCGAAGCCCCACGTGCACAGTTCAGCCCTGACCACAGCAGGGTAACGAGCACATTACCATGGGTTTTACTCCCAACAGTGTTAAAATAACCCTGAACTTGGACTGGAGGGGAAGCAAGGAGAGGAAGGCAAAGCAAGGACAGGCTCAGCAACATTCCCACCAGGCAGAGGCACTGAACATCAGGAGAAGCCTCAGTAATCTCTTGTTTTGACACAGATTACACAGCTCAGCCACGACAGCTCTGAGCCCAGAGATAAGGAGCATGAAAAGCCTTTGCTCTTCTCCCTCTGCCAGGAAACCACAGCAGCTGGGAGGATTTGGGAGGTTTCAAGTGCTTAGAAATGAGTGTCCAGCCTCTGCTCAGGAGCAGGGGACTTGTTCTCCTCCAAACAGCTCGACCAGGACAAAGCTCTTCGTTTCCCTGAGACAAAGCTCTTCATTTCCCTGGGACAAAGCTTTTAATTTCCCAGGGACAAAGTTTTTCCTTTCCCTGGGACAAAGCTTTTCCTTTCCCTGGGACAAAGTTTTTCCTTTCCCTGGGACAAAGCTTTTCCTTTCCCTGGGACAAAGTTTTTCCTTTCCCTGGGACAAAGCTTTTCCTTTCCCTGCAGCCCCACACGCCAATGTTCCTGGGCTGGTCCCCCAGCCTGGGCAGCAGGGAAGGGTGGATTCTGCCCCTCTGCCCCACTCAGGTGAGAGCCCACCTGCAGAGCTGCCCCAGCCCTGGGGAACATCAGGAGGATGTGGAGAGAGTCCAGGGGAGGCCACGGAGCTGCTCCAAGGGCTGGAGCCCTCTGGAGCCAGGCTGGGAGAGCTGGGGTTGCTCATCTGGAGAAGGGAAGGCTCTGGGAAGACCTTAGAGCCCTTCCAGTGCCTAAAGGGGCTCCAGGAGAGCTGCAGAGGGACTGGGGACAAGGGATGGAGTACCAGAATGAGGGGGAATGGTTTCCCACTGCCAGAGGGCAGGGATGGATGGGATATTGGGAAGGAATTGTTCCCTGTGAGGGTGGGCAGGCCCTGGCACAGGTGCCCAGAGCAGCTGGGGCTGCCCCTGGATCCCTGGCAGTGTCCAAGGCCAGGCTGGACAGGGCTTGGAGCAGCCTGGGACAGTGGGAGGTGTCCCTGCCCAAGGCAGGGGTGGAATGGGATGAGCTTTAGGGTCCCTTCCAACCCAAACCATCATTTTTTGATTCCTGCCCTCCAAATCAGCTGCCCCCAGCCTGCAGAGGCACCTGGCCAAGGATTCTGTAAATCCCAGCTCCATGCAAAGTTTCAGCAACGCTGCTGTTCCACCAGCACAGGAAAAAATCTATTTTCCTAATCAATATCCCCGGGTTGGTAAAACTCTGTCCGTGGATGCAATTCCAAGCAGCCAAAACATTTCACTGCCTAAGAGCTTCACTGTGTCACGGTGCTGCACAGCCTGGATCCCAATCTCTGCTCCTGAGCAAGGTGTGATCGGCACAAAGCAATCCCTCCACCCCACTAAATCCTGACACAGTGACATACAGGAGGAGCTAAATAATTTGGCTGTCTCTAATCCACACTCACATTGCAGTGGAATTTCCATTCGCCTGCAGTGTATTTTCACTGATGGGAAGCCTTCTGCTTTCTGCAGTGGATTTTGTAGAGCAAGGAGGTTTCCTGTGAAAAGCTTTCCACAGAAATCAGGCTTAGTGCAGGTGGGATAAATAAAGGCCAAATAGAGCCAAGAAGCAAAACTCTTCCTGACCCATCTCGTTACAGGCAGAGCGAGATGGAAACAATCCAGAGCTCAGGATCCAGGTTTGGGATCCAAGATAAAGTCTGCAGTTTTCTCTTCCAATGCAGCTTTAAGTGCAAAAACTGAGCGTGACCAGAAACTCCTGATGAAGTGTCCAAACCTATCTGCTCCTTGCAGAATGCAGGATTTAAATGCTCTGCAAGACCCTGGGATTTGGTGCTCTCACCCCCTGAAAACCTTGAGTTTAGAATTACAATTTCATCAAACTCAAGTGCTTTTATGCAGAAATAATGCAGAAATAAATTTTATGCAGAAATTACAATGGATAATGAGAACTGCAAGGGTTAAAACCACATGATTTGCATGTTAGACCAAAGCCTAACACAAGGAAAAGGTGACTTACCTGCAAATCTGAAAGCCCTGAAATCCGGGGGCAGCCGGCAGGACCCAAAGGGAAAATCTGGAGTCTCCAGCAGAATTCCCCATCCACCAGCACCTCTGGATGCTGCCACACTGAAAAAACCCAACCCAAAGCAGAACAAACATTATTTTGGCAGCCATGAGCAAGCCGAGGAGAGAAGGGCACAGTTTATTTCCACAGGCAGTACAAACCACTGACTCAAAGTGCAAAAGAGCTGAACCAAAGCGTGGAATGCAAATTCTAGAAGAGATTTCAGCCCCCAGAGCACGAACTCCACTCCCGAGAAATTTGGGTGAACGGGGATAGGATGGAGTCACCCAAAAGCTCTGCTGGTACATGTATTTTGATTCTTCCTAAATTTTACCTTCATCTACCCCTTAGATTTTGCTCCTCAGCGCATCAGGAATTAATAAAACTTCTGATTAAAGATCAGCAGCACCATTTAAACAACCTGACCCAGCTGGCAGCACCAGCAGTGCCATGAATGTTTGGTTTGGATCACATTGGTGCCTGGGATTTACCAGCATTCCTTACAAAACTGCTGCTCTGCTGGAATTTGAACATCACAAGCTCCTAATTCAGCTTTCTGCAGCAGGAGTGATCATTTTTTGGGAAAAGGATTGGAGGCACAGAGATTGGAGTTGCTTCAAAAGGTTGGGGTGTGGTGGAAGGTGATGGCTGTGCTGCCAGTGAGGCAATGCTGGTAAATCCCACTGCACCTAAATCCCATTCAGCACCAAAAAAACCCCAGGAAATTAAAAAAAAAAAATCCTGAGGGATATTTTAAGAATAATTGCAATAAATCAGAGCTCACCTGGAGCACTGTGTCCTGTTCATCTCACAAATAACTACGTCAGCATCCCTTCCTCTCCAAATCCCAGAGACTTCCAGGCAGCAGAAACAGATCCACCCCTGAGAATAAACCTCAGCACCCTCAGGGTCATGGGAGAGTCACCCAGCGCAGCCCCATGGGATCCTCCTTCCCCGAGGGACTCCCCCGAGACAGGAATGAGCCAAGAGAAACTGAAACTGGGCAGGAGCACTTTTCCTCTCTTTCCAAAGCCTTCCTGCAGCTGTGGAAATCCAGGAATGGCGGCGCCTCTGCTCCAGCACCGATCCCGAGGCTTTCCTTTTCTTCCCACGTGTCCCAGCCCAGATCTCAGGACTGTATCAGTCCCTCCCTGGGTTTAAGAATGGCAAATTTGGGGCAGATCTGCAGTCTGTGTAAATCCTGGAAGCCCATGGATGTCTGGATTCCATGGATGTCTCCAGAGGAATTGCATTTCACGCCAGCAGCAGCTCTGGCTCAGCTGCTGCCCCACGCCTGCCCATCCCACACCACGTTTGGGAGCGGACTGAGATTTTTCTCACGTGCAGCAGCATCTCCCATCACTTTAGAGATTTTAGATTCAAAGAGAGGAATTCTCCACCTTTCAAAGGACTGCCCAGACCCGAGATGATTTGCCAGAACCAAACCCAACACTTGGAGGTCACTTTAAAAGGTGACCTGCATTCTCCACAGCTTCCTGAGGCTCGATGGTATTTTAACTTTTCCTTTTAAGTCCTACTTTTATCAAGTTCACTTCCATCTCCTGGCCTGGGATCTCTCCTATTAGACAAGGGGCATTAAACTGGGGCTGCTCACAAGAAGACAAGGCTGGAGAACAGGAGGTTTGCAGCCCAGATGTTGCAAATTCCAACACGTGCAAGTCATCCCAGCCATCTAGTGGGATCTTCCATCAGCTACTTTTGGCCTACTTATTTAAACGGGGAAAAAAAAATAAAAATCAGGGATCGAATTCCATCAAATTAAACCCCATGACCACTACGAGGATCAAAGCCAGCTCTGGGAAGAATGACCCACATGGTATTTCCTCACCAGAAATGCTGCCCAGGAAGAGTTAAAATAATTTAAAGGAAATATCTGAGGAATTCTTAGATGAGAACACACATCCCTTGCCTCCCACCCACCTCCCCAAATGATGTTTTTCACAGAGAAAAATCCCACGGCTTTAATAACAACCTTCTCTCCTGCAGGGTGGCTCTATGACTACACCCAGACCTACGTCTGCTCCTTCCTCTTCGCTGGAGCCTGTGCTCTCCTCTCACCTATTTCCTTCTTCTTCGAGCCTTCAGCCCAAAAATGGAAGCTAAAAAAAGCCAATTTGAGCAAGAGCCCCAGGTCTGGCTGAAGTTTGAAGGGATGGGCTCTGATTGCATCCACGCTGGGAAAGCCATTGCCTGCGCTGGGGAATATCAAAGGCAGCAACACTGAGAACTGGAATTTTTGGATGACAGATTCAGTTTGTATATCTGGGAATTTCTCCTGATTAAAGCCATCTGAGAAATGCACAGGGTAGAGCGTTACACGCTGGGGAAAATGCAGCCCGTGGTGAGGACAGGCCTGGCTTTCACCGTGCCTTTGCTCCTGATTTAATCTGGGTTTTTCTGCCTCTCTGATTTAATCCTGACGTGTTCAGCTCCGTTCCTCCCCGGAGCAGAGCTGACTCACCTCGTGGGATGAGCAGCCAAGGAGCTCTGAGTGCCAAAGCACAGCGAGAGATTCCAGCTCATTGTGCTCAGAGCTGGCCCTGGGGAAGGATGCAAGGGCAGGGACAGGGAGATAAGGATTATACTTCCATGAGGATGTGCAGAACAGCTGCTCCACGAGCCCCTCTCTCTCGGGAATGCTGCTGCAGTGGGGCTGTTCCATCTCCAGGCACGGTTATTTGCCACAGCGCAGAGGACCTGGAGGCAAAACCAGTTTTAATTAAAGCCAGAACCACCACAGAGCAAAGGCAGAGACCAAACCCACCCCTCAACCTCCTCTGCCCTTCATCTAACCATGCAGAGACTCCCTGGGACTCCACAAGGGCAGCTCCAATGTATTCCACCAGCATCCCACAGATTTCATTTGAATGGATAAGACACAATGCAGAAGCTTTGACTTTCTTTCCAGTAGTGAAGTTGCAATTTTTTGCATTATCACCAGATATCTGAAATTATGATGTCAACCTGGGATATTCATTCCAGCCATTGGCATTATCCTTCTTTTTACCTCTCCCTTTTTTTAAATTGTTCAATTATAAAGAGATTTAATTATCCTATTTTTTTCTCGTCCCTATTCTTCCTCATCCCCTTTTTTAATATTAAGCCATCAAGACAGCTGTTTCCCCTATAGAAACACTCCTTTAAACTGTGAAACAGGTTATTTCGAGCCCAAAATGAGGTGGTCTGTATTTTATAAAAAGCTACAGAATATTGTAACAGTTTTAAGGAGCTCAAACACTGTCACAGGTAAGAAAGTTCCTCCACAGATGATGGGCCAAACTCAGCAGTTACAATTCCACAGTGCCAAAGAAACTGTGCTTAAATGAGGGAAAAATTACAGGGAATGGGAAATATCAGTGCTACAAAACAGTTCATTTTTCATAGGCTGATCCCCAATTTCTCCCAGGAATCTGCAGGCAGCAAATGCTTCAGGAAGACTCCTTTTTAACCATCCTCCCTTTACACCTTAAACCTTTGCATCCAACACTGTGATTGGGATGGAGCAGTCAATATCTGCACCCAGGACAGGATCCAGAGGGGACCATTTTCCAGGCCAGAATCATTTCTGGATAAGATTATTCTTTCTGAAGTGTTTAAGGCACTGGGAGTTCAAGAGGGATGAGCAGGTTCCGTTCTCAGCCAGTCCTGCACTAAGGCCTCAGCCAAGACCTTCTGCAGCAGGGACAAAGCTTTCATTCAAAAATCGGAGTTTTCACCTCTTGAAACATCAAAGTTCCTCACTCTCACCAAATCAAACATTACCAAGCAGCTCTGGTTTGCTGCTATAACAGGAACTACGTGGGAGCCTTGGCTTCGGGTTTTCCAATCCTAAAACTTTAAACCCCCACTTACTCTGCATCTCCCTAAGAGCAGCCGTGCTTTTGGCTTTCAGCAGTGTGACCTCAGCAATGTGGGGATGGCAGGAGCCACCCCAGCAGATCCTCACCCTGCTGCTCCTGCTCTGCACAATCCCAACACCTTTCCCTGCTCCTTCTCCCTCTAAATAAAGCCTGTGCTCAACACCTTCCTCCTTTCAACACAAGCCCTGTGATATTTTCACCTCTTTTGCCACCAGGAAAAACTTGGCAGGATGTGGTGTCCACACTTCCCATCCCATCTGCTCCAACAAAGCTCCCCTCCAAACCTCCAGGATTTTAAGGAGAGTCCTCCCGTGTCTCTCCTTCAGACCAACACCAAGTCCTTACCCTTATTTAGCAAAATGGGAGTGTTTGTCCCCCCTCTATTTCCTTCTGCAGAGGAGCAAACAGCTTAGGAGCTCCCATTTCCCACATCCAACCCCACAGATGGGCACCACCAGCCTTTCTCTGCCCCCAAAATAATTCTGCACAGGCAAAGCACTTTCTCCAGCCACAATTACCTCTTGTCTATCCAAAACTGTTGAGGAAGCCAATGCCCACAATGAGAAACTCCTCCCAGGTGCCCTGCACGGTCCTGCCAGGGGGCTGGGAGGGGGAGAGGAGTCTTCAAAGCTTTGTCTTTGCACTGAGCAGGCCCAGGGGAAGAGCTGATGGTCAAACACTTCTCTGCTCATGGCTCGTGCTGAGGAGGCAAGCACAGAACAGATGGTTTAGTTCCCCTCCCTGCTCTGAACACCAAAGGCATTTATTCACTTGCAGAACACAACGCGCGCACGAGAGAAACCAACGGTGAGCAGGGTGGGAACCCCTGGGAAGATTTCCCATCCCACTGAAGTCATCTCGCAGATCACTCCCTCAAGCTGCTTTTGCACAGGGTGGGTGCAGAAATGCAGGAGCAGGGCTTGCTGGGACACAAATGAGGTTAAAAGCTGCAATCTGAGGTGGACTAGAAAATCCCTTTTGTCCCCACTCCCTTCACAGAATCCCAGAATCATAAAGGTTGGAAAAGCCCTCCAGGATCATGGAGCCCAAGCTGTGGCCAATCCCCACCTTGTCCCCAGCCCAGAGCACTCAGTGCCACATCCAGGCATTCCCTGGACACCTCCAAACCTCCCTGGGCAGCCTCTGCCACGGCCTGGCCACCCTTTCCATGCAGAAATTATTCCTGAAAATTTTGCCCTTACTCAAGGGAAATTCTTCCCTTACTCATCTGCGATAGAGAAAATGAGCAGCAATGGCTAAAAATGATCCTCAGCATGACAAATGCTTTGTTTAACTGTGGTGCCCTCCCTGCCATCCCTCCTGGCCCTGCGAAGGCAGTGGAGAAGCAGATCCCTGCTGCCTTCCAGCCCTCCCAAGCAGCATCTGCACACTTTGCACTGGAAAGAAATCACCAGCAACCTCCTGGGCCTTTCCAAGAACACAATTTCACTCACAATAAACCAAACCCCTGTAAAACCAACGCCAACATCAGCACTGTGCCCTGAGTCACTTGGGGGAATGTTTTCCTGCCCGAGCCCATCCTCTGCACGTGGGATAATGTGCCATGGCTGGCTGGATCTTGATGGGAAACCGCATTTGGAATAATTTTAACCAGGATTCACTGGTTTAAAAACCACCTAAAATTCATGGTGCAGAGGAACCAAATGCTAAAGATCTCCCCAAAAGATCCAGTGAGCTGCAGGGAACCAGAGCTCGCTGGGAGGCACCCGAGGGACCAAAGGAACCCAAGGAAACAGCCTCCCATTTTCAAAAACCCAACAAAGACCTGACACAACACCTGAGTCTCCTTGGAAAAAAAGATTAACAACTTAATTTAGATGATTCGTTTTCTGAGCACTGACAGACAGAGGACTGATACCCTGAACTCTGATTAATTTTAGCATCGCAGGATTAAGAAAGCAAGAAGGAAATATGGAATTGGTTTCTCCAACAAGGCATGGCAGTTAAGGATTACTCCTCGGTTTGTGTTATCCAAACAACTCAGGCTGCAGGGGTGCCATCCTTCCCAGAGAGGAAATGCTTTTCCATTGTCAGTCAGTGATTTACTCCCAGGTGTAATCCTGAAGGAGGAGCCTGGGCAGCCTCCAGGACCTGCTCCCAATGCCCGCCAGGACTGATTTATGGGGTGGGCACCTGCTGGGTCTCACACCCGCTTCAAGTGATGTTCCACACGCCAGGATAAAAAGCTGCTAAGCCTCAGCTCGGCTCTATCAAAGCTGCGGAAGTTGGTGCAATCAGAGATCACGTCAGGAAGCACACTGCATGCCCCATTCCCACTGGGATTATTTTATATTATTAATTTATGCAGTCATTGTACACCCCTGAGCATCCTGGCTATCAGCTGCAGCTTTCCCTTCCTTGTTCTGTGTTCTGGGTCATTGAAAGTCAGGACAGATCTCTTAAAACATGGATTTAGCCATGCCAAAATCCACAGAATAAACCTCTCCCTGCCCCGCGCTCTCCATGGCCAAGCTCTGCCCTTGATAAAAACCATAATCTACTGAAAACCAAGGCTGTGACTTTCCCAGCACTCCTCAGGTGCCAAGAGCAGATAAAGCCAGGCACTGGACACAGAGGAAGTTGATCCTGATGTTTATCATATAATAAGGAACAATCTTTATCTCGCAATGAAATCCCCTCCAAGGGCCGGGCTGGGATTATTTCGAGCTCTGGGTTTGCTTTGAGAGCTGGCTGGGAATCACACACCCCTGAGGGGGCTGAGGGGCAAGAACCTGGGGTTTATCCCATTCCCTGGGATCTCCCTTCGATGCTTTTCAGGCACCCTGAACCAGCAGCTCCCAGCACACTCATGAACCACAGGGGGGAAAATCTACATAATTCCCATTCTGAAGGGGAACAAGAGGCTTTCTCACAGCTGTGGCAGCACAAAAACACACCCCGGACAAGGTGCTTCAGCTACCAACACTGCTGAGGATTCTGTGTTTAGTTTAAGCCACATGAAGAAAGCCAAAGCGATTTAAAATAGCTGGGTGAGGATATGACAACAGGGCCTTGCAGCAACAGGAAACGTGGCTGTTCTTCCCTCGCCCTGTTTGGCAGATACCATGTGTGGTTTGGGCTGTTTACTCGCCCTCACACACACTGATAACAGGAACACTCTTTTTTTGGTGCTGGTTTCCCCCCCTGCCTGGAACACGTCCTGCAGCCGTGTTTACGATGCAGAGCATTATTAGGCTGCAGTTCACCAAAGCCTGAATTAAAAAGTTTCACTTCCAAGGAGCTGAAAAACTTCATAGGAGGTGGGAGTTGCTTGGAAAATAACAATAAAAATCTTTAAGGATACCATAATGGTTTTCATTGAAGTCCATGGGAATTTATCACTGACTCTAATGAACAAAAATTAAAGCAGATGTTTGAAAACTCAGAAATTTTAGCTTTAGCTGAGATCCTCATGGGAAAACTTCCCAGCCTGCAAAAACCACAAAGGGGATGGGAGCTCTAGCTCATGGCCACGGACAATTCCAGAAGTAATTCATGGGCCAAAGTCTCTTTTCCAAAGCAGACTTTGCCTCTGAAGCCACCACCAATCTTTGCAAAACTTTCCCCTACAGATATTCCTCACGTGGGGGAGATAGAGCCGGGACTGTACTCTGGAAGGAAGAGGCAAAGGGTGTCTTTACAACACCCCAGGGACACGCAGAACACTGATAAACTGAGCTGCAGCCCCTCAAGCCTTTGGTGCAGCCGGGGAGGACTCACAGCCACCCTGGGGCTGTGACAGGGGTGGGGTGACAGGGGTGAGGTACCTGGGGCTGGGCTCTCTGAGCCTCCAGCTGCTGCTGCGATGCAGCTCCGAGCGCCATGAGGAACAGCAAAGGCACTCTGAGGTATCTGAGAGCTCAGAACCTTAGTGCCAGGGAAGCTGGGCTGGCAGAGGTGAAACACAAGGTCTCAGAACCACAGAATCCTGGAATGGTTTGGGTCAGAAGGGACCTTAAAGCTCATCTTGTTCCACCCCTGAAATGGGCAGGGACACCTTCCACTGTCCCAAGCCCTGTCCAGCCTGGCCTTGGACACTTCCAGGGATCCAAAGGCAGCCACAGCTTCTCTGGGCATCCTGTGCCAGGGCCTCCCCACCCTCACAGGGCAGGATTTCTTCCCAATTTCTAACCTGAATTTCCCCTTTCTCAGTAAAATCTATTCCCCTTTGTCCTGCCACTCCAGTTCCTGATGAAGAGCCCCTCCTGTATTCCTGTACACAGTCTTGACTTCATCCACCCAAGAGGAGCAGCATGAGAAACATCAACATTCCCTTTTCTCCCCACGTGCTCCCCACCAGCTCAACCACAGCAGCTCAGGTGCTTCAAGACCTCACCCTGCCCCGAACCTCTGCCAGGTCAGAGCTGGAGCAGCCCAGGCTGGCAAGGATCAAAGCAATCCCTTGGCCAAGGGGGCTGCAAAAACCTCCTTGGCCCAAAGGACATCTCCTGTCCATGGCAAACACAGCTTAACAACCACCCTGGGAGAACTCGCTGGCTTCCCTTCACTCAAACCCTTCTGCACCCCTCAAACACACATTCATGTCCTCAGACACACTAAAATGTCCAACTGTGCAGGCTGGAAAAGCAGCACGTGCATCTGGAAGGAGATCCTGGCTGGAGGATCCAGGGCTCGCCTGCACAAAGGGCAGCGATGCCAGGGAAAGCTGCCAGCTCGGGGCTGGGTCAGGTCGTGTGCGTTGCTAAACATTGGCCTGACCTATCACCGGATCTGGGGACAGGAAATACTGAGGAGAGCTAAAAACCTCCAGCCTGAGCCCCAGATCCAATTGCAGAAGTAGGTATGAAGGTCAAGGCAGGGAGATAAGGCGATGAAATAGCCGTGACCCCACAATTAATCTACAGCTCATCCGCTCAGCCACGGAGCCGACCATGGCCCAGCCCCACCCTGGGACAGCACACACGAACTCAAACCCCAGAGCTCGGGCACAGCAGCTGGGCTGGGAGAGGAAACTCAGGAATGCACAGCCAGAGCAGCGTTTGACAGCATCCACATCCCCGGGATCCAGCCACAGTTAATTAACACATCCCTGGAGCAGATACAAAAAAAGTGGGGAAAACAGGAGCTCTTTGTGGCACCGTGCATGTTCTCTGCTCCTACTCCGGGCACCTCCATGGGCACACACAAACAGCATGAACAGCAGCTCCTGTGAAAGCCAGCACACCTCGTGCAGCTGACCCAGTCCCTCAGAGCTTACTCTGCCTCGGGAGTTTACCTCACTCAGTTCTCAAGGCAGCTCTAATTACACTCAGGCACAGGGCTCCGAGCCAATAACCGCAGGAGACACAACGGGAATCACAAAGCCATCAGCCCAAGAGCCTTTCCACTGCTCCCCCTGGCCTGTTTGACCAAACCCTAGTCAGTGTTTGCCCCAAACCCTGGTCAGTGTTTGCCCCAAACCCTGGTCGGCGTTTGCCCCAAACCCTGATCGGTGTTTGCCCCAAACGCTGGTCGGTGTTTGACCAAACGCTGGTCGGTGTTTGACCAAACCCTGGTCGGTGTTTGACCAAACCCTGGTCGGTGTTTGCCCCAAACCCTGGTCGGTGTTTGACCAAACCCTGGTCGGTGTTTGACCAAACCCTGGTCGGTGTTTGACCAAACCCTGGTCGGTGTTTGCCCCAAACCCTGGTTGGTGTTTGACCAAACCCTGGTCGGTGTTTGACCAAACCCTGGTCAGTGTTTGCCCCAAACCCCGGGACACAGGGCGGGAGCGTATCCTCCAAGAGCATTTGCCATTTCATAGTAAACCAGCAGCATGAGGCCAACACAAGCTTGTTATTGGCCAAGAGCAGAATCTGGGCCATCTGATGTTTTAAACTTATTAATTCAGCTGCAGCTGGTAAAAGCACAGTTCTAAAAAAAAGTGTGAATTCAAATAACCGGCTCCCATCTAATCCACTCGCATCGCTCTCTGCTGCAGTGCAGTTAATTAAATGGTTCTCGTTATAAATCCACTTTCCCCAGAAGTCTCATTAGCCAAATTAATATGATGCATATAGAGCAATTAACCCTTCCAAGAGACTGGTTTTAACAACAGCCTGACTCTACCTGGCCACTGGAGCATCCCTCTAAGCCCTTCAGAAGGCAGAGGGGCAGAGCCAGCACCCAAAAAACAACTCGCTAGCGCAAAGCGACCGTAGAACCATCCCACACCACATCCCACGATAGCTCCAAGTCTCTGGAATAAATATATAATGTAAAGGAGACAGGGAACCATCTCCCAGCTAAACAGACAGTGAGATCTGACTCAGAGAGGCAGAACTCTTGTGGAACAGCACACCCAAAAAGTGGGAGAGTGCCCAAGCCCTGACACAAACACCTGAGCAGGTGATCAGCTCGCTAAAATCATCCTTTTTTGGGTGCACTAACAGAAAAATCACCTGTCTCCTGTCAGCATCAACACCGCAGCCCAGGCAAAGGAGCTGAAACACATCCCATGATTGCTACCAGCCCCAGACCTACTGTACAACACTTCAGAGGAGATTCAGAGGTTGCACCTCAATAACACAAGAAATACATTGCAAAAAATAGGAATTTTAACTACAAACACCAACTTTTAGAAGAAAAGGCATCTCCTGAGTCTCCCCCCTGCAATTCCCTTCCCTCATTACCACCGATAGCTACAATTGCTCACATTTACAACAAACAGCTTCATTTAAATTATTACACCAGCATCCCATAAACACAGATAATTTGCCAAATCATTGGCTCGGCTTTCCTTATCAACACACACAAATTATAACGACTATTCTGGGTTAAAGCAGTGTTAATTCAAGCAGTTCATGAAGTCAAAATAACAACTCCAGCTTGCCAAGCTAAGAATGTGTAGCTTTATCCACACGGCCCCGTTGGTTAACAGGACCCCCAACAAATGGAAGCACATCCAAGGGTCACTCCTTCGCTCCCACTCCCGGAGCGGCCGGAGCAGAACGTTGACTGAAGAAAACATGTTAGTAAGAGTTAGTAAACTGGAGAATCAAGACACAAAAAAAAAGGAGAACAACAATCTTCTTGTACATTACAATTCAGTTCAACCTCTTCCAGCCCCTTACCTGTTTTAGGGATTTACACAGCGCTTTGCCCCGGGAACAGACACCTCGAAGAGCACAACCACAGCATCCGTCGGCTGAGAGGCATCTGCAGCCTAGCAAAGATCCTGCCTGGCTGCAGGAGTTATCCACGGAGGGTAAAGTTTGTCAAGGCAAACAGGGCAAGCTGCCGTTCGAGGCGTCTTCATGGCACGTCACACAAATTCTACAAGAGCTCCTGAAGCCGATGATGCAGCAGTGAGCGACAGCTTCCTCTCGACGGCCGCCGTCCTCAGACGCGCCCCGAAGTGTCCCGCAGCAAACGCGGAGTGGTGCTCCTGCACGGGAACAGCGTTCCAAAGCTCAGGAGCCCCCGGGACGGGAGAACTACAGCACACAACGTTTTCGGGCCGCCTCCGGCTTCTCCTCTCCCCATCTGTACTACACCGGGAGCGGCTGCGCGGAGCGCGCGGCGGGGCCGGGACGCGAGCAGGGCACATGCACATCCGAGGCGTGTGGAACCACTGGCTTCAAAACCGGTCAAAATAAGGCACTGAGACACCACGCAAAGGTTTAAATTACCGCCTCCAGCTCTCAGGAACTCTTCATCCATTCAGCACTAAACCCACAACTGCTGAAAAGCCCCTGGAGATGGAGGAGCGCCTCGCGTACGGCAGGAAAGGCTTTATTAACAGCATTTAAACACTTTTAAGGACTCATTTCTCTCTTTCTTTTGGCAATTTTGGAGCAAAGGTTTTACGTGCAAGATTCAAAGCAATTTCGAAACTTTTTTTCTTCAAAATTAAAAAAAAAACCAAGAATCAAAACTAAAGGCAAACATGTTGGGTATGTTGGGTGAACAAAAAAGCTGAGAAACTTAAAATTCAGGAACTCCAGCTCTTCCAACCAGCGAAGCCCCAGACTTGGCCACCGTTCCGAGGCGCAGGGCGGTGCTCCCCTGCTTCTTGCGTGCCAGCAGCAGCACCGCTGCCCCGTCCCGCTGAGGAGAAACGCAGCAAGTGACCCCTTTTTCACTGCAAACACGGGGGCCACAGCAAGGCCATCAGCTACAATCCTTCTCATTGGTACCACAGGTCGGTCAACGCGAAAGTGTCGGTGCTCTCCCTGCTTCTTGCTCAAGACCCTCAACTATCAGCTCAATTGGGCGGCAGCAGCAGCAGGAACCCCTCCGCTGCCAACACAGGGGCCAAACGTTTGTCGTCAATTCACTTCCAGGCAGAAAAACCATTTTCCTCAAAAGAAACAATTTATTTAGAATGAAACAAAATCAGCTCAACTGTGAGCGCATGTTTGAGTGACAGCTACTTTTAAGCTGTGTGAGCCATAAAAAGGGTATTCCTTTACTTTTCCAGCAATCTTGTGTACACAGCACAAAGCAAAGAGGTCATTTTTTTTTCCACTTAAAACACGGGCATTGGCATCACAATAGCAGATACACAACTTTTTTTTTTTTTAAAGCTGCCATTTTAGTAAAATGCACAAATACTAAACAGATAAGCTTTCTTCCATCAGGAGGCCCATCTAAATTCCACATAAGCCACAGCTTCTCTTCCCAAAGGTCCATTAGAGCTTGGCATCCCATGCGGTTGTCTTCTGCAGTCCACCAGATTTGCTTGCAGGAGGAAAGAAAACGTTATTTCAATACAAATGTGTACACCAGATTTGGGTTTTTCCCCTCCCTACATTATACAGATGAACATAAAGAGCTACGAGGCCTCTCTGAATATTCTACTTGGACTTCAAAAAGCACCAATACCACCCACGGGCACGAAACCTCGGAATGAAGTCGCCTTCTAGGGATAGATGCAAAACAAGTAGTGCAGGGCTTCTTTTTGGACCAGGATCAAACTAGGCTTACAGTACTGATGATTACTCAACTCGCAGTAACACTTGATGGGGCACATCGAAATCATTAACCAGGAGAAAAACCAACCCAATTCTTGCTAATTCGGTTGGCTTTCCTCACAGGGTATTTCCTGAAGGCAACTTATCAACAAAATCGTGAAATGTAGTGTTACACAGCTCTTCTGCTCTCGTTTTGCTGCACAGTTCTAACAGCAGACAATGCCAATATTAAAGAAATAGTCAAATCAAAGACACACCCAATATAATTTAAAATTGTTACTATTCAAGTCATATTTCTCAGCCATCGTTTTCACACAATCGGAACTGCAGGAAGATGAATATTCAACGAACCATTCTCTGCACCACCCAGTCTGCTTTAAGCCTGATACAAAAATCACCTCATCGTTCAGTCTATCAATCATTGGAATATCTGTCCTGTGGTGCTAGAAACAAATAAATGGGGCAACAAAGGGGAAAGAACCCCAAAAGCTCTAGAGCCACATGGCAACCATTTCTTCCCCTCTGGGTGCACAGCACTCCCCAGGAGCGCTGCTCTCAACACTGTTTTGCTTAGAGCCAGGAACTACCATTTTCCAAGCCGTTTTTCCCTGAGTCCTCAGAGTTTTTGAACCTGTCTTCGCAATTTTGATTCACTCCTCCTCCCCATTAATACCTCAGGCCTTTCACCTCAGTTACCATCAACCAGAGGGTTCCCAAACCCACGCAAGAAATTAAAACTCGTTCTCCCCTCTCCATAGGGGCCGAGAAAGTTGTCACCAAAATATTCCATCTTTAACATCCTTGCAGGAAACAAAAGAGAGAGGGCAAGGTTTGTCTGCCTGCCAATAACAGCCTTTTCTCTCTGTGAGGCTGGCAAGGATGTGCTGGTATTTGCACCCTTAAAACCTCTGGATTGAGGATAACCTCGGTGTTCCCGCGGCAGCAGCTCGCCGGGAGCAAACAAAGCCACTGGCCGGCGGCCAAGGAAGTTGCGCAAAGCTTCCAATTGAAAGAAATAAAACAACGAACTAAAATCTCAAACAAAACTACGAGTCATTTGAGGTTCTTTCCCCAAAGCATAAAGCACAAGGATGAAATGATTCAGGAAAAGCACATCCTTTCTCCAGGCTAATTCAACACACGAATGAAATAGAAGAACATCAGCTGCACACAAGGTTGGGAGGGAATACTGAGCTCTCCCCAGAGCAATGTAATGCCAGACACAAGGAGAGAGCCAACAACTGCTACATCTGGTTTGCTCTGCACACAGTGGTATCACCCACAGGCTTCTAAACCTTCAGCCCTGGCCAAGCCAACTTCAGTGGACAGTTACTCCAATGGGGAACACCTCAGACCAAGGAGGAAAGCACAGCCCGCCCAGCGGCACCGGCCAGGGCGGCAGCATGGGAATTCAGTGCCGGCAAAAAAAAGCTGCCAGTCAAAAGTTTTGCCACAAGAAATCCTCAAAGGGTATTAAAATCCTTGCTTACAAAACAGAGCAGCAACCACAAATAAACCAGATTTAAAGAAGCAGGTGCTCCATTACACAAGGAACCGGAAAACCTGGAGTCAAGCACAGCCTCGCCTGTTTCTCCTCGCCCTCCAGCGCAGCACAATTTAACAGCCAGTGGCAGGTGGAACCACTGCGATATTTCAAGGAAAAATGGAAGTGCACCTAGGATGCTCTTCCCAAAAGGCTTCACACACCGGGCTGGCTTTGACAAGCTACGTTGACCCCAAGTTTTATAGGTTTTTAAGCAGGTGCCTGCTGCGGATCAGCGGAACAAACGCTGCTCTCAGCGACTTTAAGTATCCAACACAAACATTAGTGCTTTTTTCCTGGTGTTGGGCAGATTTGAATTCCCAACCGTTCAAGTCTCCTTCCTAGAAAACTCTTGCAAGTGATTCCTGTCAGATGCAATGAGAAAAATCCCTCTGAATATAAGCAGCACTTGCAGCATTCATCACCTGCTGACACACAACAGGCACCTGCTCCAATTAAAACATTCTTTGCAGTAAGTGGTAAATACACTGTACCTTCTTCAACACAGTGATTTGCATTTCTGATGTCATTCCCAAAAATTCTCGTTGTTAATAGTAAGCTGAACAGCTGAATTCTGCCATCTCTTACATTCATGTTGAAGGACAATCCAGAAATCCTGGATTTCACCCTCAAATTTAAGAGCATTAAATGAGGCTTTTACCTTTTCATTTAAAAAGAAAAGTAGCTATAAAAACAAAATCTGCGTTCAAGATATGCTGCCACATCGGAATTCTCAGTTCACCACGATGTTTGGGATACTGCATCCACTCATTCCAGGCAGGTAAAGGAATCAAAGCCCTCCTGAACCACAGCCCTCTCCGATGAGTGGTTTGGTAACAAAAATTCCTACTTTTGTGACAGAAACTCAAGCAAGTTCAGTTACACCCATAAAATACATTCAAGACATTTCCTCCTTCATCTCCTATTCGCATCCTATTCCACACTTTGAATTTGATTTTTGCTGTGCAAGTTGTAACAGAAATCAACTCATCCCTGTATCAATCATTCAAGGAATCTATTGGAGCATGGACCGAGCGAGGCAGCGTCGCTTCTCCACTGCCCAAATACCTGAAAACATGGCTAAGTGCAAGATTACATTCTGGGTTTAAGTGCAAGATTACAGTTTTGGGGCCAATACAGTCAGATTTACACTTCAGTTTAGAAGCTGCTGCAACATCCTTTTGGTTGTTAAAATATCAGGGAATTAGATCCCGTGAGGGATTGGGATCCCTTCTTCCCTCCTAAATGCCTGGATTACCAAGGTGGCCAAGGCAGCTGGAGAAAAGTGCCCAACGATTGGGGGAAAATAAAAAATTAACTATGTTCTTTGAAAACAAACAGTTTCATCCTTGAATCACAAGAACAACAGCTCAAACCTCAGCTTCTTGGAGTATTTTTAGTATTTCTCCAAGATGCTAAAACCACTTTACTCCAGGTGCCCATGATAAACCTCATGTAATGCCCGCTGCACTGTACCTGAAAAGTCTCTAGCAGACAGCAGTTCCTTGCTATTAACAAAGAGGTAAAATGTTAATGAGAACTTTTATGTAATTAAAATATCACAGAATTAAAAGCATCTCTGGAGAGAAGCACTTACTTGCTCAGAGTTTGCACTGTGGAACCAGACCCCACTGAACCTGCAACTCTTGGAAAACAAAAAAAAAAATGGCAGTAAAACCAAAACCCCACAATATAGCTCAAGTTCTCCTTAAAGCACCTCCTTGTTTCCTGCACACCAGAGTGAGCACAAGACATTCCTGGTTTGTAACAAAGTCCTCAGCTCTTCACCAAACCTCGTCACTGCTACAAACCCAAAGTGCACATATGGGATACACCGGGAAATGGGGGAAATACACCTGTTAAAAAGCCCAGTTTCAGTGCATGCACCTGGGGGGCTGGATGAAAAATGAATCCCTTTCCAAAAAGGAATTCAGTGTTCTGCTGTGTACCCGAGAGCAGCTGCTGCTCACCTGAAAAACATCGACCTTGAGCCACGTGACTCAACGGGGAAACCGCCGTGGCTCCCAAGGGAAGGGATCCCACGGGCCAAAGGGCCGCTGGCCTGAGGCCGACATGGAATTTCAAGGGCTCAAAAGAGGAGCTGACACCAGTCTGTTATTAAAGTGTGGTTTTCCACTTCCACTGAGTGCTTTAAATCTGGTCTGTTCAGTTTGGAGCTCTCTCGAGGATGAGCTCTTGGGACTTGCTTTAAAATACATGAAATGAAAAAAGGACATGAATCAAAATTAAGAAGCCGGGAGTTGTTTTTTTCCCCCCCCCTCCCCCTCACCCCAGTTTTTCTATTTTCTGTAAATCAAAGCAGGCTGAGCCTCCCTGCTGTCCCCACTGATAGGGAATTCTCAAAATATCCTATTCACGCTACTCCTAACCAACCTCTCTGGCTTCTACCTTTATAGAAAAATGTAGTAACAGAAAATCGGGCCGGGAAAGTCACCTACAAACAAAGATCTAATTAAAATAACGACAGGGCTGGCTAAGGCTGTATCCCATAGCACCTGGCACACGCTGGAGGGGTTGCGTGGAGGAGTAGGCAGGGTTGGGAACAGAACACGAGGGCCTTAGGACGCCCCACGGACAATGATCATGACCAGATAGTCGTCCTCTGATTTGGCCAACGCCTTGGCCGTGGAGTCCAGGAACTGCTGGGAGAAATCGCAGGGCGGGAAAGCGTGCAGGACCCCGCTGTTCTCCTTGTCTTTGTTCCCCCCCACAGGGAGGCTGATCACCCCAGCAGCCTGCTTTTGCTTTAGGTAGGACACCAGATTCCTGAGCGGCCTCTGCGTGGAGGTGGTGGCGGCCCCGGCAGCTCCGGCTGCGGAGCGGTTGTCTGAGGCGCCGGGCACGGCCAGAAGGATGGCGTAGCCATTGGGCCCCGCCACCTTGATGCGCCGGTTGACCTCGTCCAGCTTGGGCTGGTCCAGACGGAGACGTTGGGTGATCTTGAGCTGAGCCACTTTCCCCCCAGTCGCTCCCTCCACGAGGAGGCTGCTGGCAACGCCGAGGTCCCCCTGGAGCAGGTGCATGTTGGATGGGAAGTTGCTGTTCTTCAGCAGGAGCATCCCCTGCCAAGCCAAGCACAGCTTGGGCGCTGCTCCGGCCTGCGCTGCTCCGTCCTGCTGCTGTTTCTGAGGAGGAGGTTTGAGCCGGGAGCCTCCGCCGCCTCCCTCCGCCACCCGCTCGTCCTTTTTGGCTGGACTTTTGCACTCCTGGGCGATGGCGGCGGCGACGCGATGCTTACGCTCGCGCTCCGCGGAATTCTTGCGGTCGCGCTTTTCATTCTGCCCCCGCTCCAGGCTGCCCCGGCGGGGCTCCCGGACAGGGGAAGGTCGCTCCAAGAGGAGCAAGCGGGATGAGCGCTCAGGGTCACTACCGTAACGCTCCCGGCCTCCGAGGAGCTCAGGACTACGGTCCGGGGGAGAGGTTGTGGCCAAGCAGTGGCGCTTTCGGGAGGAAGAGGAGCGCTCACTGTCCGGGGAGCGGTCCAAATGCCGGCCTCCATCCTCTGCCAGCCTCCGTTTCCTAGGCTGATCCCTACTGCTACTGCCCAGCTCCCTCTCCCCACGGTCCCGCTCCAAGGACCACCCATCCCGGCGGCGCTCCAGGCTTTCCAGTGGGTCATAGGCAGCTGCCCGATTACTCCTGTCCCGCACAGGGGGCGGCGGGGGCACCCACTCTGTCTCGGGATAAAGGTCTCTGTCACGGTCTCTATAGAGCAACGGTGGTGTCCTGTCCCGGGCCCCCCGCAGAGGGTCAGGGGGGGCTCCCCGGTGAGCCCCAAAAGCAGCCGCCTCCGCCACGAGCTCGTAATGAGCCGGGGGTGGCAAGGGCAGGGGCTGCAGGTAGGGCTGCTGGTACCGATGCTCCGTGTCGGCAAAGTCTACGCGGAGCCGACGATCCGGCCCCCCCAGGGGGAAGCCCCGCATGTGGGTGCAGGCTGCCTGCGCCGCGTCCAGGCTCTCGTACTGGATATAGGCCCAGGAATCCCCTTTGCGATAATCGATCGTTCGGATGGTGCCAAACCGATCAAACTCC
This sequence comes from Origma solitaria, assembly GCA_013397895.1. Classification (NCBI taxonomy): domain Eukaryota; kingdom Metazoa; phylum Chordata; class Aves; order Passeriformes; family Acanthizidae; genus Origma; species Origma solitaria. Next base: position 219,685 of record VZRL01004764.1, read on the forward strand.
CTGGCCAGGGCAGCCAGGGGCACCCAGGGCCCCAGACCGCCCACCCAGAGCCGGGTGGTCGGGGTGGCTTTCCCGTACCCGATCTTGATGGGGTTGCGCAGCAGCACCTTCCCTGACATGGCCAACTTGGCCCGGTGCGCCATGTCCAGATTCTCAAACTTTAGAAACCCATAGGTGCTGGTCTGCCCACGCCCCGGCCTCTTGATGTCCACCTCAGTGATGACCCCGAAACGGTCAAACGCTCGCCGCAAGTCCGACTCGCTCACGGTGATGTCCAGGTTGCCCAGGAACAGCGTGCGGTTGGCTCTCTGGTCATCCTCAGGGCTGATCTCCTCCTCGCCGGCCGCTCCAGCACCTCCTCCTCCTCCTCCACGGAATCCCCCGGCCGCCGCCACGCCGGCCACGCGCTCCAGCCCGTAGGCCGGCCGCACCCGCGCCTCGTAGAAGCTGCCGTAGTCCCGCTCCCTCTCCAGCTCCCTCGGCAGCGGCGGCGGCGGTGGGAGCCGGCCCAGGGCGAGCTGCTGCAGCCGGTAGTCCCGGTATCCCAAAGCTCCGCCGCTGCCCGCGGGGGACAGCGCCCGCTGT
>VZRL01004764.1:221031-245748 GCA_013397895.1 Origma solitaria
CACGCACCCGCCGCCATCTTGGGAGCCGCGCCGGCAGCGCGCACCGCCCCCTCAGCGCCCATTGGCCGCCCAGGGCGGTGCCCTCGCCCATTGGCCGCCGCTCCGTGGGAGCCCCGCCCACCGCCTGGCGCTGCGCGTTCCTATTGGCTCGGCGCGCTGTCGGTCCGCTAGCCAGCCCCGTGCTCCCGCGGGGGGGGCGGGAGTTGCCGCCGTCGCGCGCTTCTCCGCCCCGCTCGCTCATTGGGCAGTTAGAAAGGGCGCGGCGATCTGATTGGGCGGCTCCACCTGTCAATCGTGGCAGTTCAACGCTGGGAGGATTTTCACTGCTCATTGGACACTGGGCCGAACTCACTTCCGCCTTCTTATTGGCTCTCGTGCCTGCCAGTTACAATAGTCGTGCTGCGGCCCCGCCCCACTCTTTGCCATTGGCTCTCTCCTTAGACGCGGGTTCCCATCGTCCCTGTCAAAGTCTCGCGAGTTGCTCTTTCCCCGCCCCCTTTTCTCATTGGTCACTGCCCCCTCCGTCGCACTGCTCTGATTGGCTGATCCCTACGCCGCTCAGGAAGTAGCGCGCGCTTCCCCGCAACTCCACTCCTGGTTTGTCATTGGGCGAGAAAATCTCCCCAGGCATCTGATTGGGTGGAGCCGGGCAGTGTTCTGATTGGCTAAGATACAAATCAATCAGGTTTGTGCTGATTCTGATTGGTCGTAGCGAGGAGTGGGGCGGCCCCCAGCAGAGCTCGCGGTGCGGCGGCGCCTGAGGGCTCAGAGCGCGCTGGGCTGCGGCGCGGAGGGGATGTCTATTATGCGTTCGCTTTCCGTCCCCTCAGCCTGCCACTACACCCACCGGGCTGGGCTGAAGCCGCCGAGGGGGCGAGAAGAGAAAGCGTGGCTGTATTCAGTGCCTGTTCCGTCCGTTCCCTGTTTCCCTGTGCGTGTCCGCCCCAGGGAATACAGCGAAACGTTTCCGGTGCGGCTGCGGGAGCGCCGCGGATCTCTGGGGCTCCCCCGGGCCCGGCCCACTCTCCTCTGCAGGGACTGTCGCGGGGCACTGTCACACCCTGCTCGGGGCCTCCAAACCGCTTGAAATACTTCCCGTTTAAAGCTTCACAACACGGTGGTTATCCTGATACATTCCTGCTTTCACCAGCGGTCCCATCTTTCCTTGGGCAGCTGGAGCTCGGAGGTTCTTGGAGATGAGGAGGAGGTTTGGATTCTGCGTGAGGTGAAGGAGCCGCCGCGGGCTCAGGGTCAGGGAATCCCAGTTCCCGTGCAGCAGGAGCGGCTCTAATCCCTGTATTTTGTGAGGATCCTGCTGCCACGTGGGGCCCTGGGCGCTTTCTCCTCTTTCTCCTGCTCTGCTCTGCCTGTGGGAAGTGTAGACGGGAAAAATAAAGGTTCAAAAGGGGGAGAAAGCTCGGGAAGGGCTGGATCCCACAACCCTGCTGGAACTGCTACCCCTGCATCCTCCAGTCCTGTAAATCATCCCCATAAACCCTAATTCTCCCAATAAAACCGTAAATTCAACACCCAAACTCCAATTTCACCCTCAGCCCTCCAATTGCACAATCAAACTCCAGCTGGATTCCCCTGACCACCAATTTCAGCCTCTCCAAACCCTCAATTCTCCACTCAAACCCGAAATTCATTCTCCAAACGTTAATTTCCCTCTCTAAGCTCCGATTTCACCCCCAAACCCCAATATCACCCCCTCCTATTCCATCCTTCAAACCCCAATTTCATACCTCAACTTCTCATTTTGTCCCCTAAATCCTAATTTCATTCCCCCATAACCTAATTTCACCCACCAAACCCTCATTTTATTCTCCCGAACCCTAATTCCACCATCCCAAAGTCCAGTTTCTTTCCCCGAGCACTAATTTCACCCAACCAGATCCTGATTTGATATCCTAAACCCCTATTTTCATCCCTCTAAACACTAATTTCATGCCAACAAACCCTTATTTCACCCTGCAAACCCTGATTTCACCCCATCAAACCCCAATTTGATCCTCTCAAACCCCAATTTCACCCTCCAAACCCCAGTTTTATCCTCTCAACCCCCAATTTCACCCTCTAAACTTTAATATCATTCCATGAACCCCCAATTTCACCCTCCAAACTCTTTGTTTCACCTTCCAAACCCCAATTTCACCTCACCAAACCCCAGTTTGATCCCCCCAACCCCCAATTTCACCCTTATTTTCACACACACACACCCCCCCCCGAGCTAACTGGCTAATTATTCATTCTTGTCTGCCATCAAAACACATCAAAATCCAGAGGAATTTGAGGGAGGAATTCTATGGAGCTACACTGGAGTGGGAAGAACTCCGTGGAAACCTGCGACGCTCCAGCTCCTCCGGGCCGTGCTTGACAATCCCAGCCTGAGTGGTTGGAAATCAGGAGAGCAGAAGGCACAATATTCCCTCACTGAGTGCAGTGTCCTCACGTCTCTGTGTCACCCCACGGAAATCCGATTGCTCCCAGGAATTAATCGAATGGAGGGCGAATGGGATCTGATTGTTTTAGTCGTGGCCATTAGGCTGTGTCTGTCCCTGTTGTGTTGTCTTCTGGCACAGGGACGGAGGCTTCTGAAGTTGTGGGAGGGTTTCAGGGGTGGGTAAATGGCTGATGATGAAATTATTCAAGGTTGGAAAAGCCTTCCAAGACCATCGAGTCCAATGTGCCCAATCCCCACCCCTTGTCCCCAGCCCAGAGCACTGAGTGCCACCTCCAGGCATTCACTGCACACCTCCAGGGATGGGCACTCCAAAGCTCCCTGGGCAGCCCTGCCAAGGCCTGAGCACCCTTTCCATGGAGAAATTCCTCCTGGTGTCCAACCTGAGCCTCCCCTGGCCCAGCCTGAGGCTGTTCCCTCTCCTCCTGTCGCTGTTCCCTGGGAGCACAGCCCGAACCCCCCGGCTGTCCCCTCCTGGCAGGAGCTGTGCAGAGCCACAAGGTCCCCCTGAGCCTCCTTTTCTCCAGGCTGAGCCCTTTCCCAGCTCCCTCAGCTGCTCCTGGGGCTCCAGACCCTTCCCCAGCTCCGTTCCCTTCCCTGGACACTCTCCAGCCCCTTAATGTCCTTCTTGTCATGAGAAACCCAAAAGTGCCCCCAGGATTGGAGGTGGGGCCTCAGCAGTGCCCAGCACAGGGGATGGGCACTGGATGGTCCTGCTGGACTCACTGCTCTGATCCAAGCCAGGTGCCCTTGGCCTTGCTGTCCACCTGGGCACACCTGGGCTGATGTCCAGCCGCTGTCACCAGCACCCCCAGGTCCTTTTCCAGCTGTCCAGCCACTCTGCCCCACCTGGAACATTCCATGGGGCTGTTGTGCTGCAAGGGCAGACCCAGCACTTGGCCTTGTAGACCCTCACACTGTTGGCCTCAGCCCATGGATCCAACCTGTCCATATCCCTCTGCAGAGCCTTCCTGCCCTCCAGGAGATCCACAGTCCCAATCAGCTTGGTGTTGTCTGTGAACTGAAAGGGTGCCCTTGATCCCCTTATCCAGATCATGGATAAAGATATTAAACAGGACCAACCCCAATCCTGTGGCCTGGGGAACCCCACTAGTGACCAGCTGCAAATGAATGTTGAATCCCAGAATCCCAGATTGGTTTGGAAAGGACCTTAAAGCTCATCCCATTCCACCCCTGCCATGGGCAGGGACACCTTCCACTGTCCCAGGTTGCTCCAAGCCCTGTCCAACCTGGCCTTGGGCACTGCCAGGGATCCAGGGGCAGCCACAGCTGCTCTAGGCACCTGTGCCAGGGCCTCATCACCCTCACAGGGAGGAATTCCTTCCCAGTATCCCATCTATCCCTGCCCCCTGGCAGTGGGAAGCCATTCCCTGTATCCTGTCACACCAGGTCTTTGTCCCCAGTCCCGCTCCAGCTCTCCTGGAGCCCCTGTAGGCCCTGGAAGGGCTCTAAGATCTCCCCAGAGCTTTCTCTTCTCAAGGCTGAGCATTCCCAGCTCTCCCAGCCTGGCTCCAGAATAGAGGGGCTCCAACGCCCACAACAACTTCATGGCCACCTCTGGACTTCCACATCCTTCTGATGTTGGGAACAGCAGAACTGGATGGACAGTTTTTAAGCACAGACCTTGGAGTGACAGCAATTGCATTTGGAACTTCCACTGAGCTTCTGAAACTGAGATTCTTCTGTGTAACCCCCTGAACTCTGCAGGCATTTGAGAGCCAGAGCCACGGTGATTCAGGAGCTCACTCGTGTGGACCATCACCAGAAAGCTGTGGAAGACAGGTACAATGAGGTGGATGAGATCAGATGAAGTGACACAAAGATGTGCGCGGAGGAGCCTCGGCTGATGCGTGGATCTGTCCCAAAGGCTTATCCCAGCCGCTGCTCCAGCTGGATCCAGCTGCTTCCTGGGGAGGCACAGCTGAAGGATAAAGCTCAGGCGTTACGATTTCCCTCTGGAGAAGTTATTCTGCCAAGATGGTACCGTTTTACAGCAATACCTCACTTGCAGAGCTGTTAGAAAGGGTTTTGGAGGCCGAGTTGGAGTTGTCTGAGGAATGGGGCCCAGCAGCCAGTGTGTTTTAAGGAGCAGAATATCCCAGTGTGCAATAAAAAGCATCACTGCGGTCTGGATCCGATACCCCCACATCCCATGCAGAGATCTGTCCCCTCCAGCTCCTCTCCTGCTTCTCCCATTGTGTCTGTAGGATTATGGAACCCCAGACTGGTTTGGGTTGGAGGGACCTTAAAGCTCACCCCTTCCACCCCTGCCATGGGCAGGGACACCTTCCACTAGCCCAGGTTGCTCAGAGGAGCTGAGAAAAACTGAAGCTGAGGAGCTGAGGAGAGAAAACTGAACGAAAACCATAATATGCCATATTTCAGCTTCATCTGAAATTTTTCAGTTACATCTGGTAAAACCTGGCACAGCTCCATGGCTGGAGAAGAAATGCATCATTTTAACAACAAGTGATAGAGACTTCTGTCTCCAAGGTCCTCTCCTCTTCGCTATGGTGCCTGGGGTTGGGAGAGAAAGACAGGGATTAAAATTCCTCAGCAGATGAGTCACAGGGTAAAAGACACCTTGGGGGGGCACTGGGACACATCACCACAGGAACGGGCCCTCCTGACAGACATTTAATCTGATTTCACTGCTCCTGACCTGCTCCTTCCAAGGGGAGACTCTTCTCCTCCTGGATTTTTCCACCTCCGTATCAGCTGCTGGCGATGTGGATCTCTGTGAATCTGAATGGATCTCTATTCAGCAGCACTGATGTGCTTTGGAGTGCGTTTGGCGCTGGGAAAAGGCAGCGCAGCACCGGGAAGGAGGTCTGGAGAGGCTCACGCTTTGTCAGGCCATGAAAAACGATCCGGCACAGGCAGGAATCTTCCCCCGGGCCCAGGCTGGAGAAGGAGCGCTCTGCTCTGCCTGTGCTTAGATATAAGTGTATGAATAATTCAGGTGCCAGATGGCCCTTGAGCCCCTGGCCTAGATCTAAACATCTAATTACAGCTGGCGTCCCTGCGAGTTGGGCATCCAGGTCCCTCTGCGGAGCTGGGCTCATCCTGCAGGATACTTGGGTGCTGCAGAACCACAGAAATTGGCTGTTTCCTGCAAAAAAAACCCACAAAAAACCTGAAACATCCTCTTGGGGTTTAACTGTGTGTTTTCCTTTCCAAACCCAGCTGGAGCAGATCACAGAGGGGCAGGTGGGTGTGATGGAGGAGGAGATGCAGTGGGCTCCTCCAATGGATTCCAGAGCTCCCACTCGGATCCCACTGATCCAGGCAGGCTTGCGAGCACCTCTGCTGGGGAGGCATTTGCCTGTTTGCAGTTTTGCATTCAGACGAGCTGCCTTTCTTCCAGGAGATGTGCTCGTACCCCAGCTGGCTGCTGGAGACATGGAAATCCATTAGCTCCACTTAGGCGAGGCCACAAGAGCCCTCCCGGGAGCGGAGCTGCCGCGCTCTCCGCCGCGCAGCCGAGGCGAAATTTCCTCTGGAATGGTGGCTGCGATCCCCACAGCGGCCCAGAGCTCGCCTCGGCCAGCAGAACAGAACCTGGAGAACATCCACGCTGCGGCCTGGCGGGGAGGAGGTTTGGCAGCGAGCGGCGAGGCGGCACCTCGAGGAAAGCCGGCAGAGAGCAGATTGCTCCCCCGGCCGGGAAAGCGCTGCCCGGCGGCGTGGGATTGGGGACAGCTTCAGGATTCCTCACCCGTCCCTGCTGGGTTAAACCGCGCCTAAAGCCAAGCTCATATTGCCCTGAGCTCTGCTTAGCGTGGTCCCCGAGGGCTTTGGGGACAGCTGTGGGTCCCCAAGCAGCGATTTCTGCGGAGCATCCTCCCCGCCAGCAGCCGCACACACCCCGCGGCTCCCCAGCCCCGCGGCCCGGGGCTCCTCCCGCAGGCAGGGCAGAGCAGAGAGAGCGGAGCGGGGAGAGCAGGGCACGGAGCCCCCGTCCGTCCCTCTGCCGGCAGAGGGCAACGACAGCCCGCGAACCGCCGGCTCTGCTCCGGTCCCGCCGCCGCAGCCCAGCCCGAGACCCTCTGCCCCGGCTCCTCACCCCACTCCGCTCCCTTTTCTTCTCCATTTCGTCTCTTTTCCTGCGCTGCGTGGGGAGCGCTGGAGTTTAATAAGTAATGAAGGAATTTATGGAGCCATTAGCACCGTAATTGTTCGCTTTCCACCTAATATTCAGAGATTAATGGAGAGGGAAGAACAAACCCCCCAAAGTACAGAGAGAATGAAGGCAGGATCAGGGCCACATCCTTCACTAAAGCCCTGTGTCCTGAGGAGACCTGAGGAGATGCATGGGCACGAACCCATAACTCCAGAGCTTTGGGCACCCAGGGACCCCACGGACTCTTGGTCCCATTTCCCTCCCAGAGACTTGCTGAGGGTGGCACCACTCAGGACAGTGATATCTGCACAGGGTGGAGCCACCTGATTATGGGTGGCCCCGCTGATCCCTCCTGGCAGGGCCCTGTGGCTCCTCCTGCAGGGACGCAGCCCGAGGAAGCCAAGCGGAGCCCGGGGAAGCTGCGTACATCCATGGGCTTCAGGCGCTTTGGCTCCGGTCTGTCTCCGGTCCATCTGCCCCCTGCAAGCTGCTGCCTTTGCCTTCCAAGCGTTACCTGTGCTCAGAGGAGCCCAAATTCCCATCCTGCTCCCTCACAGAGCCTTCCAGCGAGAGGCAGGAATCTGCTCCATCGCGCCTCGGTTCCTCTCCGTGCTCGGGAGGAGCAGCGGAGCCCAGAAGGGCTCGGCCCGGCCGTGCTCCCGCGGCGATCCCGGCAGGCAGGCAGGCGCCTTTAAGCGCTGGAGCCTCCGCTGGAGCCATCGCCATGTCACCGCACGGTGACAGGGCCGGGGATGACGGACGAGCCGGGGCTCGCTGGGCAGACACCAAACAGGTGGCAGCTCCGGAGGGGGGACATCACATAAACACGTGTGCCCAAAACCACCCAAACACCGGAGATTTCATCCCAGCCAGGGCTCTTGGCTGCCTTTGGCAAAGGATTCTCCTTGAATAGGGAGAGGGAGGGAATATGGGGGAGACCCCCCCAGCCCTGCTCTGCGATGTCACTGCTCCGTGTGACGTGTTTGCAGGACAAGTGGCACTTGCTCCGGGAGGGAGAGGCAGTGCTAAGGATGCTCTGAGGACCCAGACAGTGAGACCAGCCCTGAGACCTGCGCCCTCCCCGTGTCTCAGTGGGGAGGAACAAGGACACAGCCTGTGGCAAAAGGCATTTTCCGACCATTTGCACCCAGCACTCACACGGAGGGACGAAGGAGATGGCCCCAGGAGGCAGCTCCATGTGCCAGCTAGCTCCAGGCACCTCGCACCTCTCTTCCACACCTCTAAGGATCATCCCCATCGCCCTTCCTCTTCAGGGCGGTGTGTGTCACGTCTGGCAGCTCTTCCCTGTGACAGGCTCCAGCCCCAGGGGGAGAGGAGCATGTCATGCCAAGCAGCACGTCCTCCCCTGGCCCTTCAGGGCCTTGCCTGCAGCCGTGGAGGAGAACAGACCAAATCTTCCTGACATCTTCCTCTCCAACACCTTCCCAAGTGCAAAAGGCGCTGTGCTGAAATACATCACCCCAGGGCACAGGTGAGAGCCCAGAGAAGGTGCCTGGGACCTCTCAGCACTGAGGACACATGTGCTCACCACAAAACTCCAGGATTTTTTCTACTTATCTGCCCTTCTCATCCCCTGCTGTGCACAGGCAGCCCAAAACTGGTTTCTCATCCCATTCACCTGCAAGCAATTTCCCACCTCCTCCTAACCAGCTCCAGTGCCTCAGTTTCCCCAGACTGGGCTGTTTCAGGGAGCAGTTTTTCTATGCGTAGGGATGGGCGATGCCCCCACCAAGCCCCCAGCATGTCCCGTCTCTGGTGCTCCAGCACAGATTCATCATGTCTTAATATCACCAGGAGAAGGGGAAAATGGCAATTAAAATAAATCACAGGCTGGCAGCTCCATTTGTCATCTCGAGGGGAACAGTTGCAGCCTGGATGGGGAGGGAACTCGGGCAGGAGACAATCAATAAGGCCCGCAGGTCTGTAAGGAGACACCCACCAACCTTCAGTCGGGGCCCCAAAGTCAAAACCTCGCCTGACTGCTGTCGGAGCAGTGCTGGACCTGCGGGAGGAATGTGGCGAGTTGAATTCCCTCAGGATCTTGTGTTTCCAAGCTGACAGCCGTGGGCAAGGCTGTGCTGCTCAAGGAGACCCTTCTCCAGGTGTAAGGGGATCCTCCACCCTACGGAGGAGCCGTGAATAATTCATGGGGCTGGCTGGTGGCACAGCTTCTGGGCAGCCCCGGGCGGTGAGGCTCTTCGGAGGGGGTTTTAGCCCAGGATGCTCTGCGGAACAAGGGAATCTTCTCATTTCCAGAGGACTGGGGGCTGGGAAACCCTTTGGGATCTCAATCCCAACAGCCCAGCTGATGCAAGGGTGTCACTCCAGGCCACCCCAGTGTTTTGTACCCACCAAGCTTCATCCCCGTGGGGGCTCCATACTCTCCATCCCACGGGACCGTACCTGCCACTCGTGTCTCCTTGTGAACGCTGCATTATGGATTTAATTCCATGCTTTTCCATCACTCTGGGCTGTCCATCAGCAGTTCACTTCCAGAAGGGCTCAGTCCAACCCCTCCTCATCTGCTCCCAGCCTCCACGGGGACAGGGACCCAAGCCACACTGTCCTTCTCCAGGCAGAGGCACCAGGAATGGTTACTCTCAGAGGAGAATCTTAAAGGACAGGTCACCACAGAGCTGTCCCAGGCAGGCTGCTGGGAGCCACAGGCTCTCCACAGGTTGGATGCCAGTCCCACCCCGTCAGCAGCACACCTGGATTGGGCTGCTGGGAGTTCCTGATGGAAAAGGACTTTGTTTTAGACACCCAAAGGGCTCAGCACGTGGCTGTCTGCAGTGCGGGGGTGGTTCACAGGCACAGGAGGGTGGCTGAGCAGCCTCCTCCTGTCCTGGGATCTCACCTCCATCCCATCTCCATCCCTCCTTCTTCCCCTCTAAGCTGTGATAAATCCTGTGGGTCTTTATCAAAAACCACTCTGTACATTTGGTGCCTGGAGCTCCATCAGCCATGGACTATGAATTCTTGCTAAATATATATTTAAGGCAGTCGTGGGGATATTTTTAAATGACCCCTGAAGCTATTTCTGCTTAATTTCCCTCACTTTTCCTCCGTGTCTCTCCCTGATCTTCTCCTCCAGAGAGGACAAGAGCTCATTTCCATCGCTCCTGTCTGGGAGATGGGGTGCCTGACTGGCTGAGGACAAAAAGCAGCCCAAAAAAGAGCAGACAGGGCTGAGCAAGAATAGCAACAGGACTGGCCCAGGGCAGAGCACGGCAGGGTCCGGCCCCCCCTCTGGCTTCAGGGTGCTGCTAATCACCAGTCAGGAGCATCCAGGGTGGAATATTCCCCTCTGCAGCCTCGCGCAGGCACCAAACAGGGCTTTCAGAACCTTTGTAATCTTAAATTAGATTAAACCTACATGGTCAGGATGAGATCTTCCCCTGGTCCTGATGCTTGGGACGAGCCCCTGCTCAAAGGTGAAGGCACATCCCAGCCTGCTGTGAGAAAACAGCGGGCCCAGCCACAACCCCAAACCCAATTTATTTTCCACCTTGGGCCAAGCTGTTTCTCTGCTTTACATCTCAATTTTCTCATCTGACACCTGTGGAAAATCACCTGTTCCTGGAGCTAATAAGGCCCCGCAGATGGAAGAGGTTACTTTCCAAGGCAGCCCTCGGGGGAAGGGCAGTGTGTGCGTGTGTGTGTGTGTGTGTGTGTGTGTGTGTGTGTGTGTGTGTGTGTGTGTGTGTGTGTGTGTGCACGTGGGTTAGTGCACTGAAACACTGCCGGGGGAGAAACACAAACCAGTGCAAAACCCCGGCCTGGTGCTGGGCAGAAACCAGTTCATTGCTTTAACCCTTTCATCTCCACCCGAGTCTCCTGCCCCGTTCCCTTCCCTGATGTCCTTGAGAAGCTGTCATTCATCTTGAGCCATCGGCTCAATCTCTTCCCCGCAGGCGATTTGCCCTTCCAGCTCTGCCCCTCACCCTTCCCATCCATTCTTCTCACGGCTGATTCACTCCCAGCCCTGAGTTTCATCCCACCCCAGCAGCCTCCCCTGCTGCTGACCCATTTGGTTTGGGCATTTCTCAGGTGTCCGTGGGGATTTTGTCCGGCTCCTTCAGGTGGGCTGAGTGGGAAGCAGCAGGATTCCTGCCGGCTTCCAGCAGGGAAGGGGGAATGCTCCTTTGCTCCTTCTTCTCTGTGGCTTTCCATCTCTACCTCCCCTCCCAAATTTCCTTACCTGCATCCCACCTTCAGCCTTTCTCTTGGCACTTCCCCTCCGCTCAGGCAGCTCCGAGCCTTGTGAGTGTTGACTCAACAGGATCCCACGGGAAATGAAGAAGGGAGTGCATGGTACATCAGAAAATGGGGATCCCACGGAGGGAATGGATCCCTGATGAGGCCCTGCCTCCCAGGGAACTCCCCCAGCCCCTCTGCCCAGGGCAGGATTCTAACCTGCATCCGCCCTGTGCTGGATGAGCAGCCCCAGGGTTTCACTGGTGAGATTTAAGCACCAGATTCCAGCCTGGGTTTCCATTAAAGCTCCTCCAAACTGTCCTACAGCCAGGTGGAGGAGCAAATCCTAAGTCCTGAGCTTACTCAGAGCTGCTGGTTTTCTCCAAATCTCTCCAAACTGCTTTAAGAGACACTAGCTGCTCTTTTTTGGTGCAAAATTACCCCAAAGTAGAGGTTGCCAACCATCAGGTTCTCATCCCCATCACCACTCCCTACACACTTGGAGCATTTCCAGCAAACCAAATTGGGTGAGGTGGTGCAGCCCCTTCGTCCCTGGGCTCTGCCTGCACGCTCAGGATTTGGCACTGAGGTAGTTTCTCACACCTCAGTCAAACGCAGGCTGGAGCTCCTGTGAGGATTTGGCTGCTCGTTGGAAAATACCTCCACAAATCCTGCCTGGGAGGTGGGACAGAAGAGCTGAGGATGGGAAACTGTGAAACCTCTCAGGCAGGGTCCTTTGAAAGGCCTGTTGCACATTCAGTCCTGGAGGTTCTCCATCAGCTCCTAGGTCTGTATTTCAGCACAGGATGGATCTGGGATGGATCCAGGATCCTGGTCTGTCAGGAGCTCGGCAGCATCCATGAGCTACAGGCTGACAAATGGAGGTACAGATGGGGTGAGATGCCCCAAAATGCCCCTCGGAGGGGGAACCTGACCCCAGGAGACACCCAGGACATGGAGAGGAGACCCTACAGCTTCAGAAAACATTTTAGCGGGTGAATGTCAAGAGCCACAAGCTGCACTCTGGATCTAACCCCGGCATGGTCACTGGGCCAGCCCCAGCTAGCCCTCGGACCAGCCAGCCCAGCTGCCAGGAGCTCTGGGAAGGTGGATTGCTTCCAGGTGCTCTTGGGGGAGGTCCAGGACACCCAGAGCTGCTGCAAGCCAGGGCTGGGCACGTGGCCTGGAGCAGAGCTCAGTCACAGCTCCTGCCGTGCCCGGAGCAGCGTGGCTGTGAGGGACAGAGTGACAGAGGCCAAGGGAGGAAGACAGGGAAGTGGCCTCGGTCACTGTCCCAGCATCACTGGCCAGGCCAGCGAGGGGATTGTCCTGCTCTGCTCTGCACTGGGGCAGCCTCACCTTGAGTCCTGGGCACTTTTGGGCCCCACAATATAAAAAAGATATGAAGCCATTGGAGAGTGCCCAATGGGATGGGAGAGGTCTGGAGCGGCTTAATGAGGAGGGGCTGAGGGCACTTGGTCTGTTCTGGAGAAGAAGAGATGGAGGGGAGACGTCATTGGGATCTTCAGCATTCTCCCAAGGGGCAGCAGAGGGACAGCTCTGATCTCTGCTCTGGGACAGGGACAGGAGCCAGGGAAGGGTTGGAACTGTGCCAGGGAGGGTCAGGTTGGGTATCAGGGAAAGTTCTTCCCGCAGAGGGTGCTGGGCACTGCCCAGGCTCCCCAGGGAATGGACATGGCCCTGAGGCTGCCCAGAGCTGCAGGAGCATTTGGACAGCACTGCCAGGGACACCCAGGGTGGGATCATTGGGGTGTCTGTGCAGGGCAGGGGTTGGACTCGATGGTCCCTGTGGGTCCGTCCCACTCAGGATGTTCTGTGATTCTGCTCACTGTTAGCTCAGGCAAAGGTGTCCTTTGCACGTCAGTGGGAGCAGCGTGCTCAGAGCCACAGTGACCACTGCACGGCTGGACAGAGGGGCTCTCCAGGGGCACTGGGGACACTGAGGACACACACTCCACTGGGACACTGGCGTGGGCAGGTTCTGCCTTGAGGAGCAGCATCCATCCCTTCCCTGGGCTCCCAGGGAAGCTTTACCAGCACTCCAAGGCTCTCAGGAGCCCTGAATGCCCTCTCGACCTTCTGTTGCTTCTTCTTCTCATGCACTGCTTCCACCCCAATCCCTTCCCCTGGCACTGATGGTCTCCCAGCCCTTCCCCTGGCAAAGCGTGGCCTCCCAGCCCTTCCCTTTCAGTGCTGCTGCTCCCACTAAAGGCTCAGGTGGCACAGAGCTGTGTCCAACCACCTAGCGTGTCCCTGGCACAGCCCTGGACAGAGACCTCACAGCTCATGGCAGTGATGCCGAGTCAGGTCTCAGCCAGGAGCTGGCAACGAGCACCGAGAGCCCGTGGTGTCCCTGGGCCAGGGCCTGGGCAGGGAGGGGGCTGGTTTTGGGGTGCTGGGGTGGCACTGGGGGCTGCACTGAGGGAGAGGTGGCACTTGGGTGTGTTGCTAAGTGGGACACAGGTTGAGAGCTGGGAATGTTAAACCTGGACACGAGAAGGTTGTGTGGAGACCTCTCAGCACCTTCCAGGACCAGAACGGGCTACAGGGAAGTTGGGGAGGGACTGTTCATGAGGAGCTGGAGTGACAGGACAAGGGGGAATGGGTTCAAACTGTCAGAGGGCAGGGATAGACGGATATTGGGAAGAAACTCTGCCCTGTGAAGGTGGTAAGACCGTGGCACAGGGTACCCAGAGAAGCTGTCCAAGTCCAGGTTGGATGGGGCTGGGAGCAGCCTGGGATAATGAAAGCTGTCCCTGCCCATGGCAGGGGTGGGACTGGATGATCTTTAAGGTCCTTTCCAACCCAAACCATTCCAGGATTCCACGGCACTGGCACAGATGACCATCCTGCGTGGCAGGGGCAGAGGGCATGCAGTGAAGCTGAACCAGGGGCTGGCAGCCCACGCTGAGGGGACCTGGCTGGGACCCTCCAGCAGGGTCAGGGTGAGCCTCTGAGCTGCCCAAAGAGAAGAGGGTCCCACCCCCATGACCGTGGGTGCCCCCCAGGGCAGGCTGAGGACATCCCTGGAGAACCAGGAAGGTCTTTCCAAGCTAAACAACAGAGGGAATAGGCAGAATGGAGCAAAACCCCACCCTGGGCTAATCCAAGTCCTGCTCCATCTCAGGCTGCTGTTCCCCATGGCAGCTCCAGCCCCTCTGCCCTGGTGATTGCCTCCCTTCCTCTCTCTGAGCCACAGCATCCTGGTGAGAGCTCTGATCCCCCGAGCTGGTGCTGCCACCCAGAGAAGGACGGCCAAGGACAGCAGACAGGGAAGGGCACACCACGCTCGGCTTGGTGAGATGGATTAGAGACCCAGCCCTCCTCCAAGGCCAGTGAGCAGGGCTTTGATCTTCCCAGGTGACCGGCTGCGGTTTGCTTGGGATACTGAAGGGGAGGTGACACCCATCTCCATAGCATCCACGTTTTTTTCAGGGCCAGGGGCACAGCCCCCCAGCATTCCCCCACCCCTCTGGCCACTGTTCCCACGGGGAGAGCAGCAGCAGCTGAGATAATTTACCATATAATGTGACCAGATGGCTTAATTTAAACCAAATCAGAGGGGAGAGAAGGCAGTCTGAATGTCTCCAGGAGTTCAGCCTGTCCTCCTGCCTCTCCCCCTCCTTTCTCCAGCAGCGGGTAAGGTCCTGCAGGACCTGCTGCAGGGCTGGATCCAGCCCCAAAGCTCCTCACGTCCTTTCGTCCTTTCTTCTCCCCAGGCTCCATTGTACAGGAGGGAGGAGATAGATGTCCGAGTGTAGCAAAAATTCCATCCTTCCCTAAAGCCCTTCATACATTGCTTTGGTCTACAGAAGCCCTGGAGATCATCCCTTTAGGGCTCGTGTTGACTGGTGACAGGTACTGGTGCGGTTGGCGGTGGTGGCACTGTCACCCGGCGGTGTGGGGACCGCAGGGGCAGAGCTGACAGCAAAGGGGAGGGGCCGAGGTGGGCAGAAGCCTCGGAGGTGGGCACAGGGACCGTGCGGAGCAGAAGGATAAAGCCCAAAGGAACTGTGGCTCCTGTGCTAAATCCTCCCTCCTGCTGTCCTGCTCGTCGGGGACACGATGCAATCACGGTGCCCATCCTGAAGTGCCCTCCGAGCTGTGTCCCCCAGGCCCTGTGCCCATCAGGCTTCCAGCTCTTCATGGAATCACAGAGGGTGGGAAGGTTGGTCAGGCTTGGAGGGGCCCTCTGGGGATCACCGGGTCCAACCCCCACCAAGGCAGGATCACCTGGGTACAGGAACGTGTCCAGGTGGGTTTGGAATGTCTCCAGACAGGAACACCACACAGCTCCCTGGGCAGTCTGTTCCGGGGCCATCCTGGGCTCGTCTCTCATCTCAGGGCTTCTCCTGGCTCTTGGTTCCACCCAGAACCAAATCCCACTCCAGCTTTGGCACGTGGGTCCCATTTTGTACCCTTCAAGGCCCTCCCACAGTGAGATCCTGCCCAGACCAGAGCTTTCAGTGCTAAAATCAGCATTCCCTTGGTCAGCAGGGGCAGGGGAGGCAGAGCTGAGCCCAGGCCCTCCCCAGGGCCTGGTGTGAACGCGGAGGATGATCAGGGAAAGGTACGATCAAGCGTTCAGCACTCCGGATTCCTACCCGGGAATTATCCCAGCACGGCTCCCCGTGCCCACGGGGAGAGCCAGGCAGCTCCGGGCACACAGCACAGAGCCAGCACAGCTCCTGGGGCTGCCAACCACCACCAGCCCCACCTGCACGAGGAAAACAACCCTGAGAGGGGGGAAACACCTCCGACAGCCATTCTGACCCCCCTAATTTCCAGAACAAACACACCGGGCCCTTCTCCATCAAGAGACGTTGATTTTCCTCTAATTCCCCACATAACAAATCCATCGTGGTTATGCAGAGCTTTCATAACAGGTTGCATGGCCGTAGGTGATTGCTTTAAAAAGCTCCCCACCCATGGAGCTGCACTCGCCGAGCCTGTTCCCTCCGCAGTAATAAATGCTAATAATAAGGCTCAGCACCACGCAGCATTTTATGGCCTGTCTAACGCAGGAAGTCAAAGTTACCGAACACAATGGGCTCTCCTCGCCGCAAAAATGAGCAGAATCCAAGGAAAGAGCCAAAGCAGCCTTTTGGAAGCGGCGGGGCGCGCCAGCAGCCTTGATTTGGGCTATCAGAGCCGAATCTGGGAGTTAAATGATGTGCCCGAGGCTAAAAAGTGCATCGGTGGCAGGACCCGGGGCTGGCGATTTGCTCCTCTCCCACCCGCGTCCACGAGCGGATGGATGATTCCCATCCCCTCGCAGCAATTTTCTCCCCCATTAGACTAATTACTCCCCCCCAGCCCGGCAGATCTCGTCGCTCGCAGCCCGGGTAGCCGAGGCCGGGGGTCTCGGGGGTCCCGGGGGTCCCGGGGGGCTCTCGGTGTTGTATCAGCGCGGAGCAGCTGCGGCTCGGGGCGGCGATCGGCGCCGCTGATCGCCAGCCACGATGTGCTGAGCCGAATTTCAATCAGGCCAGGCGAAACCCATCCACCTGCATCCTCCGCGGGGGAAATCTGGAGGGAGAAACCCGGAAAATGGTTTTGTTTTGTTTTTTTCGTGCGGCTTGGAAAGAGGCTGATCCCGTGGAAATGCGGCGGCAGTGGGGTGTTGAGGTGGACGGGGTGGCAGCTGCGGTGGCAGAGTGAAGGGCGATCCAGAGATGGTTTTGTCCTGCGAACTGATAACGTGGAGGGAAAAAGCAGCAAGGAGATGTGGGGAGAGGAGCCAGGAGCAAAGGCTGGGGCTCGCAAACGATGGAGCTCACAAAGGAAGGGACTCACTAAGAAAATTCTCTTTTTCCTCCCTCGCGGTGAGGTTTTGAGGACGGTACGAACCATGGCCACGAGAGACAGGAGCCCTTCCCTCGGCAGCAGCTCCCTGCCCGCTGTGGGAGCTGAGGCCCCGCTGTCGCCCCTCTTTTAGGATCAGCTGGCGGCGCTGGGGGAGCCAAGCGCCTCGGGAGCGCTCCCGATGGACCCCTCGGCCCTGCCCGTGGCCCCCGGGGCGGTGGCGGCTCTGCAGCGCAGACAACGCGATTAGCATCGATCTGCCGAGCGCAGCATCCTGGGCACGGGTTCCGCACGCTGCCGGCAGCGCCCCCCGCCCCTCCCAGCCTCCCTGTCCCCGCAGCCAGCTCTGCAGAGTGTCCCGGCCCCGTACTGCCCCCAGAGCTGTCCAGCAGAGGGGACAAAAGCGGGTCCTGACCCGAATAAACCGTGACCCAAACACACGGTGCAGGTTTGAGAGCTGAACCTCACCGTGCATCATCCCTCTCCTGCTGGCTTGGCTTTTTGGGTACAGCTGCTTTAGGACAACAGCCGTACCCACCAGCAGCTGCTTTCTTACCCGAGAGAGAGGAAAACATCCCTGTTTTATCCCCAAACTCCTCTCTGGTTCCAGTAACATCTGTGCAGTTCCAGAGGGAAAAGGGGAGAGGGGCTGAACATGAAAATAAGACAATTCCTAGTGCGTGCTGGATTTTGGGATGGGGAGATCCCAGCAGCCCAAGGATCTCCTGTGTTTAAATTCCTTTTCCTGGGAGCCAGGTCCCCGTCGTGGTGCCTGGGGGCGGATGAGGAGCGGAAGGAGCAGCACAGCCAAGGCTGTGTTTGGAATCCTGGAAGGATTTGGGTGGGAAGGGACATAAAACCCATCTTGCTCCAAACCCTTGCCACAGGCAGGGCCACTTTCCACTAGCCCAGGTTGCTCGCAGCCTGGTCATTGCCAGCAATTTCAAAGAGGTGCTGAGGAGCAAAAGCCCTTGAACGTTTTTAATGATGGATGTTCCCTGTCGGCTCCGTGCGGAACAAGAAGCCTTTAAAGTCAGGCTCCCTTTGATTAGACAACGAACCCAGGGAGAAAGAAGTGCTTCTCCTCCTCCTTATCCATCATCTACCCTCCTCCATACCCATCCTGCCCCTAAAGGGCTAAATTTAGAAGCAAAGAATTCCAAGCAAGGGGCAGTGGGGGCTGCCTGAGAGTGGAGCAGCAGCCCCACAAGCAGGAACTTATAACCCACGGTGTCCCCTGAGGGGTTAGCAGAGGATGGGGGTTCCTCACCATCCATCCCGAGTTTATCTCTATCATTTTCTGGGATACAGGAGCTCTCGTTCTGCTGCACAGAGCCAACACAGCCCCCCCATCAGAGCCAAGCCAAGACCACAGAGGAGAACTTGCCCCTTCCCTGCTCCTCCTTAATCTCTTCCAAAGCGCTGCTCCAGAGGAGTTGTTCAAGAGCCCCAGCCTCTTAAAAGGCCATTTCTCCGCACAAATCCCAGCCCTGCCAAGCTCCTCAGCTCACACTGGCTTTCAACACACCCAGTTGGCTCCAAGGACACTTAAAGCAGTGACGGGAATGTGACGTCCTTCTCCGAGAGGGACAAGCACTCGGGAAGCACGGAGAGCCCCCAGCTGCAGCTGGCTCCCAATTATTCTGCTCAGAAACTGTTCTGTGGTATTTTTTTGAGTTGTTAACATCCCATTAAAAGTGTCCTGTTGAGCAGAGCTGGCTGGCGGGGAGCAGGGAGAGTGCACGGCTGGAAGGAACCGCAGCTCTCCTGTTATGGTAAGTTTTCCAAAACCCACTAGTTGTGTCCCTAAATAGTTCCCTTCCACAAACAGTGAGATGGTGTCAGCTGCCTGTTTTTAAATGAACAGCAGAAAACAACAAAAGAGCTGCAAGTGGCAGCTCTAAATGCAAAGCAGGGGCTGGGGGGGGTGGGATCCCCTGGTGAGGGGTCGGGGGATTTGTAGGGAAAGTGGGAACACGCTCAGAGGGGACAATGCTGGGCTGAGCCTGTGAGGAGCTGCTGCAGCCTGGCAGAGCTGCTCGGGCACAGCTGACCTTCCCTTGCTGGCAGTCTGGAAGGAGATGTTATCTCTCCCAGCTGGAAGCAGCCCTCCATCCCTGGAAGTGTCCAAGGTCAGGTTGGACAGGCCTTGGAGAACCCTAGGACAGTGGAAGGTGTCCCTGCCCATGGCAGGGGTGGGACTGGATGAGCTTTAGGGTCCTTTCCAACCCAAACCATTCCATGATCCAAACTGAAAGCTGCTCCTCGGACTTCTCCTCTCTTCCCTTGGCCGAGTCTCCTGCACCCTCCAGGTTCACGGGAGGACTCGATGCTCTGCTGCAAAATGTTTCCACCAGGGCTTAAATACATGGGGTTTATCACACACCTCTGCCCACCCTGCCTGGCCATCCGTGCTGGGAATGACACAATCATTTAGGTTGGGAAACACCTCTGAGAACATCGAGTCCAACCTCTGAATGAAACTGCAAAAATCCTCCTTTCTCCAAGGAGAGCCGCAGGCTGCCACGGAGAATTCAGCCACGGAGAATTCACCCAGGTTACTGAAATAAAGTCAGTGGATATCTGGAGTGCTGCAGTTTGGTTTGAGGGGTTGGTTGGTTGGTTTTTTGGTTGGTTCATTGGTTGGTTTTTTGGTTGGTTGTTTTTCCTGCAGGCTGTTCCACAAATACAATTTTCTGGGGGCAGGAAGCAAAGCCAGAGATTTTCTCACCCGGGAAAAAACCAAAGGCTGACAGTGGAGCAGCCCAGGCATGGATAAGAGGGAATTCATTTTCATGTGTTTCATGCAGCCTCAGACACACATGGAATGAGCCTTTGGAGTTTCTGGCAGAGCGAAGAGGATGTCCTCAGCACGTGGTCCCCAAGGCAGGGACAAGGGACACTCCTGCCATGGTGACACCATACCCAGGGGTTTGGATCACGTCTTACACCCCAGAGGAATGCCCACCCCAGCGCACAGGGAGGACTGTGCCCTCTCCAAGCCTGTGCCAAACCTTGGCCAAATCACGATCCAAGAGCTGAACCACAACCCTCGGGCACCGCAGTGCCTCTGGAAGCATCCCCTTGGCTCCGTGGGGAACGACACTGTTTCCAAGACTACAAAAAGCAAGGAGTTGGGCAGAAAGATGACTTTTTTCCTCTTTTATTGCCGAGAACAAGGAAAACAGCCCATTTTCTGAGCACAGCCTGAATAGGAACAAGTCTGCCTAAATTCCCCGTGAATGGAGATGAAAGCCCATCGTGTCAGCTGTTTCCAGTCCTGGAAAATAATCCATTGGATAGGAACTGTTTCAGGCATGCTGAGAGCAGGGCAGGGCTGGGGGAGCAGCTATTAATGCCACTGGAAGTGGTTCTCAATTAAAAAAAGCCGATGACAACAGTTTTTAGATCAAAAGAAGCCTTTTCACAGGACGTTTTCTTTGCTTGGGCAGAAATTATAATCAATCAGTCTGAGAGGAGCTGCAACAAAAATCATTTGGTTTGGTACGAGTTCCTGAGTTGGATTTGGCTCAGAGGACACGGGGTGTTAAACACCCGTTTCTCTTTTAATGAAAACTCCTCTGAGAAAGTGAGGAAGCTGCTCCGCAGAAGGGATTTCGGGATTTTTCCTCAGGTAACGGATGGCAAAGCACCAACTCTGCTTTGAAAATGGAGCAATTTGTTCGACCGTGGCTGCTCATGACTGGTTCGAAAAATCAAAATAATGAACTGTGCTGTGGAGGACGTGGCCTTGAAGTGCCTGATTGCACCACAGGTTTGGTGGCTCGTGTCTGCCTGTGGCCGTCTGCCTCTCCATGAATCCCACCTGCCCTCACACCGGCACCAGGACGGGGAGGTCACCTGGGTGTGGGGAGCAGCTCATCCCCCCAGAGATGGTCCATCCCTGCCCAGCAGCAGCACCGTTTACACATCGCCCATGGAGTGTCCCTGTGGATGTGATGTTCCCATTCCCGAGGCAGTGCTGGGCTGACCAAGAGCTGACCTCTGCTTTGTCCTTGATCTCATCGCGCTTTTCAGCCTCTCCTGGGGCAGCTACAAGTGGCTCTGTGTTGGGTTTTTGAGGTTTCCACCTGCTGGATCACCACATGGAAAAATCCCGCCACAGTAGGGGGAAAAGGACTGGGAGGAAATGCTGTGATGCCTGAAACAGTGGCCAAAACAAATTAGAAGTATAAAATGTGGACAAATTTATTCGGGGCCTTCAAGGTACATTCGGGATGCAAAAGTCACCCTCAGGGACTACACCCAAAATGGACAGCAGGTCACGAGCCCTTCACCTTTTACAAGTTCTGTCCCATTAGCACACTGGCCCTTAATTCTCCAATCTCACCCTCAGGTGATGATGTTCACCACCCCAGGCCTGCTCCCCCCAGCTCACAGTTGTTTACATATTTTCAGCCCTAAGGCAATGAACATGTCCTTGAATCTGTGTTCAGAGAGCCTTGTTTGGCCAAAGGTGCTGGGAACAGAGGATTTTAGCACTTTGATAGAAGCACAGAACTACAGCAAGTTACAGATAAACGAAGAGTAAAAAACCAGAAATACTTGAAGGCATCAGCTGTGGCTCCAATTGGATCTCGGCAGGCTCAGGGTTGGGCTTTTTTGGGAAAATCACGCCCCAGGCAAGACCTGGGAGAGATCAGCTCCTGGGTTCAGCATCCACCCCATGTCCACATCCCCACCAAGGAGGGTCTCCAAGGGGGCCACCGGCTGAGTCCCCAGGCACATCATCCCCTCTGGGAAAACCAAACAACCATTTCATTGCTGGGAAAACCAAACCATTTCATCGCCGGGAACACCAAACAACCATTTCATTGCTGGGCACCTCTTGCCAAATCTCCTCTGTGGGAACTGTAGGCATGGAGTGAGAGCTACTTTGCCATGAGAACAGTCTGTTGTTCCAAATTCTCCCAGTGGATTTTTGGTTCAAAACAAGCAGGAATTCATAAACAGAGATGGCCGACTTCATGCAGGTGGTGTTTTTCCAAGATGTTGTTCTGGCTGTAGGTAGCCAAAGGCATTGTGGAGTGGTGAATTGAGACCCAATGGATGTGTGACACGAAAGTTAGAAAATAGCATAGAAAGGCTTTGGAAAATAGAGTTACTTTTTTTCTCTGACCAAGAAGCTGTTGTGGTGAACTTTTTTCTTGTTGTGACCGTCTCAGCTGTGACACTCCTCCAGTGCCACACTGGGAGCACTGGGTTTTGTCCCATTGACCTGCCTTGCCACCCAACATTGCCACTGCAGCAGCTGGGGTGAGTCCTGACCACAGTGCTGGGCACAGGCAGGAGAAATCAGAAAAATACCCTGCAAGAGTGAAGAGTTCTCTCTTTTCTCCCTCCAGATTTCCAAGGTTGATGCAGCAGGGGTGGGGGAAAAGGGGGGAAATTTGCCAAGCAAGAAAATAACAGAAAACCCAACGTTTTGGTCTGTTCTCCATGGGACACTCCTGTGGTTGGCATCGCTACGTTGGCCAATGAGCAAACCAAGACGAGACAGTCCTGTGGTGTGACCCTGAGCCACCGCCTCCACCCTCGTGTCCTCTGAGGGCATTTCTGCTCCCACACATCGGGCTGGGGACAAACCCACCCCTGGAAAATCCCTTCCAGAGATGCCTCAAGGCAGAGGAGGACACAGATCCAACCTGGGTAAGAGAATCTGCTGATTTAACTCATTGAATTCCTGGAGATTAATTTTTAATTCCAGGACTGACAATTCCAGTTCCCACCATCCCGAAGCCAACCTTGGCATGGCAGCGCTCCTTTCCTTAGTCCTCTAGGAAGCACAGCCAGCCCCAAATCCACCACGGGGGCACGGGATGGGGCGAGCAGCCCTGCCCACACCCCGCCACCTTCACCAGCATTTCACACCCACGGCCACGTCTGCTTCCACCCCAACATCCCAGCGGGAAGGGATTGGGATTTACAGCCACCACCCTCCTCCTGGAGCCACCCCTCGGCCAGCCCCTGTGCCCGCTCTCTACCTGCTGCCTATTTTTTAATTTTAATTTTATTTTTTATTATCATTATTTTTGCAAGGAAAACGGGTTGCCCTGGAGCTGGGTCTCCATGGAAACTTGGGTTTTTCAGACACTCAATGGAAAACGCTGGCACGGAGACGCTTGTGCAGGAATACTGATTCAGCCCCGCGTCTGTAACACTGACTGCATTTTAATCCTGCTCCGCTACCCGGAGAGCTAAAAATACCCTGCGAGCTGTCGCCTCCTGAACTCGAGTAAACAGCTTAAAGCAACACGGTGCTGCCAGAGCAGAAATTCCATGAATCAGCTAAAAAAAAAAGGGGTGGGGGAGGTAGCGGTGGGGTCTCAGCCCTCGAGGAGCACCAGCTCGGTGGGGAAGAGCAAACCGCCGCTCCAGGGGTGGAGAAGGAGGAACCAAAGGCAGCAGACAGGTCCTTGGGGCTGTGCTGACCCTCTCCAAGATGCCCTTTTCCTTTTCCAAGGTTTTCCCTGGGCCCCAGCTGGCTGGGAGGAGCCCTGTGCTCTCCGCCGTGCCAAGCTCGACGCATGGCACTGCCATGGGCTGGGAAGGAGCCAACTGTGCCCACCGAGGGGGTTGGGGACAATGGAGAGAGAGAGGGGTGACCTTGCTGGCACCCTGGCACGGTGTTTTTCCTTCTCCCTGCCATCATCTCTCTGAGAAAAGGATGTTGAGGTCCATCAGGAGGGGCTCTGTGGGCACTGCCAGGCTCTCACTGTGCCCCCAGCCCTGTGCCAGCCCAGCCTTCCCGGGGCCCTAATAGGCAAATAAAACCCAGCTCCCCCCGCAGTGAGCAGGGACTGTCCTCAGCTGACTCGCAGAGCTGCTTTTTGCAGAATACACAAACACCTCCTTAATTTGTTTTTTTTTTTAAAGGCTTTCTCCCGGCAGCTCAGCGTTCCCCAGGAGGGAACACCCAGATGGGGAAACTGAGGCATGAACCTCCTTGCTCAAGCCCTCGCTGCAAACTGGGAGTGGATTGAGGATTCCCAGGGGTGCCAGGAGCTGGGATCAGGAATTGCCCTGCCAGGAATTAGTGCTCTGCCCCAATTAGTGCTGCCTCCTAATGAAAAGGCTCCTGAAAACCCATGGCAAGGACATGATCCCACATCCAATGGCTCTGTGGAGGCTCCAGCAGCTGGATGGAGAGTCGGGATTTATTTCTCTCGGGAAACTCTGCATTGGTACACTTGTTTTCCTCCCAGCTCTGGGGGAACAGGACCTTTAAACCTTTATTTCTACCGTAATCTGGAGAAGCAGGAGAAAAGCCATCCCCAACTCGCATCAGATGATTTAGGGTAGGTGATAAATGGGGTTTTGCAGTGGAAAATCCCCCCCTGCCTTGCTCAGTGTGGGAAAAGGCAGTTTCCCATTAAGAACCATTTCATTCCCAGCACCCCAGGCCCTCCTCCTCAGCCTCTCCCTGGCTTATATGCCTTTTCAACACATTTACAATACTGCAAAGCAGGGATGGGGGAAAAAGAACACCTTAGGTCTGTTTTTGTGGGTTCTAAGATCTTCCTCCAGCAGGGATGGGATTAAGGCCATTGGCTCTGAGTAGCCAGAGCAGTAAAATAAATCTGTGCAAGGCTGGCATGGCCCAGCCAAAACCAGGCTGCAAGGCTTATTCATTCCTGGATGATAAAGAAACTCTGTTCGGGCCTTGAGTTATTTACGGGACTGCATCTCGTTAGGAGAGTGGGACTGGGCACGTTGGACACCCCCAGGCCTTCCCCTCTGTGCCAAAATCCTCTGCTCCAGCACTGAAACTGAGAGCCTGGAGCATCCCTGGGGAGGGGCTGTGCACCAATGGTGCAGTCGGGGAACGCTGCCAAGGTCAGCAGCTGTGAATCTGTGGGATCGGGGTGGGATTGGAGTGGGATCGGAGTGGGATCAGGGTGGGATTAGGGTGAGATCGGGGTGGGATTTGGGTGGGATTGGGTTGGGATTGATGTGGGATCAGAGTGGGATCAGGGTGGGATCAGGGGGGATAGGGGGTGGGATCGGAGTGGGATCGGAGTGGCATTGGGGTGGGACTGAGGTGGGA
>VZRL01004764.1:246085-273376 GCA_013397895.1 Origma solitaria
GTGGGATTGGGTGGGATCAGGGTGGGATCAAAGTGGGATCAGGGTGGGATCAGGGTGGGATTGGGGTGGGATCGGGCTGGGATCAGGGGGGTTCTTCCCCCCAGCCCCGCGGTTGTCTCAGCACCTGTGCAGTGTTTGCCAGGCTGGGACAGAGCCGTGCTGGGACAGAGCCCAGGAGCTCATGGGCACAGAAACAGCGCTTGGGAGAAACCCTGAGCCCCTGGCCCCTGCAGCAAACTGCTTCCAGTGGGGCAAAGTGCGGCGATGCTCTGGTGGAAATAGGAATGGTGGGAACAGTGTGGGATGAGATGCTGGAGGTGCTGGAGAGAGTCCAGAGGAGTCCAAAGAGAGGCTGTGAGGGCTGGAGCCTCTCTGCTCTCAGCCAGCCTGGGAGAGCTGGGAATGCTCAGCCCGGAAAGGCTCCAGGGAGAGCTCAGAGACCTTCCAGGGCTTAAAGGGGCTCCAGGAGAGCTGGAGAGGGACTGGGGACAAGGGACTGGACTGACAGGACACAGGGAATGGCTTCCCACAGCCAGAGGGCAGGGAGAGATGAGATATTGGGAAGGAATTCCTCCCTGTGAGGGTGGGCAGGCCCTGGCACAGGTGCCCAGAGAAGCTGTGGCTGCCCCTGGATCCCTGGCAGTGCCCAAGGCCAGGCTGGACAGGGCTTGGAGCAGCCTGGGACAGTGGGAGGTGTCCCTGCCATGGCAGGGGTGGCATTGGATGGGATTTAAGGTCCCTTCCCAGCCAAATAATTCCATAATTCTATTCCATGAGTAAAGGTTCCAGGCAGCTGGAGAGGCTGGCCCGGAGGTCTCTGCACTGATCACACCCAGCTGGGGCAGGGGGCTCCGCCTCATTCCGATGCACATCCAGCACGGGAGGCTGAGCCTCTGCAGGGAAAACAGGCTCTATAGGATCTCACTGACCCCAAACTGAGCAAGGAAGGCCCCTTGAATCCCATCCCTTACCTTCACCATCCCCACTGCAAGGCTGTGGCCAGTGACAGCTGCGCAGAGACTTGTGTGGGCTCAGGAGCTGCTCTGGGGTGGGCTCAGAACATCTCCAGCTCTCCCAGTTCCACCTCCTGCAGCCCCCGGGCTGGGGCAAGCACAGGTATCCTCAACTCAGAGCTGAGAATAGGGCAGGGAATGCAGCTCCTCATCTTCCCACAGGTGTTCCATGGGAAGGGGTCACACCTGGGAGCCTCCCCCATCCCAAAATCCCCCCCCAGTCCCAGAGACGAGCGCGGTGTGAGGCTGTCCTAGGTTCCAAGGAAGGTGTAACCAAAAGTCTGTATTCTATTACCATCTCCATAAACTGTGAAGAGCAGGTGGGCCAGTATTCTTTGTGTTCAGCATGACCCAGCCCTGCTAACGCCATCGGGGCTATCTCTGCTCATGGCCATCGAGGGCTCCGGGAGTGACTCACAGATTCCATCAGCCCATTGTGAGATACTCCACCCAGAGGGGAGGAACTGAACATTCCCACCTGCATATAAGAGAGACTCTGGAACACTGGACTACCTCTCCCACTGGATTCCCAGAGGAGAAGAGCTCAAGAGCCACCGCTGGACCTCCGGAGACCAACGAGACCTTTCCACAAGATCACCACTTCAACAAGAGCACATCCATCACTCCAACGGGACTGCAGCCACCATTGAACTGCACTGCCAGCACTGCCCTAACAGGGTGCAGGTTGTATTCTGACTTTGTCTATCAAAACTGTTGTTTCTGTATTATTGCCTTGCTGTAAATATTAGTGTAGAACTGTTATTCCTTTTCCCATATCTTTGCCTGAAAGCCCTTGATTCCAAAGTTATAATAATTGAGAGGGAGGGAGGTTCACATTCTCTATTCTAAGGAAGGTTTTCACCTTCCTTAGCAGACACCTGTCTTTCAAACCAAGACAGAGGCCCAGGAGGCTCACAGTGCCCGGAATGCAGGGCAGGGCTGGGGGCAGTTGGACAGGAGGGTACAGGGATTCACCTGCCCCCATGGGATATGGGTTCTTCCCAAGGTTTGGCCTTTCCTGAAGCTCTGGAAACCCTTCCAGCTCCTGGCTGGGTGCTCAGCTCCTGCTGCCTTCTCCCAGCCTTTGCTCCAGCCTAATCCCACTGCTGCCCTCACCCCCAGCCACAGCAGCCTCTCTTTATCCCCCCCACCCAATCTCCCCGGCTGAAAGGGGCGATCAGACACCTCCACTTGGCAGTGGGGAAACTGAGGCACAAACCAGCTGCAGAGAATCCCGACAGAGAATCCCGACACCCCCACACAAACCACCCATCCCATTCCCCCTGCAACAGCACCCAAAGGGCGGCATGGCTCAGGGGGAAGCCCCTCTGGCAGCTCAGATCAGCCCTCAGTTATCCCTGGCATGGACGCAGCTCCTTTCCCTCCCGGCAGGTACTTTCCTAGATTAAAAACCTTACTCTCATCCCTTGGCACAGAGCCCCAGAGCCTCGCACTTGTTTTTATTGACAGCCCCATCTTTTGTTGATTAAAATTCCTTTAAGTGCACCTGATGGCTAATCCCATTCCCGAGCCAGGGATGCTGTCACCGGCCCCCCCCCCCTCGGGCCTTTCTGCCCATGCTCCTGCTCAGCCGTGGATCCCCGGGCGCTCCATGTGTCTCCTTGGCTTCAAAAATAAAGAAAAAGGAACAGAAATGCTCTGGGGTGATGGGAAAAGGGTGGTTTTTGTTTGGGAAGAGGAAGGGACTGGTGTCAGGGCATGCCAGGCTCTGTCCTCATCCCTTGTCTCCCTTCTCCCACTTGGCTAGATTTATACCTCGAGGGATGGAGAGCCAAGGAACACGGGCCAGGAGCAGAGTCGTGCCAAGAGCACCGGAATCCAAGTCTTGCAGCTCCAAACAAGCAGTGGCACTGCGGAAATCCCTGCCAGCCCCGGGCTGGGGCTGCCGGAGCCGGGCTGGGCTGGGATCGCCCACCGGTGAGGATCATCTGCTCTGTGGGGATGTGGGAATGCCAGGAGCATCCCACTGCCCACCGAGGGGGCGGATGTGCCCAGAAACGGTTTGGATTCCTCCTGGAGACTGGAAGACACAGACAAATTGACTTTTCTGCTCCCCTTTGGTATTTCTGCTCCCTCCAGGACCTGTTGCTCTTCCACACTCGACCCTGGTGCTCCCCCAGGAGGGTTTTGGTCCCAGCTCCATTCCCCCACCCATCACAACATTCCTGTGTCTCCATGATCTGCTGGAAGTCGTGTTGCCCAGAGCCTTGCCCAGCAGCCCAGAGCTCCCGGCCCAGCCCGGAGCATCCCGAGCTCAGCAATTGCTGCCCCAGCTGGGGTTGGGATGGGCTCATCCCCTCCTGCATTCCCACTCCCCACGGGTGCTGGGCTGAAGGCCCATGTGATCCAACCCTCAGGGGTCACATCACCTTCAGAAAACTTTGGTCATTCATCATTCCCCACCCCCCGAATTTGGGCTGGGGGTACAGTTCTCCCCCCACAGCCCCAGGGTCAGGCGTGGAGGGATTCTGCTCTCTCCCAAAGCCGAAGGAGGAGGAGAAGGGCCCGTGGGGATCCGTGCACACACATTCTGTCCCTAAGGCAGTTTGTTCCTCCTGACTGATTTTTGCCCAGGGATCAGAGAGGAACAGGCTGCAGTTGGAATGGTGGTGGCAAGAGGCTCTGTCCAGGCTGGAGCAGAGACCTCATCTGCTGCTGGGGATCATCTCCAGCCAGCTCCATCCCAGCCACCCACGGCGTGACCACCCTGTCCCCACCCCCCACCCAAAGGGCTGGGCTGTCTCTGTCCCCTCCAGGTCACCCAGGGGCAGCCCAGGCAGGTCCTGAGCTCCACCGAGGTGTTCCATGTGCTTGCGGTCCCCAAACGCTGCGTGACAGGAGCCCGGGGGCTGCGGGGGCTCAGCACCCCCTGAGCGACCCTCCCTGATCAGCCAACCCCGGCACCAATCCTGTGATCGATCCGTGCCCACGGCCAGGGCAGAGCAGGGCCTGGCACAGCCGGGGGCTCTCCCGAGGGCTCTGCAGCCGCAGCGGGGAGCGAAGCCTCTCGGAGGAAGGCTCTCTCTGTAATTGCTCTTTGGCCCCCGGCCACCGATTGCTCACATTTGGAAATGTTTTCTTTCCAGTCTCGTGGCAGCTTTTCAGTTCTCTCCCTGGTTTTACCCATCCCAGCCTCTTCCCATGCCAGCACTCCTGAAGAAAAGACCTCAGGTTGTCAAAGGCAGAGCCCCAAGATCTCCAGACGAGGTGTCAGCGGCACCCCCAGCTCACAGCAGTGGTGATTTGGAGCAGCCAGAGCTGTGCCAGGTCCCTGCGGTTCTCGCTGGGCCTGGGGGCACAGCCCCAAAGGGTGTGGGATATTAACCGCAGAGTTGGGAATGAGGCCAGGGTAGCCCCACAGCTCAGCAGGACTGGCCTGGTCACCCCATGGTGATGTTCACCCCATCCCAGGATGGCCCCGTGGGGATCCAGTGATGCTGCCGTGTCCCCTCTGATGATCAGGGTGGGCAGAGCCTGTGCCAGCTCTGCAGAGCCTTTCCCCAGTGGAGGGATGGCACGTGGGTGATTCTGCCGTGGGTTTCCAGTGCGGGCTCTGCTCCAAGCCACGTGAGAAGGCGAGGAGCTCAGCCACAACACGGAATCACAGAATCTCAGACTGGTTTGGGTTGGAAGGGACCTTAAATCTCGTCCAGTCCCACCCCTGCCATGGGCAGGGACACCTCCCACTGTCCCAGGCTGCTCCAAGCCCTGTCCAGCCTGGCCTTGGACACTTCCAGGGATCCAGGGGCAGCCACAGCTTCTCTGGGCACCTGTGCCAGGGCCTGCCCACCCTCACAGGGAACAATTTCTCCCCAATATCAAACTTAAATTTCCCCTTTTTTGGCTTGAAGCTCTTCCCCCTTGTCCTGTCACTCAGTTCCTGATGAACAGTCCTTCTCTATCTTCCCTACAGCCCCTTCAGACCCTGGAAGGTGTCCGGGTCTCCTCACAACCTTCTCTTCTCCTGAACAGCCCTAACTCTCCCATCCTGTCTGCACAGGGGAGGTGCTCCAGTTCCTTTATCAACTTCACAGCCTCTGGCCTTGCTCCAGCAGGTCCATGTCCTTTTTATGTTGTGGGCACCAGACCTGGGTGCAGCATTCTGGGTGGGATCTCCTGAGAGCAGGGCAGGGAGGAAGAATCACCTCCCTCGAGCTGATCCAGGTGACATCCAGGCAAGGCCATGGCCAAAATCCCCATTCCTACTGCCAGGGACAGCCGGGGCTGGGACAGGGCTCTGGAGGCAAGGAAAGAGCGAGGCAGGAGGGTGTGGGAGCTGACTCAGCTCATGGATGTCTTTATTGGAACTCTACACGTGGGACAGGCATGCGAACAGGACAGACGGAGACAGGAATAGTATTGCCTTGGTCACAGAGACACAGAACAGCATTGGAAGGACCCTGACCCCTCCAGGCCAGCCGGGTTCCCCCACCTCGGTCACCTATTGCTTCCCATCCCCATCCCCGCGCCCCAACGCCCCGCTCGTCCCCCCGTCCCCGTGGGAGGGGCGATGGTGGCACCTGGAGTGGCCTTTGGCACCCCGGAGAAGGTTCCCGGTGGCCGTGTGACCGTGGAGGGGTCAGAGCTCGGGCGGAGATGTCCCGGTGAGCAGCTGGATCTCCAGAGTGGGGGCGAGGTGCAGCCGAAAGCGTGGGCGAGGGGAGGGGGCGGCCCGGGGGTGCTGGGGCAGTGTGGCCATGGCAGGGCTGGCACCAGGACGGGGAACGGCGCTGTCCCCACCCTCCCTGCCGGCCCCGCTGCTCTGTGGCACCGCTCGGGGGGACCCAGAGGCCAACAGCCCCGGGGATGGAGCCAGAGCTCTGCGGAAGGAAAGCTCCTCGGGAAGAGCATCCCTTGGCCTCGGGGAGAGCATCCTGGGGGAGTGCATGTCCCAGCCTTGGGGAGAACATCCCTGGGCTTTAGGGAGGGCATCCCAAGGGGAGAGCATGTCCCAGCCTCGGGAAGAGCATCCCTTGGCCTTGGGAAGAGCATCCCTGGGCTTTGGGGAGAGCATCTCCCTTGGGAAGAGCATCCCTTGGCCTTGGGAAGAGCATCCCTTGGCTTTGGGGGGAGCATCCCTGGGGGAGTGCATGACCCAGCCTTGGGGAGAGCATCCCTGGGCTTTAGGGAGGGCACCCCTCAGCCTTGGGGAGAGCATCCCTGGGCTTTGGAGAAGGCATCCCGGGGGAGTGCATGTCCCAGCCTCAGGGAGAGCACCCCTAGGCTTTAGGGAGGGCATCCCTCAGCCTCAGGGAGGGCATCTCCCTTGGGAAGAGCATCCCTTGGCCTCGGGGAGAGCATCCCTGGACTTCGGGGAGGGCATCCCAGGGGGAGAGCATGTCCCAGCCTTGGGGAGAGCACCCCTGGGCTTGGGGAGAGCATCCCTGGGCTTTGGGAGGGCAACCCTGGGCTTTGGGGAGAGCATCCCTCAGACTCAGGGAGAGCATCTCCCTTGGGAGGAGCATCCCTTGGCCCTGGGGAGAGCATCCCTAGAGGAATGCATGTCCCAGCCTTAGGGAAAGCATCCCTGGGCTTTGGGGAGAGCATCCCTGGGGGAATGCATCGTTCAGCCTCAGGAAGAGCATCCCTCGGGATACACATCCCTCCCCCTCGGGGAAAGCATCCCTCGGGGAGAGCGTTGCTCACCAGGGCTCTGCCTGCATCCAGCCGGGGCTCAGGAGAAGGTGACCACCTCACCCTGGGGGTAACTGGAAGCGAGGGTGTCCTGGCAGGAATCTGCAATTAAAAACAGAAGTATTAAACACGGCATTTGACTCTGCTTCCATGAGCTGTTTGGGGAGAAATAGGAGAGGGAGAGGGACACTGAGCTTCCAGGGGACTACAGCTTTGTAGGGTGCAGAGAAAAGTAACCACAAAGTGAAATGGCCTTTTTCAGAGGGATAAAATGCTGCTGTTGCATCAGTGAGTCAGGGGAAAATGGTTTGCAAAAGCCTCAGAATGGTGCCAGAGATGGAGACTTGGGAAATGATTCTCCAAGAGAAACCAGGCGTGGAGTCAGGGCGATTTTGAGGGTAAAAATGAAAAGCAGGGGAAGAACATCATCCTCACCACATCCCTCTCAGCCCTCTCCTCCCAGAAAGCTGCTCTTGCCCAAAACTTCCCAAGCCAACCCCAAGCCAGATGTCCCAAAGCCAAGCCTGGTGCATTAATCCTGCAGTGTTTTTTCTTCTCCCTCTCTCCCTCTCATTTGTTATCATTGAATTAATTATCATTGATTGGAGCTCTGAGTCACCTCACCGCCTCTCCCCATGTGCCAGGGCCCGGTTTCCAGGCGAGGGGCTGTCAGGCAGGGAGACAGCGCCTGATCCACCCGAGGAGCCGCAGAATTTTGCTTTAAATCTCACCCCCAGCTCCTGCTCGTGAGTTTGACCCAGCTGCCTCCCCTGCCAACCCAACACAGCTCCAAAAATTCCTCCTTTTCCACGAAATCAAGGTCTGATTCTCCATCGAGCATCGCTGCGCGGCTCGGGTGAGCTATGCCCAGGCATGGAGGCTTTTCAGAGCTCACATCCCATAAATCCCCTTGGGATTAAAAGATCTCTCCTCCAAGGGATGGCAGGAGAGCTCCCCACCTCCCAAGACAAGATGGTTTGGGGACCCAGCATTGTTCCCCTGCAGTGACTTGGGGACCAGCAGTGCTGAGAAATACCCCAGCTCTTGGTTTGATCACTCCTGTGAGCAGCTAAAAGCTCTTGGCAGGGCTCGTGTCCTGCTAGAAACATTCCCCGTCAGGTCGATTGATTTACCAGGGCCACGACTCGGCTTTCAACTCCCATCTCCTCCTCCCCATTCAAAGCCATTTTGTGTGTTAGCTCGAGACCTGCTGCCCGCAGCCTCCGGGGAGCTGCCTTGGAAAGCAGCTTCCCAGCCTCGGAAAAAAAATTAGCGCCACTAAAAATAAATAACAACAGCCCAGATTTTTATTGTTTTGTCCCCTGGACGAAGCCACCATGAGAAAACAGCCCTCCTGCCTTGGCTTAGCGGTGCCAGCTCTGTTCCACTCTCACCCTCATGGCCCCTCGGTGATGTGCACCCCTTCGTCAAGCCTATTTATGGGTGCAGATCTGCCACCAATGTCCGTAGGGTGCTGCCCTGGGCTGGGCAGGAGGCTTGGCACAGCCTGGCACAACCCATATGCAAACACCCCCGAGGTTTGCTGATGTGATCGCCCCAAATTTCCCCCCATGGGGGCTCACCCAGCGCTGCCCTCCCGCCACGAGCATCTCCTCACAGCCCTGAGTGCTGCCTGCAGGGGCTGCCAGCCCCCAGGGTTTGGGTAGGTCCTACACTAACTCTGCTCGGGCACAGCAGCCCTGGGGAGGAGGATTTGGGGCTGTTGGGGCATGAGCAGCTCAGCATTCTCTGGCCACGTGCACTGGACCCAGAACCCCCCGAGCCCTGGGCTGATCCCCCAGCGTGGGCAGCAGGGGAGGGGAGGATTCTGCCCCTCTGCCCTGCTCAGGTGAGACCCCACCTGCAGAGCTGCCCCAGCCCTGGGGCCCAGCACAGGAGGGATGTGGAGCCTCTCTGCTCTGGAGCCAGGCTGGGACAGCTGGCGGTGTTCACCTCGAGAGGAGAAGGCTCCAGGGAGACTTCAGAGCCTCTGCCAGGGCCTAAAGGGGCTGTGGGAGAGCTGGAGAGGGACTTTGGAGAAGGGGAATGGCTTCCTACTGCCAGAGGGCAGGGAGGGATGGGATATTGGAATCCTTTCCTGTGAGGGTGGGCAGGCCCTGGCACAGGTGCCCAGAGAAGCTGTGGCTGCCCCTGGATCCCTGGCAGTGTCCCAGGCCAGGCTGGACAGGGCTTGGAGCAGCCTGGGACAGTGGAAGGTGTCCCTGCCATGGCAGAGGTGGAACAAGATGATCTTTCAGGTCCCCTCCCAACCCAAACCATTCCCTGACTCTCTGATTGCTTTTTCACAGCCACCAGAACACATTCCCTTCCCTTTCCCCATCTGTCCCACACAGGAGGAAGTGTGACCCTCTCCCCAGGAGTTCACAGAATCCTCTCTGAGCCTCCATTTACCTTTTCTGTGGGAAAAATGTAAGGATCGATTGCCCGGGCGGAGGTAAGGAAGTAACAGACTGGGAACTGGGAGGTTCCTATTTATAAGCTCAACTGCATCCTATTTTGCATCTGCCTCTGCTCTCCCTGTTCCTCGTCAGCACGGGCAAGCCATGGGGTTGCTATTTATTTTCTATTTTTCTTTATTGTCATCGAATAAGCAGCGAGGATTTTTCCTGGCAGTGCTGGGGAAGCCAGGAACAGGCTCCTTCTGGGTAGAGCAATTACTCTCTTGACATCTTCACCTCCTGCCCGGCTGCCTGACAGGCCTTTCTATTTTCTCAGCTCTCCCAGGCATCTCCCGAGAAACAGAGCAGTTGTTGCAGCAATAAAAATTAATACTTTGCAAGCAACCCGGGATCGTGGGGCAGCCTCCACGCAGCGCTGGGCTCCGACTCTTCCAGGAGGAAAACGGAAGAAGCTGATGTTGGAGCGGGGAATTGCTCCCAAATTCCCCTGGTCCAAAGGCTGCTCTGCTTTGGCTCCTTGCTCGGTGGCCTTCTGCACCAGGGCTGGGTGGTCACAGGGGTTTGGTCCTTGTCCCAAAGTGCTGATCTGTGCCCCAGAGTGGATGGATCCACGGACAAAGGGCTCCAGAAGGGCAGCTTGATGTCACCCAGCGCCTCTGGAGTGCTCCAGGCCAGGCTGGATGGGGCTGGAAGCAGCCTGGGACAGTGGGAGGTGTCCCTGTCCCTGGCAGGGGTGGAATGGGATGGGATTTAAGGCCGTTCCACCCCAATCCATTCCGTGGCTCCATGATCCCTGGACCCATTCCCACTGCTGAGCATCCCACAGGGAAGGCATCCCTCACCCTGCAGTGGGGACAGGGACACAGGGACAGGGACACAGGGCACTGATGGTCCGTTTGGGGACAGGGACACAGAGCACTGACACTGCAGTGGGGACAGGGACACAGGGCACTGACGCTCCGTGTGGCCCCACACTGCCATGGGGACACTGCTGGTCCCCGCTGTCCCAGGTGAGAGACACTCACACAGAGCACACACAGTGCTCATCGCTGTCCTGCTCAATCCCAGCAATTTAACTGGAGCCAGACATGACACCTCCACCCCACCCCAGGGAACCTCTCCTGTCCCCTCTGGAACACCCCGACAGTCACTGCACACCCCTCAATGTTATTTTTTTAAAATGCCATTTCAGGGCTTGGACAGGGGCAGCCAGACTCCTGCGGATTTATTCAATTTTTCAGGAATAAATCAAACAACTTGGCTTTGTCTCGGTACCTTTTGCCTGGGCTGGAACGTGCGCTCCTCCCAGATCCCTAAACACAGATAGGCCCTGGGAGGATATTCGGGGGAAGTATCGTATATTCGTGATCTATTCTTATCCTATTCTCCAGGCAGCCAATTTTGGCCACTGTTTGAGATAAAACCTGGGCTCCAGAGATATTTAGAGGTCTGCTTGGATCCACTACAGCTCCTCTTCTAATCTTACCCAGGGATTAACCCCTGCTAACTCGCCCCCAAAACCAGCCCAGACCCCACCTAAAAATAACAACAAGCTGTTTTCTCCCTCCTGCATCCCCCAAATCCCTGTTCAGAAGAAGGCGGGGAGGAAGAGGGAGAAGATGCGCTGGGTTTTTCAGCAGTTTGGTGCCTCCCACTGAAATCCCTCCGTCTCCCTTTCGGGGCTTGGTTGTTTTAGAGGAGCTTTTTGCACATTAGTCATCCCTTCTCCCGGGTTGCATAACGCCCCAGCTAAAAATTGCATCCTGCCGGCTCCGTGTCAGCTCCTGCCCAACCCTCCCTGCTTGGCTGGGGATGAGATTTTGGGGGGTCCACCAAAGGTTTTCCACCCCGAGTGACCACTCTGGTGTTGGGATGAGCTGCCTCGGGAGCCTGAGGGGGGAAAGGCCAGGATGGGATCTCCAGGGATCTGTGGCTGCTCTGGGTTTAATCCTCTGCCTCCAAGAGACTCAAACCCCAAAGTTTGAGCATCTTCTGCAACGGACAGGGTTTCGTACCTGGCTCATCCCCAAAGTCAGCGCATGACCTTGGATAAATCATTTGTGATCCAGAGACCACTGAAGTCCTGGGGGTGACCTTCCCTCTGGCAGAGGCTGGGGATATTTCCAGCTCCTCCTGCTTCCCGAGGGAAGGACGAGCTGGAGTTGTGCTGCTGTGCCCATCCCTTTGTCCAGCCATGGAATTTTGGGTGAATCATGGCCCCGCCCTGTTCCCCCATCCGTTTGCTGCGGGGACACACCAAACTACAGAAATCCAAGGAATGAGCTGCACCAGCAGCACACAGCCCCGGGAGCTGCTGCTAAGGGATGGAGCACCACCACAGCCCAGCATGGAACACCCCGAGCACAGGATGGGTGCAGCTCATCCCAATTTCTCCCCAAATCCACAAAAATCCCTGCTCCAACACCAGATCTGTGCAGTGCTCAGCTCCTGCCATCCATCCCCAGCATCCGGCCCAAGGCACCAAGTTTTTTCCTCTTTGTGCTTCCCTTTGGCTCTTGCACAGCTGAGACAGGGGAGGGAGGAAGGGAGGGAGGGAGGGAGGAAAGAAGGAAGGAAGGAATGGTGTGGAAGGAAGGAAGGAAGGAAGGAAGGAAGGAAGGAAGGAAGGAAGGAAGGAAGGAAGGAAGGAAGGAAGGAAGGAAGGAAGGAAGGAAGGAAGGAAGGTTTGGACATGTGCTGACTGCTCCCCCTGGCAGCTCCTTCTCCACACTGAGGGAAACTGAGGCATGGGGAGCCTGGGGTGGAGCAGGAGGGTCCTGGCTGTGGGATCTGCCAAAATCCATCCTGGCTTCTTTCAGGTGCAGGGACCATGGAATCACAGAATCCTTAAAGTTGGAAAAGACCTCCAAGACCATCGAGTCCAACCTGTGGCCAGCCTTGCCCCACAGGCTCCTCCCTCCACACATTCCCTGAGCACCAGCTCTCCTTTGGTGATGGAGGGGAAGGGTCTGACCCCAGAAAAGCTCTGGGGCTGTTTTATTTTTTTAAACACACCCAAATCCAAGCTCTGCTCGCCAGAAAAGTCCTGGGGCTCCAGCCCTGACTCGCTCAGAGTGAGGACAGAGGCCGAGAGAGCACCGAGGGGATTCAAGCCCAGGGCTGGATCCCCCAAACCGTGCCAAGATCCAAACACCCACGGGGAGTCTGAGCCGGACAGGACTAGAAATGAGTCAGAGCTCAGGGACTGAAGGGTTCATTCTCATTCGGGAACACACCTGAGATGGCTCAAAATCATCCCAAAAACCAATACCGTGGGTAAACATCAGCAGCACTCCAGGGAGTTTGACTCTCCAGCCCCATCCTTCCAGGGATGGAGAGGGCCTGGCTCAAACCCAGCTCCCATCCCCATGGGAATGTCCTGCCCCAAGGATTCATCTCCATCCATTTTGGCATCCTTTTGCCTCAGCTCTCTCACATCCCTGCTATTCAACACAGCAGCTTTCCCAGGGACCCTTGTTCCTCTTCCCATCGCTTCCCAGCTCACGATGGGACTATCCACATCGACTATCCCAGCCTCTGTGTGCTCCCTGCACCCTCTCCCGAGACCCTCCAGCCTCCACAGCATCTCAAAGCTGATTCCCAAGGCCCTCAGGCCCATCCCTGAGGCTGCATGGAGCAGCAGACACAATCTGGGAAAGAACAAGTAGGATTGAGGCAGAAAAAGGCACAAAACAAGAGGGGAACCACTGCTGGGCAGGGAATAGAGGTTTATTCATCTGTTGCCTCCAGAAATTTGAGGCCGATTTAAAAAAACAAAACCAAAATAAAACCTAAAATTATATGAACTCAGCCATTTCCAGCACAATGAGATATAATTTTATGAGTCAACTTGTCCTCCTTGTGTTTCCACCACCCTTTAGCCCAACGCAAACGGCCCACGGGAGGGAGGGCTCCACACCAGAGGGAATCGCCGGGGTTGGCCACGTTTATTTCGGATGAATGAGGTCTCCAGGAGGGGAAAAGTACCCCAACACCTACTCCAGGGACTGTCCGTACGCATGGACATGAGACAAGGTCAGTGGAGGCGTGACAGGTCCTGCGGCCAGGGCAGGGCAGGGCGAGCTGGGGAGGGTCACAACCAGCTCCGGGGGGATGGAGATGTCCCAGCTCGGCTCCTCGGGGCTGAGGGACACGCGGGGCACAGCGATGTCCTTAGAGGATGGAGGGGACGGGAGAGCAGGGGCGCTGCAGGGAGCAGGGGGAGCTGCAGCGGGACGCCAGCGGAGCCAAGCCCCCCGTGGATCCTGCAATGCTGCTCAGGCTCCGCGACTTTCCACAGCCTCGGCGAGAAAACAGACAGGTTAGAGCCCAGCCTCCTGCCCGTGATTTGTGATTTTTCACACAGGTTAGATAGAGCCCAGCAGCCTCCTGCCCCTGATTTGTGATTTTTCAGACAGGTTAGAGCCCAGCAGCTTCCTGCCCGTGATGCCTCCAGAATTTTCAGCTTTTGTTCTTCATGTGTCTGGAGCTTTGCTGTGGTTCTGAGCTTCAGACAAAATGCTAAAAACCTCTGTTCCCAGCACCTTTAGACAAAGCAATTCCTCTGAGTGGAAATCCAAGGACATTTTCACTGCCTGGGAGCCCCAAAATATGCAACCAACAGTAAACTGGGGTGGTTAACACCATCACCTGAGGGTGTGATTGGAGAATTAAGGGCCAATACGCTAATGAGACAGAACTTATAAAATGTGAAGACGTCATGACTCGGGGCCCATTTTTGAGTGCAGCCTCACGAGGGGGCTTTTTTTTCCCTGAATGTACCTAAAGGCCTTTAATAAATTAATCTGCTTTTTTTTTGTTTTGGTTTTTTGTTTGTTTGTTTGTTTGTTTTCCTGACTTTTTCTTGGCCTCTGCTTTGGGCATCACCCAAGGCTGGGGAAGCTGGGAGCACCAGGCCGAGCGTGGCCCAGCCCCACACCCCAAAAAACCCCTGCAAAAATTCAGGAAGGGCTTTCTGAGGACAACCAGGCTCCCGTGGATCCTCCAGACCTTCCCACTCCCTTCACCCAGCAGTCATCAATGAGGAGACCAAATTGCTCCTGTGGGGTGTGGGGTTTTGTTTCCCGAATTGCTCTGAATGAGGAATGAGTCTGGGGATTTTGTGGGCTGAAGCAGACGGGGAAAAGCAGCAGAACTCAAACAAATATGGGATTTGGAAGGAGTGATTCCCCCAGCTCTGGTTTTTACACCCCTGTAGCAGCAAGCTGCTGCTGACACCTTTCTGTGTGGAGAGGAGCAGGTAGAAGTGCTCTTTATTTTCCATAAGAGATTGCATTAAAGAGCAAATATTTCTATTTCTTTAAGCATGGGGACCCCTCACACTCCCCCAAAGAGCCAGCTGTTGCTGGCAAAAAAAAATCATTTTTTATTGAAAAAGCAACAGCCAGAAGAAACGTCCTCACAAGCCAAAAGCCACTTTTCTTGCTGCAAAGACACAAAGTATTTGCACTGAAAATTGGATTTTTAGGTCCAAGAAGCACCGCTGTTACGGATGAGTCTGTTCCCTGGATCTGCTGCCAAAATATGGAAAACTAATGATGCTCCCAGCCGTGCTGAGCCCAATGTCCCTGCGCCTGGACCTTCCCTGGGAGCACCTGAGTGAGCAAACCCAGCCAAGCCCGAGCTTTCCCAAGGCTCCAGCGAGCTCCAGGGAAAGCGAGACCATGGAAGCCAGCACGGGTGCGTGGGGGGAGCGGGGGGAGGCAGCTCCTGACAGCAGAAAAACAGAGTGATGGATGGCCCCTCCGGCAGTGCCAGGCTGGAATCCCTCCCCGTGTCCTGCCCCGAGAGTTTGGGGCACATCTTTGGGTTCTGCTCGGCCATGCTGGTTGGGGTTTGGGTCAGGAGTAAGGCTCACACCAGAGCGGTCACAGCATCACACACCCCCCAGGGGATTGCTGAGAGACAGCACCTGCAACAGAGCACTGCCTCTCCAAATCCAGGGCTTATCCCCTTTTTATATTTTTCCCCAGCCCCAGGGATTCTTCAATGCCTTCCAACCTGTCAGACCCTCGAGGAGACACAGCTCCTGCCACTGTGAAGGGGACAGAGGGACACCTCCTGAACCTGCTGCTGGCTCCAGCAAAGCTTTCCCCATGCCCACAGTGGAAGCAGCAGCAGCAGCAGGCCTGAGGAGAAGAGCAATTTTCTTATTTACCTCTTGGCACAGATCCACACAGCGAGCGAGGAGGGAAGCCAGCACAGCCCTGAGCTGGGGGGAGCTGGCAGTTTCCCACCCACGGCAGCCGAGCAAAGACCCCCACAGCGCTCCCAAAAACCTGCGCTGGGCTCACCCTTCCTTCCCCTTGCTCTTTCCCCGGGAGTGCCGAGGCTCTTTGAAGAGCTCAGGCGTTTCCCTGCCGCCCTGGGCCGTGCTGAGATCCAAGCAGTCCCTGCAAACCTGGGGTGAGCCCGGGCGCAGCACCCAAACAGGACCAGTTTGGGGTCGGGGTTTGCTGGGAGCCGCCGGCAGTGCAGGGACTGCTGGTGCAGGTTGTGGGGAGGCTCTGTGCCTCTCGCCCTGAGCTCTGAATAGAAACAGGGTCAAAATCACACTGCTCGCTCAGATTAAGTGTCCAGCATCACATTTTGGGGCAGAACTCCGTGAAGATGTTTGATTTCCCCAGGGAGCCTCTGCAGTGGGACACCAGGGCAATCCTGCCCCGAGCCCAACACTTCATTGTCTCTGTCAATTTATCCCAATTTATCCCATTCTCTCTGTCAATTTATCCCAAGCCACACTCGCAGGAGCACCTGGGAAGGGCCTCAAGACTCTGTCCCTCAAAGCTGTTGTGTTTTCCCACCATGCCCAGGCCCAGGTGCCACCACAGAGCGAAGCCACAGCACACAGGGGGGTTGTGCTCTGCTAATTGCCACAGTTGATTAACGAAGCTGATGTCCCAGCAACTCACCCTGGGGCGACCCAGAGTCACTGGGATTGCTTTAGGAATGGGTTAGCTGCCAATAAAAGAGCACTGTGTGACCCCCGGGGGCTCCTCCCGGGCTGTGGCACTGCCTGATCCCTGCAGGAGCTCGGCACAGGCTGGGCTGGGGAAAGCAGGGAGGCAGCAAAGCACAGGAACGCCCTGGTGTTGGTGACAGAGGCCTGGCACGCAGCTCTGGTGGCATGGTGTCCCCATGTGAATGTGGGCTGGTCCTCGCTGCCCCCAGCCAGGCATCTCCAGGGGATGCTCACGTGGGCATTCCCAGTCGATCCCACATGCTCAGGCCACGTGCGAGTCATGGCCCTGCACTGGCAGCAACAAACACAGTGAAAATCAGCTGCTCGGTGCTCCGCGGAGCCAAAAATTGCTGCTGTGCCATGTTCATGTGCTGATAAAGGAGGTGGGGTTGTTTAAGAGGCACACAGATGTGGCACTTGGGGACACGGGTTAGTGGCCGAGTGCTGGGGGAAGGTTGGACTCGCGGAGCTCTTTCCCAACCCAAATGATTCCGTGGTTCCATCCTGGCCAGTCTCACTGGCTGGACCCATCCTGCCTCCATCTCCCTCCATCCCAGCAGAGGACAGGGCTAAGCCAGCCCCAGGCCAAGGTGCCTGCGCCCAGCAGGACATATTTTTGGGAGCTGCGGAGCAGGACCTGAGTGCTGAGGGCAGAGAAGGGGTCAGAAGCCATCCCTGGCAGCCAGGGAGCACAGCAATGCCACTGGAAGCAGCCACAGGAACAAGAAACACATTCCAC
Organism: Origma solitaria; assembly: GCA_013397895.1. NCBI lineage: Eukaryota > Metazoa > Chordata > Aves > Passeriformes > Acanthizidae > Origma > Origma solitaria. Next base: position 262,895 of record VZRL01004764.1, read on the forward strand.
ACAGGAATCCACAGCAATCCAGCTCAGTCTTCTCCAGGCTCAGGTCCAAGGGGTGCTGGGCAGGGGTTGCCCTTCTCTTTGAGCTGCCCCAAGCCCTGGAGTTGGGGTTAAACCACAAGGGATGCCGAGATCTGCAGCTGATTCCCGACCCAGCTCCATCTCCTGATTCCCACAGCTCGTACAGACACCAGTACCTGTCCCAGGATCTGACAGATGGCCATCAGAGAGTCGGGCTCAGAACCAAGCTCATCTCAATTTGCAGAGCTGCCAACATCCCAGTACCAGAACAAACAGCCTCAGCGGGAGATAAATCAGGGCCGAGGGAAGAGGCGCCTCTGCGGCTCCCAGTGCCTTCTGGCTGGAGGCTGCTTTGCCCCCTGCTCATCTCTGGTCATCTCTGGTCACCCCTGACCAGCCCTGACCTCCCAGGACAGCCTCCCACCCCTGTGTCCCACAGCCCAAGCAGGACACACACACTGAGGTTCTCTCTTCCCAAAAGCACAGCTGGAGCCCCTCTGGACACCGGATCCAGCTTTCTCCAGGTGCACCATCATTCGAGCACTGTGGGGGACAGTGACCCGTGCACACCTTCTGTTTTAAAGGGTAAAAAGCACTCTGACATTTGCAGGGAAGACACCAGAACACCCCAAGGATGATCACCGAAGTGCCCTTTCAAAGTACTGCTGCTACCATCGCACAAGGACGGAGCCCTTGTGGTCTCCTGCAATCCGTGGTGGGATTTGGGAGCGAGTGGGAGCAGCTCTGGATCCCCAGCTCTTAGGGCTGCTCCACTTCTCCTGGCATCAGTGGGACTAGACTCAAATGCTTCAGCTGAAGCATTTTGGCTTCAGCGTTTTCTGAGGAAGATCAGCACAGGCTTTCATCCTCTCCTCCATCCCTTCCAGTTCAGCATTCCCTGTCCCAGTCCGGAGTGGGACTAAAGCCCTCTCCGCTCTCCACATTAACAGGCATTAAGAAAAGAGACCAACGTCACAGGGAAAGGCACTCCCAGGGAGAAAACACGAGGCATTTCAAGCAGATATTTGATGGTACCCCAAGGATGAGCTAAGCTTTTCCTTTTCGCCCTCTTTCCAAGGCTGAGCAGCAATGCCAAAGGGAATCCTTGATTTCCCAGGAGGGAACAACCAATTCACTTCTACTCCTGATGAATGTGACTGCCCTCAAACACCTTCCTGCTCCCCATCCAGTTTGTACCATCCCAGGCAGTTCCAAAGTAAGGAACCCTTGAGGCTCTCCAAAGCACCGACAGGTCTGGGGGAGCAGCTGGAAGGTGCAGCACCTCATCCCTTCTCCTGCTGGGTCCCAGGCCCCATTCCCGGGAGCAATGGGCATCACTTGGCACCGAGGAGGTAGGAGCAGGTCAGCTCTGCGGCCACAGCATCCCACACCACCCTGGACACACAAAACACTGCCTAACTGGAAAACTGAGCTGTGCCCTAAGAATTATCCCAGCAATCGAGGGTGCAGCTGGACTTTGTGGCACTGGATTTACCCTCTCCGGGGCTGGAGCTCTGCAAGATGGGCAGAGGAGCAAGGAAGGCTGGGACCAGGCTGAAGAAGATTTTGTTTTGTCATGGCAAGAAGAGTTTTGTGTTTTCCTGACTCATCTCCCCCTCTGTTTCCCATGGAAAACCTCAACACTTAGCACAGCTCCCGTTCCAAAGCCAGAGGAGCCTTTCTGGCAGCCCGGAGCTGCTGGCAAGGCAGCACTTGACACATCGCGGCTCCCCACGCTCGAACCCACTGAAAGCCACCGCAGGGGAGGGGAGAGGAAAGGAAAAGCCTCTGGGGTTTTTTTCCTTACTGAAAACCTTTTGGTCACCTTCAGTCAGAGCCTCACCACATCCCCAGGAGTGATATCCCGCTCACACCACCCGGAGATGAGTGGTTGAAACCCAGGGAGAAGAGCTGGAGGGGCAGAGGTTGGAGCACTCTGTCCCCTGGGAGGCCACGGGGTCACAGAGCCCGAACGGGGGTGACTGGGGAGGAGAAAACAAAATGTGGAGCCAGCACGGAGAGATGTGGTGAACAGGGGTGAAGCAGATGGAGAGGCAGGAAGATGTAGATTTGGGGAGCAGAGAAGAGCCAGGCAGGCGGATGGAGATGAACCACTCTGAGCCCTGTCCTGGATCGACCCCACAAACTCCACTCAACCTCCGCCTCAGCCTCCCTGCCAGGCCCAGCTCACACCTCAGCCATACCTTTCTGGATGCCTCCATCTGCTGCACAGGAGAAGTCCCCCGTGGCCAGCAGGAAGCACGTGGAGGATTTCTTGTTCTTGTCCCGGGTGCTGGAGCGCCGCATCGGCCGCTTCTCCTCGTCCGTCGGGGACAGCGGCTGCTCCTCATCTGACAGCACCACGTTGGCCTCGCCGTTCTGCTTGGAGTCTGCAAGGAGGTGGCACAGAGCCATCAGCAGCTGGCAAACCCCCAGGAGAAGGTGCTCAGGGTGGCCAGAAGGGCTTGGTCAGACCGTGCAAGGAAGCAGAAGAGCAGGCTGCAGGTGGCCCAGAGCAACAGCCACCGATTCGGGTGCTGATCCCATCCTGGACACACTCATTTAGAGCAGGACAAAGATAGATATCATTCCAAGCAGCTCCAGTCCTGCTGAGGGTTATAAAACCTGCCTGAAGCCAAAACTGGGGATGAAACACCCCAGGTTTTTGAGATCCACCCACCTAATTGGAGGGAATTAGCTCTCCAAAATTCACACCGCTCAGGAGCGTGCTGCTCGGGGTAGTGGGAAGTGCTAATTTATGCCCCCTGGCTCCCTGGGTTGTTGGCTGAGAGGATGCTCTGCCACGTGAGGGCCTGGCCCAAGCTCCTGGCTCTCACTGCTCCCCACTGCCAGGGCTCCTGGGGCAGATGGGATTTGCAGGCATGTGGGAAAAGGAGATTTATCAAGGGAAAGAGCTGTCTGGGGCACCCTGCTCCCCCCAGGGGAAGGACTATCACTGTTAAACACATGTGGCCAGATGTGCAGCTGCCCAGGGCTGACCTCAGTGCTGGTGCAGGGCACAACCCCACCATGGTGCCTCCTGCTCCAGACCCTCCAGAGGTGCCACTGGCAGCAAACCAGGACAAAAGGGGCAGACAGCCACTGATACTGGGGCAGCTCTCTTGCAGACCCTCAAAGTTAGCCCAAGGGATGGTGCCCACAGCTGCCCACCGCTGGGGCTGTGCATTCTCCTGATCCGAAGGAAAGACTGGCCAAGCCCAAACTTCAGCGCAGTGCGTGAGATGAAAGAAGAAATGTCCAGGAGTGGTTCTGCTCAGGGTTTGGAGCAGCAGCGCAGGGATTCTGTCTACCAGAAGGTGAATGAGGAGGGGGGGGTCAAGCTCCAGGGAATGTTGGTGGATTTATCAATTCTGGTGAAGGTTGCCCTGATTTATGGTGGGAGAAAGCAAAGGAAGAATCTGTCCCAAGGGTTTGGGACATGGGGTTTGGGACACCAGGGTAACATGGCAGTCCAGCAAGTGGCCTTACCTCTGTCACTGTGAGGGAGAGGTGGGTTAGGCAGGGGCACCTTGAAACCCACCACGGTGACTTGATCTGTCCATTAGGGAGGGAAGATGTGGCCTTTGGGAGAGCAGGGTGTGACCACTGGGAGAGCAGGGTGTGGCCACTGGGAGAGCAGGAGGTGGCCTTTGGGAGAGCAGGGTGTGGCCACTGGGAGAGCAGGAGGTGGCCTTTGGGTGAGCAGGGTGTGGCCATTGGGAGAGCAGGGTGTGGCCTTTGGGAGAGCAGGGTGTGGCCTTTGGGAGAGCAGGGCGTGGCCTTTGGGAGAGCAGGGTGTGGCCATTGGGAGAGCAGGGTGTGGCCTTTGGGAGAGCAGGGCGTGGCCATTGGGAGAGCAGGGTGTGGCCATTGGGAGAGCAGGATAAGGCCTTGGGCAGAGCAGGATGTGGCTTTTGGGAGAGCAGGATGGGGCCTTAGGGAGAGCGTGTGGCCATTGGGAGAGCAGGAGGTGGCCTTTCCCCCTGTCTGGAGGGGGATTTGACCTGCAGAGCCCTGGTCCACCCACACAGCCCCCAACACCCTCACACCCAACGGGCACATCTCCTTCTGCACCAAGGTCTCACCCACCCAGAGCTTGGGGCACGTCCTGCACCATCCCCAGGGACTCTGGGGGACCAAAAACATTGCCTTTAGGGCTCCTGGGGGTCTCCCCCTCCCTCGGCCCCACCTTTGGGGTCTCACCTGACCGTTTCCGCTCAGTCGCCCCTTCCTCTACTGCCAATGGGCAAGTGTCGCTCTGGGTGCTGTTCCGGGGGGAGTTTTCCTCGGATTTGCCGTAGGTAGGGGAGTCCAGCGGGGCTGGACGGGGTATATGCTTTTTCTTCTTCTTTGGCAGCTTCTGCTTGGCCATGGCCAACGAATAATACATCCCAAAGTTATTGACGATGACGGGCACAGGCATGGCGATGGTCAGCACCCCAGCCAGGGCGCACAGCGCACCCACCACCATCCCCGACCAGGTCTTGGGGTACATGTCACCATAGCCCAGGGTGGTCATGGTGACCACAGCCCACCAGAAGCCGATGGGGATGTTCTTAAAGTGAGTGTGGTCGCTCCCGGTGGGGTCAGACGTTTTGGCTCCGATCCGCTCGGCGTAGTAGATCATGGTGGCGAAAATCAAGACCCCCAAGGCGAGGAAGATGATGAGGAGCAGGAATTCGTTGGTGCTGGCCCGGAGCGTGTGGCCCAGCACCCGGAGACCCACAAAGTGCCGCGTCAGCTTGAAGATGCGGAGGATCCGCACGAAGCGCACCACCCGAAGGAAGCCCAGCACGTCCCGGGCGGCTTTGGAGGACAGGCCACTGAGACCCACCTCCAGGTAGAAGGGCAAGATGGCCACGAAGTCAATGATGTTGAGCAGGTTTTTAATGAAGAGAAGCTTATCTGGGCAGCAGATGATGCGAACCAGGAACTCGAGGGTGAACCACAGCACGCAGACCCCTTCGATGTAGGTGAGGATGGGCTCCGTCTCCACCTTGTGGGTCAGCAGGACCGTCGTGGTGTTGCCAACCACCAGGGTCTCCGTCACGTTGACGTCGATGTTGAAGGCCTCGTGCGTCTCCAGGCAGAAGGTGGTGATGGAGACCAGGATGAAGAACAGCGAGGCGAAAGCAACCACCTGAGAAAGTCGAAATTACATGGGCCGTGAGCTGATGTGGGGAAACCTGTTCTGTTTGGAGGGGCTCAAAGCACCCCACATGCTGCCATCCACTGCCCCGAGACTGGGGTGGAGAATGGGGAGGGATCCCTGGTCCTCTCCCATTATCTGATAGCAAACAGTGCCTGGGGCCATCAGCCCAGAGCCCTTCTCCAAATGCTATGATCTGCACAGGAGAAGGTGTGCTGGGCCCCAGCTGGGCCTGGAGATGTGCCAGGAATGGCAGCAGCGGGGATGAAGGGGAGCTGGGACAGCCTAGGGCTGGAGCCATCTTCCACTGGGAACAGACATGAAAAGGGAATTTTGAGAGGACAAATTCAAAGAGTTTTCCCCCACACTCATCACAAACCCCTCCAGATACCAGGTTCACACTGTTCCCACCCAGGAGATTTGGGGTCTGGCTGTGTCAGGGATTCCTTTCACCCCTCCCTGAGGGTCAGTGCTGGGTGATGTGCCCACAGAAGGTGCAGGACTCAGAGGGCAGGGAGGGGAAATGAACAGGCAGAGCTCAGCCTCCTGCTGGTGCCTGGACCTGGTAACACCCAGATGTTCCCATTTCTCCACTCTGCCTGAGCAGTGAGACCACTGTCCCTCCACGTCACCTCCTCCTCCTCCCTTCTCCTGGCCTCAGATATGAATGAGGAGGGGCTGGCAGCACGTACTGGAAGTCACAGCTGTGTCCCAAAGGACCACCTTGCTGTGCTCCCATCGATTCTGCTCAGCTCCCTCCCTCCCTCACACTGAACCCATTACCTGGAGCATCCATTTCCAAAAACCATCCCCCAAAGAAAACCCTCCGAGCAGAAAAACTCCTGTTCTGCCTTCCTCCAGCACTAAGGCACAGTGACTTTGGCTTCCCAGGAGCAGCCCCTGCACCTGCAGCGAGCAGGGTGTGACCTCTCGCTGTCAAACCCACCCAAGCGGCTGCGCTCGGCGGAGCCGCTCCGCGATGCTGCTCCAGGCGACAGCCCGGATCCTCGGCCGGAGTGAATCAGCAGCAGAGACAGCCTGAGTCACGCTGGAGAAACACCCGGGCCGGGCTGGACACCGGCGGGGCTGTGCCGGCAGCCCCGAGCCTGGCAGAGCACCCTGCAGGGGTGTCCCCAAGGGCAGCCCCGTGTGGGTCTGGCACAGCGAGGATCAGCCCTCTGAGAGTTTGGTGTGAAGTTTAAATGAGGCATTAATTGATGGAGAAAGCCCTGGAAGATGATTCTCCTGCCCTGGTGACAGACACCTGCTCGGGGATGGGGTGGGATGCTCCTCACCCCTCAGTCAGAGCCCTTGGACCATGCACCAGGATGTGGCTCCAGAGGCTGTGTGTGATTTGGGAAGCAAATCCAACAAAAAGTGCAACCTCAAAGCAAGGCCAGCTTAACCAGACAAGTGTCTCTACACAGTGGTGGCACAGCCAAAATAATCCTCTTTTCAGCTGAGGGCTGAGTCACGTTCCTGAGCTTCCCTGTGTGGGGAATCTTGGGAAAACCTGAAGAGTAAAAATTTAGATTTAAAGCAAAGTAGGAAGAAAAAAGATCACCCAGGAAGGGAGTGAGACTGTGCGAACACTCGGGTAATGAAACAGCCCTGCTGTTGAGTGTGAGGTGAGACCTGATTTAGCCCAAGGAGCAAAATCCATCACTAAAAATAGAAGAGTCGGGTTCACAGCCAGTGCCAACCATCGTGTCCCCCCCAGAGTGCTGCTCCAGTTCTGTGTCTGACCCAAGATGTCTCACCTCAGCTTCCGTCTCTGCTCCAAACTCAAGTTCTTTTCCAAAAATGTCTTTAAAACAAAATAAAATCTATGAATAAACCCAGTACTACCAATACACACCGGAACTCCCACCAAACAAGTCCTCCAGAACCTGTTGGTGTTCCACACAATCTCAAAAGCTTGAGATGGGTGTTCCCAAAAAATCCATCACCCTACAGGGGGTGACAAGCCTGGAAGTCCCCATGGAAGTGAGGTCAGGACTCTCCAAGTTGGGCTGCAAAGGGAAAAACTAATGAGGAGCTGCAAATAAGAAGAGTTTGGAAGTAGAGATAAAATCACAGCCAGGGCAGTTTGCCACGTGGAGGAAAGGTGTTAAACTCCAGCGGGCACAGCAGGTGCACCAGGGACCAAATATTCCCTGAGTGGACTAGACTGAGGAGTAGGGGATGCCATGGGCACCGATGGCACACAGAAAAGAGGCTAAAAACATGGGTGAGATTTCTAACCACCCGCTCACATGGTTCCCAGCTCAGGAGGAGAAGTGCTGGAGGGAGGGAAAGACGGAAATAACCAGGAGCCAACTGAGTCAGGGCCCGAGGGGCTGCTCCGTGGAGAGAGGACCGGAGAAATTCAGCTCTCGAGACTCTTAGTCACGGCTGCCACACGGAGAGGGAGAGTTTGCATGGACAGCCTGGGACTGCTGCTTCCCGAGGTTTGGCAATGTGCCCTCCGGCTGCTCCAGCACATTCCTGCAGCCAGCAGCACCCCTTGGGGGATGGAAGGAAGGGGGAGACCCCAAAATGGGGCAGTGTTAAAGAAATCCCAACCACCACAAATCTCAACCACCCCAAAAGGTCAGGGCAGCACCAGGAGTGTCATACCCACAGAGGAGCTCATGAATCCTGCAGCACCCTGAGCTGGGTGCACTCACTTGGGCTGCTTGCCTTGCTCTGTGCCTCAGTTTCCCCTTCTGCCTGAGCAGTTCTCCTAAGCTATGGCAAAACCGTACTGGTATTTTTTCCTGTTACCTCTGGAAGTTGATCGTTCCCATGGCACTGTGGAGCTGAAGATTTGTCTAGAGCGGTGAGAAGGAAGCAGAGAGCTCCCTGTACAAAGTGGTCTCACTCCAGCCCCAGCCAGGCCTCGATCACAACCATCTCCGCTCCCTCCAATACATTCCTCCTGCTAAAACCTTTCCAGGAGCAGCTCAGCACACAGGAAAAGCAGAACCAAATAGCACCAGGGGAAAAATGAGCTGAATTATTGTGCTTGGGTTTATTTTTAATTTTGTTTAATTTTTTATTTGGAGCTTTGCACCACTCAGAGCATCTCTCCAAAGCAAAGAGCTCTCAGAGATGGGCAAAGGAGCAGGTACCCTTTTAAAATTGGTTCAGCTCTTGCTGCCCAAGCATCCTCTGCATGTGTGTGCTGCTCTAACATTTGCTGCAAAAACACCTCCTTGCCAAACTGACCCCTGCCCTGCTCGTGGGTGTGAAATGCCTGCAGAATTTCTTACCATTGATGGGGTTTTTTACACCTCTAAATGTATCCAGAATTCATCTCGGTCCCAACTGCCTGTCTGTGTGTGTGCGGCAGATTTATAAGCTGGGCGTGCCGGGGGCTGGGGCTGGGTGGGTGTCGGGGGTCGGTGGGCAGCGCTTCGGGGATGATCTGCGAGGAGCTGGGAGAGGAGACACATGCGCAGAGTAGCGCCCGAGCGCCGGGCTGGGAGCCTGGAGACGCACCTGGTTTTGGGGGATACATCCCGGGCACGTCGGTGGTCATGGGTAGGGACCACCTGCATGCCCAGGGAGGGTGGCGGGTGTCCCTCTGTGCGGGGTCCCTGGGTGTGGGGTCCCTGGGTGAGGAGTCCCTCGGTGCGGGGTCCCTGGGTGCGGGGCCATGCTCCCGTGGGCACACAGCTGGGCCCGGGGCCCTGGGGGCTGAGGGGGCTGCAGGGCTCGGCTGTGCTGAGTGTGAGTGGGGCTGAGCCCATGCCCACCCGTGCTGATGGGCTCCGTGTGCTGCGCTGTGGGGGTGGCACCGGTGGCACACGGGGCAGGGGGGCACAGGCTCGGGGTGCCCTTTGGGGCTGCAGCTCCTGCAGGTGAGGAACGTGAGCTGCTTGGGGACAACCATGAGGATCCCATTTGCTTCAGGAGCTGAGCCCCAGCCCTGACCCGCACTCCACACTTGGGCTGTTCAATGTGGGTTTTGGCATCGTGCAGCCCAGCAAGAGGAACCCAAACATCCAATCCTAGAGCATCCTGAAACTGTGCCAGGAGTCAGCCCTGCCAAGGACAATCCCTCATCTCCGTGTGCCCAGGAGGTGCCCAGGAAGCACTCGAGGGCGTAGAGGGGCAGGGATTGGGCTTGCCCCCAGTTTCAGCCCAGCTCTCCCAGGTGTGATGGGTTGGGAGGGGATTGGGAGCCAATGGAAGAGGTGTCCTGCAGGATGGGACATGGCCAACGTGCCCCACGGCACGAGGGGCACAGTTACGGAGGGGTGGCTCATGGAACCCCCCAGGAAAGTCAGTCTGGCCCACGGGGATGGGGGGGTGAAGACACAGCCCCAGCACGGCCCCATCCCACCTCCCACCGCTGGCGCGTTCCGGGAGCTTACCCTTGCTGCCTTGGACGAGTAGGGATCCTCAAAGAGCGCCCACATCTTGGGCTGCCAATTCCGGCAGCAGCCACCCCCTCCAGCAGCCCCCGCCGCCCCTGGGGGCCTGTCATCCATGCCCAGGCGCTGAAGGGCCATCTCCCTACCCCCTTCCTCCTCAGGCTCCTCTCCACCGGCCCCTCCACCAGGCTCGGGACTCTCGAAGATGTCCAGGGCCTCCTCGGCGTCGCGGTGCTGGCGGTAGGTCATCCAGCAGCACGGCTCCACGTCCGTCTCGTCGATGCCCCAGTAGGTCAGCTCCTCCTCGAAGAGCGGCCCGCAGATGTCCGCGGGGCAGTGCAGCTTCCCGGTGCGGTAGTAGTTGAGCACGTAGGAGAAGATCCCGGGGTGACGGTCGAAGAAGAACTCGTTGCTTTTACCATCAAAGTCAAAGTTGCTCTGGGCGTCGGGGTCGGCCAGCCAGGCCAGGCGGGTGCCCGGCAAAGTCCGTAGGGTGCTTTTGTAGGTCTCATGCCGGGTGCCCCCTACATTGATGGTGATCTTGTCCGACTCTTCCCCTTTGCCCATCTCTTCCTTCAGGCATGTTTTGGAGGGTGGTTTGTTCCCAGACTTGCGTCCACGGTAGGAGGAGACACACACGGAGCTGATCATAGATTTCGGTGGATGGGAGATGCCCACTACGCGCACCCTTCCTCCGGGCGAGGAGCTGGGGTTCGGCGGAGGCGGGAGAGGGGGACAGAGATGGGACTGGGGAGGGGAAAAGGGGGGGCTCAGGCTCGGCTCTGGCCTCGGGGGGAGCAAACTGGAGCCGCGCCGGACACCGCTGGCTGCTGGGGGACAGTAGGGGAGGCTGCAACCTCCACCCCCTCCAAAGCCACCCCTCCCAAAATAAAACCGCCCTAAACCGGGAGCCAGCCCAGCCCTGCCGGGCAGCAACAAGTGCGGGATGGAGGG
>VZRL01004764.1:274400-310840 GCA_013397895.1 Origma solitaria
CCCCCCCGAGGTGCTGGCGGTGCTCAGCCTCCTCTCCTGGGGCTGGGGAGGAGGTGAAGACCTGCGGCGCCCCAGGGCCGAGGCTGTCACGCAGGTGAAGAGCCGAGGAACTCATCCTGCCAGCGCTGTTTACTTCTGCACTGTGCTGCTGCACTGGGGGGGCGGGGGTGTTTTGGGGCCATAGAAGGGGTCCAAGCCCAGCACAGGCCTGTTATTGGGGTGGGGAGCTCATCCAGGAGGGTCAGCACTTGGATAAGGGAGTTCTTGGTGCAGAGCATGGGGACATGGAGTGGGGGATGCTGTCTCAGCACCCCTCTCTGCACCCCCCTGGGCTGTGGGGTGCACTCTCCCCCCATCACGTCCCTTCCTCAGCCCCTGCCCAGCTTTGTCCCTGCAGTGATGTGCCCCCGAAATTCCAGGGGGCATTTGGGGTGGCTGAGGAAAACGCTCCACCCCAAAAAAATCCACGAGGCGCAAGAGCCACGCTCAAATCTTACCACCAAGAAAGCCCTGCTCCAACTGTGACTGCAACTCCACAGCTCCCAGGGCCGGATCCTGAGCGGGTGGAGGCTGGCGTGGCTCCACACCCAAACCACCCGGAGCTGCACCAGCGGGAGAGCTTGGAGCCCGAGGGAAAACCGTGCTGGAAAAATCGAGCCTTGCATCACCAGCCAGGCATCGCAGCTCAGCTCCTCATCGTCGTAATGCGAGTTTGGCCAGGAGGAAGGGAAGCTGCGACCTGATGCTAATATTTTATCTGTCGACTTTCATCCCGCCAGGAAGAGCTTCGTGCAACCAAGCGCGGCCGTTCCTGGGGTGGGAGGAGGTGGCCAAGCAGACAAATGAGTTGTTTCTGGGGAAGGAAGAGATCTTTTAGCCAGAAACACCCGCCCAAAGCTGTCTGCTCTCTAAATATGCCTTCGGATTTTTAATGTCCATGGGAAGGGAGAAAAAAAAAAAAAAAAGGAAAGAGAAAATGGAAAGAGCTGGATGAATAAAGGCCTGTTTGGAGCAAGAAGGAGTCACTTCTGCAGGGACCTCCTGCAGGGCTCGAGGCATCTCAGATGCCATCCTGGGGAAGGATGGAGTGAAGAGCAGGACCTGGAAGATCTCAAGGAGGATCAGCTCCAACCTGGAACGCCACAGCCCTTGGGTGGGTCCTGAGGACATGGTAAGGGGTCTCTGGTCCCATCCCGATGGCCTCTTCCGCCAACCCAGCACAGCCCCCTGAGCCTGGCCCAGCACATCAGGCACGTCCCCAGAGGTGGGGAGGGACCAGCACGAGAGACCCCAGGGTGCTCAGAGGGCTGGGTGACCTCACAGAGAGGCTGGGGACATGCTGGGATCCCTCAAGGTCTCTGTCCGTGGAGGGACAGAGGAGGAGGCTGGGCTGCCTCAGTTTAGGGAGAGACAATCCTGTTTTGGTGTCGAAATGGCCAAATCAACCTCTCCAGGTCCTTCCAACCCAGAATTCTGCAGATGGAAGATATGCTGTCCTCAGAACCCCTGGATGCTCCCAACAAGGCCCCTGCCCTCTTCCCATTGTGTTTTTGGTGGGACAGATCCATCTCTGACCTGTGTGTGGTGGCACCCACAGCACCCCCTCCCCAGGGTGGGAGCCCCAAGAAGATTTTCTAGACACTCTGTTTTCGGTGGGTCTTCCCAAAAAAGCTGTCACAAGCCATGGGGAAGGTCTGTCTCTGCTCTCTGTCTCTGCCAGGTGATTTTTTTAGCTAAAATTACTCATTTTAGCCGCGCAGGTTACCCTGACAGAGTTTGCAGCCCCATCCCACCACGAGCTCAGCCTGGAAGGGGAGCTCGCCCATCCCCCGATTCCCAGGCAGGGAATGGTCCCCAAATCCCTGGCGAGGCGGCGTGTCCCCGTGCTCTGTCACACAGTGCCACCTTGTGTCCTGGAGCCCGGGCAGGGAGAACACGGGCGGCGCAGCGTGGGAGAATCTGCCTCCATGCAGGGCGTCGCTGATGCCATTTCGCTCCATAAAAGCGATTTGGGAGCGGGAGGGGCCTGGGCTGGAGTGGGGACGGTGGTGGGGATTGGCTTTGGAAGGAGTGGATCGGTTCGTGAGCTGGTGCTGTGCCTCGGTTTCCCTGTCTGAGCATCAGGGTGTCCTTTCCCCTCCCGAGGCGTTCAGGGGATCGCGGCAGATGTTGCTCTAGCAGCTCCACCTCGTGTCCAGCCTGGTCCAGAGTTTGGAGATAGGACACCCAAAACCCACCCTCACATCCGACAGCAGCATCCTTCACCTCCCACCAGGCTCTGAAACCTCTCTCCCTCACTGTCACGGGAAATTCAATATTTATAGGGTTTTAAAATAGAATGTATTTGCCTTAAATTCCACATTTGGACACATTTCTGTGTCTTTTTTCTAGCCCCCAAGGGCCAGAATCGCCCTTTCCAGCTTGTTTCTCTCACCTGTTTTCAGGGAGGCCCTGGCACTGGGATTTTCTGGCCCCTCCTGACCCTCTCTCAGCCCTGGGAGCACAGCATGGGCTGAGTTGGGCTGGTTCAGCATGGCAGGATCCACACCTGGATCCAGTCGAGCACTTGGCATGACCCTGAGCTGGATCTCCCTCCCTGCTCCCACAGATCGGGGCTGTGCTGGGGTCAGAGCTGCCCTGCATGTCCTGGTCACCACTCGTGGGAGATGTTCTCCCTCAGAGCTGGGTCCTGGATGCCCTCTGGGCACAGACAGCCCCGTGCCACCTCCTGTCCCCTCCCTGGGCAGTGCTGCTCCTCCAGCTGTGTCAGACACTTGCCCCAGTCCTGCTCCAACATCCCCAAATGGTGTCCCAAAGGCCTTCCCTGCTCCCCCACAGCTGAGGGGACAAGTTCAGCCCATGGCCATGGCAGTGCCCCCATGGCAGTGCCCCCGTGGCATCCCCAGCGCCAGGATCTCATCCGGACCCAGCCATCCCGATTTCTCCCCTTCCTCATGCTCTCTGAAGCAGCCCTGGAGAAGCCAAACAAGATGGGAGGGAAGAGAAGAGGCAGCCCCGCTCCCCAGCTAGCTTAAGCTAATTCCCAGAAGCTGAAATCATCTGGGGCTGCTGGAAACCCTTAGTCCTTCTCCAGGAAGGGTCTCCAGATTCCAGCACTCGGGATAAGGCACCAGCACCGCTAGCAGGACATTGTGCAGAGGAGTAGACGCTGCAGCTCACCAGTCCCTGTGCCCTGGAGGGCCAGCATGTACTGGTTAAACTGGTCCAGGATGGAAAACCACCTCCAGGACGCCCCTGGAAATCCTACAGACAGCTTGCCCTAAGCAAGGCGCTTGCAGGGACTGCTGCCAGGTGGAGGAAGGCATGGGGGACACAGAAGGAAAATAGTGGGGACAGAACAGGACACGCAAGGACAATGCCAACAATGCCCTTTGCTTTATGTCTCTGCCACCCTAAACCTCAGAGAGACCCCAAAGCCCACCCAAGAAAGGAAACAGAGGCACAGAAGAGACTCGGTGAGAAGAGATTTGGTAAGAAGAGACTTTTAATCAGACTCCGATACAGCTCTTAGAGGGTTTCTCTCGCTGGCCGAGGAGCCCGTGGGAACTACTCCGGCTACGAGGGTCCGCGGGACGCGTCACTACGAGCTCTGTGCTTTTACCTGGACAGGAGGGTTTCGCCAGCCTTGTGCTTGTCCCAGGGGACGCAGCCGCATCCTGGGTGTCCCCGTGGCTGTGCCCTGTCCCTCCCGGCCCCGCTCCCCACGCTCGGGAAGGGCGGGGGCCAGCGGAAGGCAGTGGGGGCTGCTCCTGGGAGGTGCTGGGGCTTAATGCGACCTGTCGGGGTCTGGGTGGGAGCGGAGAGGTGAGGAAGGGGCTGTTTGGCAGGGGCCGAGGGGAAGGAGCCGTGGGACACGTGGGGAGCCGGCTCCAGCCATCCCCTCTGCCTCGGCCCGGGGTCAAGGTGCAGCCCCTGCAGCAGAGTTCGGTGCTGGGGGCAGAGCACCCCAAAGCATCCCAACTCCAGCCCCACAGGCTGGACCTGCAGCACCGGCACCACAGGGTGTGTGTGCCCTCCTGCAACCTCCTTTTTGCCCTCTCTACACCCACTGAACTCCCTTCCCCCAGAGAGGGGACAGGGTTTGGACCCCTCCCGACCTCCCCAGCACCTCCCCGTCCCCCAGCCAGGGACACCTCCCTGCTCTGAGCAGCAGGATCTGGGCTGGGAACCCATCAAGGAGCTGATGTGGGGGGACAGGGATATCGGCAGCGATTTCCCCTCTGTCCCACTGCCTGAAGGAAAACTGAAAAGTGCCTGTGCTCACAGCTAGCAGCTATTCCCTGTGCCTCTGTGCAGAAAAAGAGGGAAAGAAGTGATTTCTAGGGCTAAAAGCCACTGGGGGTCGGCCCAATCTGCAGCCTGGGACCCCAAAAAGGTGTGTGGAGGGAGAACCTGCCTCGGCGAGCGGGAGAAACCCCCACGCAGGCTCCGAAAGTGAGCGAGTACAGCCAGAAGTGAATCCTAAAGCCACCCACGCACACGGACACGCGCACACCCCACGCACGGCTTCTACGGACGAACACGCGCACGCTCCCACGGCGACAACACGGATCTCCTAAAACCTAACACACACACACTCCCCCAACACCCCGTGTCTAACACCGAGCAAATGCCACGACAAAATACAGTATTTCCACGGATAAAAGTAAAGGTGTCGTCCCTCTTCCTCCTCCTCCTCCTCCTCCTCCTCTCTGCTGGATCCCCAGGGCAGCTGGACACCCCGGGGCTGGGGGAGAAGGGGACGTGCACCCACCACGCACAAGAAATAAAAAGGTAAAAATATGCCCCGCTATCGAATGAGAATTGATCTGTACAGCACTGGGAATGAAAATAGGTCACGGGCCACTTTGGAATACGATTTGTCATTTAACAGCATTTACAGTGACATTTACAGAATAAATATACAATAGAAATAGAGAATCTCTAGGTTATTATTCCATCTCCTCTCTCTGTATATATTTTTTATATATATATAATATAGCTTCTTTGTTACCTTCTTTTTGACTTTGTCTCTTATTGGTGCTGCAAGAAGAAGGGAGGAAAGCGAGTGCCTCCCTGGCTGGTTTGGGAACAGGGGCGGGAGAGACGGAGGGCCGGATCCTTCCCCCCAGGGTTCAAGGAGCATCATGCCATGGGAGAAGATGGGACTGAGCATTTTGGAGGTGTCCTGCTCCGTTAACTCCATGGGAGCTATGGTGGGAATCCGGCCCCGGGGCACTGGGGAGGTGATGCTGGGCAATGATTTGACTCATTCTCTGTTTTGCTGGTCAGGTGAGGATGGACCCAATAAGAGATGGGAGGGAATGTGTTTCCTAATGATGGGGAAATGGCACTGGGTTTGGGCCTCTCCCTTTCAGAGATGGTGCCATGGGGACATTTCTGTGTCCTTCTTGCATGGGCTGAGGAAGGAGAAAGATGTGGGAATGGATGAAGAAGGGGGAGCTGCTGGAGGAGCATGGCTGATCCTGACTCGTGGATCTGCTGCCTCTCAGAACCATCACTGAGCTGCTTTAGTTCAGTCCATTCCTCCTTTTTCCCCAGGGGAAAATGGTTAATGAAGGGCTTGAGCTAATTGTCCAGGAAGAATCTCCAGGTCACCAGCCAAGCCCATGGAGAAGACTGTGAATAAAGGATCACAACCCACAAGAGGTGTCACTGTGGGAACCTCCTGGCCCCAGGGGTGCTAAGAAGTCAGGGATGAGGCGAATGGACCAGATGCTCTCTGCCTTCACCTCCAGCCAAGAGGAGAGCCAAGGTGAAAGCAAAGCAGGTGACAGGAAAGCGGAGGAGAGAAGGGCTCATGAACCAGCACCCACAGATGCAGCCTTGAGTGGCCTGAAAGACCTTCACGCACAACCTAAGCTCAGCAGGACCCAGGATGAGCCTTTGGAGGCAGCAGAGGGGAGAGAGGGTGCAAGGAGGCTGCTGCCTCCGTGACCCCAAAGGGAAAAGGGATGATGCCAGGTTACACCAGAACCCTTGGCAGAAGTGCTTGGGTGTGTGTAGGATTCAGGGAAATGACCCTCAGTCCCAGTGGGAGAGACTCAGAGCTGGGAGATCCCACCCTTTCCTAAACAGCCTGGGGAGAAACAACATAAGGTCACATCAATCCGATCCCCCAAAAACATGGATGGGCACAACAGAGGTCCCTGGACTCTCACAAGGGCTCCCCAGCCTGGATCAAGAGCTAGGGGGGACCTGGGACCTGGCACTGGCTCCCAAGAGCTGCTGCTCCTTGGATGGTCCCCAAGAGCTGGTCACCCCCATCCAAAGGCTGAGGAGCTCCTGTGGGGTGTGACAGGAGGCAGTGCCCACCCCTGGCTCGGAGGGGACGTGAGGAGAAATGAGGAGGCACATCCAGACAGAATCACTGCCCAGCTCACCTCGGCAGGGGGCACGGGAGGGAAGTCAGGGGGTGGTTTCCTGAGAGCTAAACCAGGAGTGTGGTAGGACTGGATGTCCCACAGCTCCTCTGCTTGTCCATCCGGGACATCCAAAGAGAGGAGTGAGAGGGGACAATCACCATGCCAGGGATTTTGGTTCAGCAGAGCATCCCACACATCAGGAGTAATTCCAGGAGAGCACTCCTAACCCCATCCAGACCCCACACAGGCTTGCACATCCAAACCACTGTCACCTCAGGGGTCCTCCTGCCACTCAGCACGACCACCACCGACCCATAGAGCATCGCAGCCACTCCATCCCATGGCTGTGACATCTCTGTGCCTCCAAACACCTCCCAGCCACTGCCCCCATGCTGGTGGCAACAAAGATTCCAGGGATGCACCGTGCCCCATCTCACACACCCCAATATCTCAGCCAGCCCCGCATTGCTCCCTGCCAACCCTGGTCAGAATTTGGGGGGTTATTTGGGTGTGTCCACAGCTATAAAAACCTACAGGAGATACAACAACAACAACGATGGTGACAACAACAGCACCTTTTTGTGCTATGAACATCGATGATTAATTGTGCTCGTTGGAATAAGGCCATGACTCCTCCCGGCTAAAGGACAACAGACAGGGAGGGAAGAGTGCTGGGTGGCAGGAGGAAGTATGATTGGCTTCCCACCTGCTGCCAGGTCCTTGTTCCAACCATCAGCTGCTTAGAAAAGTGAGATTCTTTGCTTCAGATTTGAGCTGCGTGAGAACAGCTCTTGGAAAGGTATTGCAGCGTCTCTTGCTCCTCCTCCCTTCCCCAGACAGGAGTCCGGGGGTCCTGCCTTTCCGCCGAGGGTTGTCGGAGGAGTCCTGCCCCTCCTGCAATCCCTTCTTCCAGATGTCATCTTAGAAATGGCTGCTTTGCTTACGATTTTAAGAGGGGTTTCTTCTTTGTCTTCCTTAGTAATTAATTTTCCTGTTGCCTGGACAGCCAGGATCCACTCCCCAGTGCCCTCCTCTCCCGGCGGGGGTGGTCGGCAGGCAACCATCACAGTTCGGATTCAGGGGTGCTGGCCAGGAGGTAGCCGCTCCCGTATCGTCCGTTGGGAGCACTGCTCATTTCCATGGGGGAGTTGCTCCCGGGGCCCAGGTAGGAGCGGTGCGTGGGCATGGGGGACGGGGTCTCGCTGGGCACTTTGCTCAGGATGAAGCGGGTCTCGTCGTTGTCTTCCAAGTTGGAGATGTCCTTCATCATCCGGCCCTTCTTGTAGGTGACAGAGAGGGCGTTGGAGCCGTCCGACACAAGGTGGAACTGCCGCAGGATGAAGACCAGAGGCAGAGGGAGGGATGCCAGGATGATCAGGGAGATGAGGATCGCCATGGCCCAGGTGGGGTAGAACAGGAACTTTTCAGCAGCCTGGAAGAGACAGATATTAATGTCACAGGGCTGTTGCGATGCCCACCAGGTACAACATCTCCGAAGCGCCAGACAGCTCCTGCTGCCTCCTGCCAGACTCCGTCCTCAGGGACATTGATGCCTGAAAAGGCTTGCCTGAAACAGAGGCTAGATAAAGTGAGGAGAATAAAAAGCAGATAAATTTATTAAAGGCCTTCAAGTGCATTCAGGGCAGAACCTACTCAAGAGGCTGCACCCAAAATGGACAGCGAGTCACGAGTTCTTCACACTTTATAAGTTCGATCTATTAACACATTGGGCCTCCATTCTCCAATCACACCTTCAGGTGATGATGCCAACCACCCCAAGCTTGCTCCCCCAATTCACTGTTGTTTACATATTTTGGGGCTCTGAGGCAGCGAAGTGTCCTTGGATTTTCCAACTGAGAGGACTTGTTTTGTCTAAAATGCTGAGAACAGAGGCTTTTAGCACTTTATATGGAGCCTAGAGCTACACACCAAAACTACAGACACATGAAAAATAGAAGCTAAAAATCCTTGAGGCATCAACATCGCATGAAGGTGGGCTCAGGTTGAGGGAAAGGATCATCGCACAGGGTGCTGAGCACAGCCTGGAGCCGACCACAATCAACACAATGTTGGGCAGAGCTGGTGATGCCGGTGATTTTTGTATTTTCTTTTTATGCCCTTTTTATATATTTTTATACCCTTTCCCTTCCCTGTTACCCTCTAAACACACTCCTTGTACCCTGCACAAACACTCCTTGTACTTTAGCCCTACATATTTACAACCCTTGTAGTTTGATATTTAGCTTAGTTTGGGGTCCTGCAAAGCGAGGAAGGCCAAACATTCATATTCTCTCAGAACTAGAGGCTCCAACCTGTTCTCTCTTGGAACGCGTTTTTGTAAACTAGGCTGTAGTCTCATTTGGAGGGGGTTCATTAGAATAGGGGGCAATTATTCATTTATTAAGTTTCTTATTGGGGGATTTTAAGTA
This sequence comes from Origma solitaria, assembly GCA_013397895.1. NCBI lineage: Eukaryota > Metazoa > Chordata > Aves > Passeriformes > Acanthizidae > Origma > Origma solitaria. Next base: position 283,216 of record VZRL01004764.1, read on the forward strand.
GATATGCTAATTTTGTGAAGTCCATAAAAATCCGGCACGCATTGTGTGGGGGGTGCCGGCTCGTCGTTTGCTCCATGGCGTGTTTTCCACTTTTGATGAGTCTGGGCACCTCGGATCCTCTTAAACTGAGGTAAATTCCCTTTTCCCTGTACTGGTGTGTCTGCTTCATATTTTTACTGGCCTGTTTAAGGCATCACTGGCTGGAGACATCTGGGCAGCATGGGCAAACCTCCCTGCTCCCAGAGGACAAGCAGGGCGGGAATGCCACCCAGCAGGAGAAACGTGCAGAGCTGGGCTGGACAGGCTGGTCTGCGGCTCTGAGCTGCCCCTGCTCTGCTGGGACGTGGGTGGGGAAGGGGAGGGAGCTGGGCTCACCTCCTCTCTGATCCATGCGCTGTATCCCGGGGGGCTGACGCCCAGCTGGATGATGCTGGCGGTCATGAGCACGGCCATGCAGATGGGAGACACGTACTTCCAGGTGTAGTAGTAGAACTGGTAGGGCCGGAAACCCAGCATTTCCGTCAGCTCCTGCATGAACCTGCCAGGGAAAGTACACAGAGTTGTGATTTCCCCCGCCTTCAAGTGAGAAACAGCCTCCCAGGAGCCCCACTGATGCTCAGGAGAAGAACCCAGCTGAGCATCTCAGCATCCCTCAGGCTTGAAGGACTTGTGGAAAACTCCTCAGGAAAGGACCATTGAACATTATCCAGAGCCTCCTTTGCTCTGGACAGATTATGAACAAGAAGCACTGCGGGGAACAGTATCCCCTTCCTGAAGGACCTGAAAACCTCAGAAAAAAGAGTCACCACAAGTAACAGAACCCCACAACCAACACGAGACAACCACGAGAGGGACCTACTCCTGGGGCTGGGTTACACCAGGAGAATCAAAGTGAAACGAATCCCTGCCTCTACAACTGCCCTTGGAGCATTTCCTCCTGGAGAAGAAGCCATATGGGAAAGAGCTGGAAGGAGGGTTTCTAGTCAGGAGTTACAGCGCAGTTATCCCTTCTGCTGCAGAAATTCCTTACTTCTTGGTGCCGTAAATCCAGGCCACAGCAATGTTCTCCAGGATGACCACGACGGTGAGCGGCAGCGTGGCTGAGTAATCGTCAAACATGGTGACAAAGTAGTTCCCAGAACGCTGCACAAAGATCAGCCCCACCACGAAGGCAAAGATACAGCAACCGACTGTGGAAGCAAGTGGACCTGGTCAGCAGAGCCCCCTGAGGGACACCAAGACCTCCACAAGGTTCACTCCCTGCATTGGGGTGGTCAGCAGAGCCCCCTGAGGGACACCAAGACCTCCATAAGGTTCACTCCCTGCATGGGCCAGGTCAGCAGAGCTCCCTGAGGGACACCAAGACCTCCACAAGGTCGATTCCCTCCATGGGCCAGGTCAGCAGAGCCCGTGAGGGACACCAACACCTCCATAAGGTCCATTCCCTCTATGGGCCTGGTCAGCAGAGCCCCATGAGGGACTCCAAGACCTCAACAAGGCCCAGTTCACCCCCACCTTGTCCAACTCTTCTGGAGTGACTCCTCAAGGCAATGGGGACCCCCCCCCCTTCCCCAGGAGGTTGCAGGAGAAGAGACCTCACCTGTGAACATTTCCTTCCGCACCTTGAAGGTGTCGATGATGGGCGTGGTGATGCCGGACATGGTCCCGATCATGCTCCCCAAGCCCAGGTTGATCAGCATCAGGAAGAACATGACGGACCAAAAGGGCGAGGCCGGGAAGTGGGTCATGGCTTCCGTGAAGGCAATGAAGGCCAGGCCAGTCCCTTGCACCGACTGTTGAGGTGGGGAGAGGACAAAAAGATGAGAAGAAACTTGTCAGGGACATAGACTTCAAGCTTCTGATGTCTCAGGTCTCACCAAATGTAGTTGCACTGGTTTAGAAATCCTTCTCTTCTTTCTCATGGAGAATAGAGATAAATTGCATTTCTGTACTTTTCTAATCTCGGTGGTTTTGGTACTGGATGTTGTAGAGTTGTAACCTATCGTTTTAGAGGGTGGAAAACTGCCGACCAATAGTTGCTAGATTATTAATGCTTATATAAAGAAAGTTTTGTAAATAAAGCTCTCTCAATCGCCATCTTGAGTCCTGCCTGCCTGACTTCCCTGTGAGCTTCTGCGAATCTCCATGAATATCAGAAAATCAGAGTGACAACCAAACCCTCTCCAAGGAAAGAAAATCCCAGTCTGGTACTGCTGATGAACTGGTGATGACCCTGCTAGACTTGTACTGGACAGAGCTTTTCCCACCACAGGAGGACCCCTGTGTGCTCAGTAAAACCACAGGGACATGGATTCCCCACCCCTGAAGGGTCTCTAAAAGTTGTTTTTCCAGATCCATGCGCCTGGGATTGACACAGGGAGAAGCAATGGGGCAGGTGACCTGCCGGTCCCACCAGGAGTGCCACCAGGTACCTTGTTGAGCTCATCCTCCAGCAGGCAGGCGTCCAGCCCCAGCTCTTTGAAGTGCCCCTCCTTCACCGTCATGATCACCCTGTACATCTCGTTGTAGTCTTTGGCAGTGAGGTGGGAGAAGTTCACGTGGGGTGGGATGAGGTCGTGGCTCAGCACATTGGTGTTCAGGTAGCCCAAGATCTTCTCAGCGTTCCTAAGGGAGAGCAGAACCTCTCAGATGATCAAGGCACCTGAGACACATTGGATTGATTCATGCACAGTCTGCGGACTAAGAGCCCATCTTGGGGCTGGATTTTAGGTGGGAGGAGCTGAATGTCTGTCCTGGGGTGATGTAATGATATCGTGTATTCCCTATCGTTTGTATGCTTGACCAGAAATATGGTCCTGTAGCTTTAACTGTGTCCCGCAGCCGAGAGAAGCTCTGCCAGCGCAGGATGTTTTGAAACTCTTCCCCTGGCTGTTCTACGGGGGAGAGAGAAGGAAGGGACACTGGGGTTTTTTTTCAGTCAGTTGCTGCTGATGGTTGCTGCTGCTACTGGTGTGGCTGCTGCTTGGGGGTTTTTTGGGGTTTTTTTTCCCCTGGGATTGTTTTTTTCCGTCGTTTTGGACCTTTTTCTTTGACTTGCTTTCTCATCTGAGAACCTGAGGAGCCCCGGAGGACAGCGGACGAGGATCGTCCAGGGAGCCACCGGAGGAACTCCACCCAGCCCCTCCAGGGACCCCAGAAAGGGGAAGCTACGCCTGAGGAAAAGAACACTAAAGCTCATCAACTGTTTACTCAGGTTTAATGACCCCTTTTTCCCTTTCCCCTTCCACTGTGTGGTCTGTTAATTAAACAGTTCTTTCCCACTTTCAGCCGAGATATTCTGTTGTTGTGGGGGAAGGGGTGCTGGAAGTCTTTGCTGTGGGGGAGGTATTTTATTCAGAACACTTTCCACCTAGGAAAATTTTCTCTAATCCAAGACAATGTCCAACTCAGCTACAGTGGGACACCTCTGGAAATCCAGGTGTTGACCATCAGGAACTTGGGCCCACCAAAAGCCAGGATCACCTCAGTTCCAGAGCACTTTGCTGCCTTCCAGACCCACCACAACCGGCAGCAGCAAAGAGCTGCCCAGCCCAAAGAGAGAAAAGGCAAATCTTACTCCACCACGCATTTCTCGTTCATGATGTTGGCCTTGAAGCCCAGCACAGCAAACACAACCAGGGTGGCCAGCACAGACGTGAAGAAGTTGATGAAGGAGACGAGGGTGGCATCGAAGTGGCAGTTGTTGTCCTGCTTGTTGTAGCTGGAGAAGGCAATGACCCCCCCAAAGCCCAGGCCCAAGGCGAAGAAAACCTGCGTGGCTGCTTCGCGCCACACCTGGGGGTCCAGCATCTTGTCCAGCTTGGAAGGAAGACAGAAGAAGATGTTAGGTGGCCTGGTGGCCCCACAGCTCATCCCAGAGCTCCATCAAAAGGCTGCTGTGCCTCTGGGCTGAGCTGGTTTTGGAGCTGCTCTGGTGGGGGTGTGGAAGGAGATGATCTCTGGGGCTCCTTCCAACCCAAACCATTCCATGATTCCATGATCTGCCATGGTCAGGTCTGGCTTCACCCAGCACTCACAGCTCCCTCTCCTCATTCCCATAGAGGGGGAAACCAAGGCATGGAGAGGTCAGGACGGGGCTCAACCTGACCACGTCTCTGTCTGCTCCATCTGCCCCAGAGCCCAAACTGGGGGTTCATCTCTCTCTGTACAGCTTCCCTGTCCCTCTCCCCCCGCCCAGGGAACCACGCTGTGCCCACCCATAGGTGTCCATCCTCCCCTGGCCATCTCCTGCTTCCAGAGCACCTGGAGCATGGAAATCAAACATCCTGCAACACCCTGAGGGGGTTAACTCCTGATCCCCCCCAGCCACATTTTCCCTCTCCTGGGAGCCAGAGCTGCAGCCTGGAGGCCTCCCAGCATCATTCGTCAAGAGACCATAATTAATGTCTTCCAACAGGCTGAACTGATTCATCTACATCTCTGCTTAATTAATTAATTAGCTGGTTAATTAATAGGCGCATACCACCAGCAGAGGTTTTGCTGCCAGCCAGCATCTTCGCATTAAATCTTTGTATTTATATATTCCCTTGGGCACCTCTGTGCCCCCCAACCTGGTGTCTGGACAGCTGAGGACCGTGAGCTTGTGAGGCTCCTGGCTGTCCTGAATTTTGGGAGCCACTCCCCATCCCTATGATCCATCAGGATCCCTGAGTTTGGGGCTGGAACTCTGACTTTTGGGGTGGGGAGGAAAACAAGGGGAACAATAAGAGAACAAGGGAAAATAGGGCATGACCAGCCAGGTGGGGAACCTGCTTGGAGCCTGCTGGGCTCGGAACTCTCACCTTGGGTGTGAACATGTGCATGATCCCATCCACCGCCCCGCGCAGCAGAAGGCCCCGCACCAAGAAGCAGACGAGCACCAAGTACGGGAACAGAGAGCTGAAGTACATCACCTGGAGCAAGAGGGATGAACACAGGCACAGCCTCAATTCCTGCCCCCCGGGCTCAGCCATGCCCCCATGCAACCCACGGGCAGCGCACAGCGGGGAGAAGGGAGCGTTTCCGTGCCCAGGATGGGGCTGGCTCTGCAGGGATAAGCTGTGGGAGCCCTCAGAGCAGGATGTTACGAGTGGCTGGACAACGGCCAGGCAGAAAGGGACCTGGGGGTGCTGACTGACAGCAGAGTGAACGTGAGCCTGCAGTGTGCCCACATGGGCAAGAAGGTCAAGGGCCCCTGGCCTGGATCAGCAATGGTGTGGCCAGCAGGACTGCTGGTGAGGCTGGACCTCAAGTGCTGTGTCCAGTTCTGGGCTCCCAATTTAGGAGAGATGTTGAGATGGTGGGGCATGGCCAGAGGCAGGCAACAGGCTGGACAAGGGTCTGGAACACAAGTCCTGTCAGGGGCGGCTGAGGGAGGTGGGGTTGTTTATCCTGGAGGAGGCTCAGGGGAGACCTCATCACTCTCTCCAACTCCCTGACATGAGGGGGCAGCCAGGTGGGGTCGGGCTCTTCTCCCAGCGATAGGACAAGAGGACACAGCCTTAACCTGCACCAGGGAAAGTCTGGGCTGGACATTAGGAAGAATTTCTTCACAGAAAGAGTGACTGGGTATTGGAATGGGCTGCTCAGGGTGCTGGTGCAGTCACTGTCCCTGGAGGTGTTTAGGAAAAGCCTGGATGTGGCACTCGGTGCCATGGTCTGGGTGACAAGGCCATGTTTGGTCACAGGTCAGACTCAGTGACCTCAAAGGTCATTTCCAGCCTAATTGATTCTGTGATTCTGTGAAGTGCTGGAGCTCAGGCGGATTCTCTGCTGAGCCCTGGCTCTGCGTGTCAGCTGAACTCAACCTCTTCCCCACACCCTCTTTTGATCTTATTCCGGATCCCTCCGGAGGTGACCCCAGCTGTGGAGTGGGTGTGAGTATCCCAGGGGACACAGCGTTCCACTGGCACTCCAGAGCAGGGCACGTTCCTGCTTCCAGGACAGAGCCCAGCCAGGCTCAGGTGCCACCCATACCCACCTTCCCTGAGGACTGGATGCCTTTGATCATGGCCAAGCCAACGAGGCTCCAGGCCACCAGCAGACACAGGGTCATCTTCCAGTTGAGTCCCCCGCTCTCCGAGATGGAGTTGGAGATGTCCAGGGTCTCGCGGTACCAGAAGTAGGTGGTGGCTGAGCTCCTCTCACATTCAGTCTCCACAACTGCAAAAGAGCAGAGGCAGCAGAGCATGAGGGGGAGAGTTATCCACTGCCTCTTGGGTTGATAAAATGTCGAAGACCCACTGGAGCCAGCCAGGGAAGCCTGGAAACTCAGGGGCAGGAATTAATGGGGCTCGTTCTTAGCAGGGAAAAGAAGAGACAGGCCATAAAACCACTGCCAGGTGAAAATGAGATGTTAAATATAGGGAGAGGCGTTTTCATTTGCTATAAAACCTCTCAGAGTGTCCCAAGTTGATGCTCAGCTGTTATTAAACACCATTAGCTCCATCCATGTCTCAGCTGGGCTGCCATGGAGCAGTCCCTGCCTGGCTCTCACTGCCTCACTCCACGGTCCTGGGTCAGGTCCTGGCCTCAGGCACTGAGGCAGCCTGAAAATCCCAGCAGTGGGGACTCTGTATTCCCAAACTGGCATCAAACCCCACCAGTGAGGACTCTGTATTCCCAAACTGGCATCAAATCCCATCAGTGGGACGAGAGAGCATGGGAGACACTCATCCAACCCAATGGAAAGCTCTCCATATGGTCAGGGCAGCCGGGCCGGAGAAGACCCTGTGCCCCAGGAGACACCTCTACCTCCCGTGACCCCACCTTCTGGTGGGGGTAACAATGTTGGAGGTCCACAGTGTCCCACAGTGTCCCACAGTGTCCCCAGCCCCCCTTCCCTGGGAACCGCTCCCTCCCAGCCAAGCTTCCCCGTCCCTCACCGGCCACCGAGCCGTTCTTCACGATGGGGCACTCGCTCCAGGGCAGAGGGTACTGGAAGGACTTGAAAAAGTAAAAGATGCTCCAGCCAATGATGACGTTGTAATAGAGACCGACAAAAAAACAGACCTGGGGGGAGGAAGGAGGAGGATATGGCACCATCAGGGCAGGGACACCGTCCCCAGTGCACCTCCCAGCGTGCAGGGATCAGGGGATGGGCCCAATCCCAAACCAGCCTAGAGCCATGAGTGGAGCTGGAAAACCACCCCTTGACCTCTCAAACCTCCCCATGGGGGTCCTCAAGGTTTGCCTCACCCCACACACCCCAAGGTGGGGCCCGAGGGGTCCCCTGGGCGCACTCACGAGACAGCTGGCATAGCCGATGCCTCCCAGGCGGGGACAGATGTAATTCCAGACACCGATGCTGCCCCGGCGGATCCGCTGCCCCACCGCCAGCTCCAGGAAGAAAAGGGGCAGCCCGATGATGATGAGCAGAACCAGGTATGGGACCAGGTAGGCACCTGGAAGGGGAGAGAAAAGTCATCATGGATCTCCGTGCTCTGGCACAGCCAAGTACAGATGGATATGGATGGACAGGCAGAGCAGAGCTGGGACAGGGTCTGCCTGGTCCATGGCTTCATTTGCAAACAGCCTCAAGTTGCACCAGGGGAGGCTCGGATTGAATATTGGGAAAAATTTCGTCATGGAAAGGATGGTCAGGCACTGGCGCAGGCTGTCTAGAGCAGCAGTGGAGTCCCCAGCCCTGCAAGGATTTAAAACTCTGTGGATGTGCCACCTGGGGACATGGGCTAGTGGTGGCCTTGTGTGGGGTTAATGGTTGGACTCGATGACCTTAGAGGGCTTTTCCACCCTAAATGTTCCCATGACTTTGTGATCCGGGAATACAGACCAGAGCTTGGCCAGAGGAGAAGCTGTGGAGAAGAGCGAACACACATGTGTGGAAGGGAAAGGTGCAGCATCCCCTGCTGGTGTGGATCGTGTGGGACAGACCCCAAGGGCCCCAAAGACTCCCTGAATCCACACAGACAAACCTCCATGTGCAAGGAGAGACCTCCATACGCCAGCCCATGGGGACACGGCCACGATCCTCACACAGGAGCCCTCCTGCTCCCCCAGGCACAGCCCTGTCCCAACACACCCCTGGGCACCCCACAGCACTCCCAGCAGAGGAATCACTGCGCCACGTGCCACCGGCACGGACCGAGCGGGAGAAACAACTCCGATTAAAAACTCCATTAATCTCTGTCTAATTGCTGAGGCTGGAGAGGATTCGGTGGCTCCCAAAGCACGAGCGATGACCGTAAAGGATGCGATGAGTCAGGCTGCAGTGCCCGGCTGATGAACAGCTCCAGCCTCCTGCCAGGAGCTGAGGAATGGGCTCGGGAACACGTGCCTGCCACCCACAGGGTACCAGACGGTCTGAGGACAACCAAAATTCCTGGCTGGATTGACACCCCGGTGACAGCCAGCACCCCCCGGCCCCGAGCAGGACATGGGACAGGAGGTGCAGCTCCAAGCAGGGGCTCTGCTGTAGTTGCACTGTTTTAGGAATCTTTCTCTTCTTTCTCATGGAGAATAGAGATAAGCTGCACTTTTTGTACTTTCTTAATCTCTGTGTTTGGTACTAGGTGCTGTATAGCTGTGACCAATGCCTTTGGGAGGTGGATTCCCTGCTGACCAATGGTTGCTAGATTATTAATGGATATATAAAGAAGTTTCTGTAAATAAAACTCTCTCTTTCGCCATCTTGAGAGCTCTGCCTGCTTTCTCCTCTACCAGCTTCCACGAATCCCGCAAATATTATGAAATTCTAAACCACACTCTGCAAAGTGGATCAGCCCCGGCAGAGGTTGGGGATGGTGTGTTGGAAGTGCGGGTGGGGAAAGAAACTGAGATGCAGCAGCTCAGGGTGACTGGGAGGGTAAAAGGAGAGGCAGAGAGCTGAGCTGGAGCTCAGGGAAATTCGGGAAGGACCATGAGTATCCCATCCCTGCAACACGCTCCTGGGTATCTCAGCCTGCAGACGGGTGGAGATGAGACAGACGGACAGACTGAGATGCAAATTTGCCCAATATTGGAGATTTTCTTGCTGTGATGTCTGCAAAGGTGGGCAGCAGCTCACTCCTGTGCAGCGCCAGGGCAGCGCTGCCAGCCCGTGCTGGCTCCGGCACTCTGAGTCCCGGGAATTTGGCTCCAGCCCATCCTGCTGCCAGCACACAGACCTTCTCCCCCGCAGACACCTGCTCGGGGAGCAGGAGAGAAAGCAGACGCCGCCACCACATCCCGGGGCTGCGCAGCACGGCCAGGAATGGTCTGTCCATCCCTCCCAACCTCCTGCATCCCTTGGCTGGCAGCAGCCTCACTGCTGGGAATCCCAGCCAAGAGGGCTGGACATGGCAGGAGAAAAAGGGAGAGAATCGGTGTCTGCCCCATGGGACAGACATGGTGCAAAAGAAAAACCTCAGCAAAGCTCAGAAATCTGCTGCTCAAGCCAGTTCCCAGCTCTGTGCCTCAGTTTCCCCATCCGTGGCAGAGTTGTGATGGCCGGGGCACCTTGTAAAGCCTTTTTTTAAGTCCTGCTGCAGACAGATGTCCCATCACAGCAAGGAGCTCCTAAAGGCAGCTGTTTGTCCCAGTCCCTGCCTGGCTCAGTGCCCCTGGATCCCACCCCAGGATGGTTCACACCCACCCTTCGTATCCTCTGCTGCAGCAGTGTCGGGGCTGTGCTGCACCAGTTCCCATCCCCATTCCACTGGGGAATTCTGCATTCCACGCATCCCATCCGCCCTTGTGTCTGAGAACACTTGCTCAGTGCTCCCCACGCGCAGACAGCGAGGGCAGCCCTGGATCTGAGGAATGCTCCAGGATGAATCCCAGCCTGGGAATACGAGTGCACCTCTTGTCGCCCAACACCTGCACAGCCATGGCCAAAGCCCCCCAAATACTCAGGACAGCAGAGAGCTCAGCATAAGCTGAGGAATTTTCATTGATTGTGCTAATTATGGTTAATTACTGACTGCTGCATCCAGAGGGAAACTGAGGCACGGCTGGGTTAAACCCTTACAGAGAAGAAGGATGCAAGAAGGATGTTGGTTCTCCAGTCTCTGGGCCGGAGCTGGTTCTAAATCCCATTTAATGGGAAAAACATTCCTGGAGGTCACAGGCCAGATGTGGACAGCTGTGTAATCATCACCTATAATGATGCCAGAGGGCTGTCCCGACCTATCCCAGCCCTGAATTTGGGGTGAACACACCATGCAGAGCCGCGCTGTGCCAAAACTGAGTCGAGCCTGGAGCCAAAGCGGGGCACTGGGAGGTGCTGGGATGCAGGAGCCAGGCACAGGTGGCTCCATCCTGGAAGGGAAGGTTTGGGAAGGTTTGGGAAGGGAAAGTTTGGGAAGGTTTGGGAAGGTTTGGGAAGGGAAAGTTTGGGAAGGTTTGGGAAGGTTTGGGAAGGGAAAGTTTGGGAAGGTTTGGGAAGGTTTGGGAAGGGAAAGTTTGGGAAGGTTTGGGAAGGTTTGGGAAGGGAAAGTTTGGGAAGGTTTGGGAAGGTTTGGGAAGGGAAAGTTTGGGAAGGTTTGGGAAGGTTTGGGAAGGGAAAGTTTGGGAAGGTTTGGGAAGGTTTGGGAAGGGAAAGTTTGGGAAGGTTTGGGAAGGTTTGGGAAGGGAAAGTTTGGGAAGGTTTGGGAAGGTTTGGGAAGGGAAGGATTGGGAAGGTTTGGGAAGGGAAGGTTTGGGAAGGGAAGGCAAGGCAAGGCAAGGGAAGGCAAGGGGAGGGAAGGGAATGGGGCTGAGCAGCCCCGGGAGGGAGTGCTGACTGCACAGGGCTCTGTTTGGCAGAATGACTCATCCTGACGATGACACCGGAGATGTTTTAATTATTGAGAGCGCTGCAGGTTCGGCAGTGCGGGGCTGGGGCCACGGCAAAGGAGGGAACTGGGAACACAGAGACCTCAGGGGGCATGGGGCTGGTCCTGGCTCCCTCCAACACAGCTGGGAAGGGGCTGGGGTTGGGTTAATGGTGAGGAACCCACTCTCTCCTCAGGGTCATGAAGGGTCTCAGCACAGCTGGGAACGGCCTGGCCCTCTGGGCTGCTCTTGGGAGCCCAAGAACAAGGCACAGGGTGGGTTGAGAGAATGGGCTGGATGGAAGGAGGATTTGGGAAGGGGATGGAACCACAAAATGTGGCTTCAGGACTCAGGGAAATGGAGGGACTCTCTCTTCCCTTTACTGCCCTAATTTCCAAATTGCTCTCACAGGAATCAGGGGTTGCAGCAAGAAATTCTGGCTCCCAGCTGGGCATTCACCTTGGCTTTGGAGTGGGCAGGTGGACAACCTTTGGGAAGAGGCTGTCCTGGAGATTCCCACAGCTTCTGGCAGCCCTTTCCCCCCTCAGAGCCCAAACAACACACTTTAGAACCCAAATAACTCATTTTAGAGCTCAAATTACCCCTGTCCTGTCCCAGGATCCACACCCCAACCTGCAGCGAGGCAGGACTGGGTCGCACCCCCTTCTCCAAGGGCTGATCCCATCCCTGCCCCATCTCTCACCTCCTCCATTCTTCTGGCAGAGGTAGGGGAAGCGCCAGACGTTGCCCAGCCCCACGGAGTAGCCGATCTGCGCCAGGATGTACTGCAGCTTGCTGTTCCACGCCGGCCGGTTCTCCGCATCCAGGTCCTCATCCCCCTCCTTCTGCTTGTCCCACGTCTCCCCCGTCACGTTGAGGACGCTGCGTTTGTAGTCCACGGGCTCCTGGTGGGCCAGCAGGTCGGCCACCGACTCGGTGACATGCTCGCTGCTGTGCTCCCGCTGCGTCACCTTGCTGTTCTTCGGCATCGGGACAGCTCCGGGTGGCCCCGGGGGCGGGATGGGGTGAAGGAAGAGGGTGAATTCCCGCAGGGAACAGCGCGTGGGTGAGCTGCAGCTCGGGCCTCACCTCCTCTTCATCAGCAGGGCCTGCGGGGGGAAGGGGTGAGCTGGGGTCAGTTGGTTTTGTGTTATCCCCACGTGTCCTGGTGGGGCTGGCAGCACCAGGCAAGAAGGGTCTCCACCCGCCCGTGGCCTGGGGACCTTCATCTGAACCTGGAGGGTCCCTTTCTCCAGGAATGATGGACCAGGAGCAAGGTTCTGGTAGAGAATTACAGAATTCCAGAATGGTTGGGGTGGGCAGGGACACCTTCCACACACCAAGCCCAATCCAACCTGGCCTTGAACATGTCCAGGTCAAGGAAGTGTTCAAGATTCTCTCCTTCATGGACAGCCACAGATTCTCTCCTTCATGGAGAAGAGCCGCCTGGGTGCCTGGAGAGGAATTTCCCTGGGCTCCAGGGGACAGTGACAGGCAATGGAGCTGGTCACATTGCTGTGACACCTCTCCCCTTTAAGCCCTCCGGAGCAGCAGCTGAACCTCACAAGGGCTGACACCAAATTCAGCCCTGGCAGAGGCTCTGCCCTCTCTGTCCCACTCCTTCCCCTCCTGACCATCAGCACAGCCCGGGCTTCGCTCCACGACAGCTTGGAAGCACTCAGGGGACAGTGACAAATGCCCAGGCTATCTCTGCATCCTGGGAATTTATCAGGAGTGACTTTAAAGCCTTGGAGCCTGATGCTAAATCTCCCCAGGCAGCTTTACAGCAGATAACGGCTGCAAAAGAGCGGCAGCCACGGCAAAGCCATCAATCCTGGCCCCTCTGCTTTCCCAGCCTTCAGCGCGGGTCAGGAGGAGCAATCCTGCATGGAAGCACCTCAGGAGGTGCCCACAGCCCAGCCCAGCCCTGCAGATTTCACCCCCCCTCAAAAATCGTGGGCACATTGTGGAAATCTGCTCTGCTGGGCTGGGGATCCCCAGACTGGGAAAGCCTCCTCTCCATACTGGGAGAACTGGGGTCAGAGGGGCAGCTCCCACCCTAGACTGGACCATGGTGATACATCAGCTCGGGAGAAAACACAGAAACCCCATAATAAATCCCTCATCTCAGCAAAGTGACTGTCCTGAGGAGCTGTCCTTCCTTCTTTCCCATCCTCTGCCTCACAGCTCCCCCGGGGACACCCAGCTGGGGCCATGGCAGAGCAATGGAACTGTCCCACCCCAGCTGGGCAGCAGCACCACCTCCCCCCACCCTGGGGGCTCCTCCAGAGCCATTCCCAGCTCTTCTTTCCTTTGGACAAACCTTTTTGATCCAATTCAGGCCACAATCCCAACCCTTTTCAGGGTTCAGCCCAGGCAGCACAGCCCATCCCCATCCCCTACACGGGATCCCAGCCCAGGAGCAAGGCATCAGGAGCAGGAAACCTCCCCCTCACCCACCCTCACCTTGGTGTTTTTTCTCCTCTGAAGAAAGTTCCCCCTTTGCCAGGCCCTGTTCCTATAAGAAAAAAATCTATTTTCAACTGTCGGCTGCATCAGTTACCAGGCAACCATTTCGGCTCCTCATCTTTCCTGGATCCGCTCCTCCCGAGAAGCCGTTTGAGTTATTCTTTCAAGCCCAGGCCAGCGATGTTTAATTTCCTAACGAGGGCTCATTCACATAAACCGCTCACCGCTCAATCGTGGCAATTACCGGCACGTGGGCGCCCGGGGCTGGAGCATCCCCAGCCGGGATGGGCATGGGCACAGAGCGTGGGGAAGGGCCTCATCCAGCGGCCAGGAGAGCACAGATTTCCATCAGGTTTGTGTGGGTTTGTGCAGACCTGGGTGGATCACCCACGGACTGTTTGCACCTCCCTGTCTGCTCCTTCGGAGTGAGGGCAGCTCAGAGCACCAGGAGGACTCAGCCTCAGGGCTAAAACATCTCTGAGGATGAGGGATTGAGCGAGAAGAGCCAGGATGTACAGGCCAGGCCCCCAGAGTTCAGTGCCCCACAACGAGGGCACCCAAATGGGACAACTCAGCCCTTTGGAGGTGCTCAGCTCCAGGGGAGCTGGTGCTGAGCCAGGCCAGCACCATGGATTCAGGACAGACCCCACAACATCCGTCTGGATCTCAGCCTCTTCCTCTCCTCGGTTTAGGTCCCCCCCGAGTTATTCTGGGGAGCTGAGAGGCAGCAGGACACAGCTCCTGGAGCAGCAGGGTCCTTCCAGCACCCACAGAGCCCCAGAGGCTCTCAGGGCCTGGAGGATGCTCCAGACAGAGCATTCCCAAAGGATCCAGGGAATCAGCAGGGGAGCTTGGCTGCTTTAATGGGATGGGGAAGGGCTCTCTGAGCATTGGCATGAGGGTGAAGGACAGAGGTACAAGTCCTCCTGCCCACAGGAGATGTGCCCAAACTAAACTAGAGGGGGAAACCATGGCAGAGATCCAAATCATGATCCTGGAATGGCTCTGGCAGTGTCCCCATGGCCTCTTTGGGGAGCTCCTGCTGCCTCCCCATGGCTCAGCCCCAGCCTGGGCACGGCGGTGTCGCCTGGCGGAGACCCAGGCCTGAAGGAGGGAGGGAGGATCATTCCCATCCACATCCCTGCCGGAACTGGGAGAGGAGCCCAGGCAGAACCTGCACGGAGCCACCAACCCACACGGCGCAGGAACACGATCCAGGCAAAGTCAGGTCAGCAGGGCTCTTCCTATTAATTTCCCCAACATTTCACATCAGCCCAAAGGTCTGCACCCTCAGATAGAAAAGCACAGTCCAAATCCATCTGAGGAAGGTATTTCCATGCATTTCTTTGATTGAAAAGGGAATTTAATCAAAAATTCATCTGCCAAAAATAACAACCACCCTGTAAGAAAGACGAGGCAGATCAGCTGACAACCAGGAGCTTTCCGGGCTGGAGAGAGATAGAAAACCCTTGTCACTGACAGATGGAGATTCAGCTTGTTTACTTAGTCCCTATGACCTTAATTTTCTTAAATGTGCATTTTTTCTGTCTCTTTAGAAGACAGATTAGGGTCTTTCAGAGCCCACGGCTTGCAAGAACCTCACCGGTGCTGCCAGACCAGGGCTGCCTATGCACCCAGAGCTTTGCCCAGGTAAAACCAGTGCTGGTGGCACCCACCCCGAGAGGGAACGTGGCTTTTCCCACAGCAGGACCGGGGAAAGGACCAGTTTGTGCTGTGGTCAGTACTGGTGTCTCTGGGCAGGATGATGGGAGGCACTGGGGAAGCATCACTGGGGGTAACTCACCTCCTCCTGCTCCATGTCCCGGGGTGTGTCCTTGAACAAGATTCCACTCCTGGTCCCAGTGGATACCTTCACATCTAACTCCTCCCAAACCAACCCTCATTCCCTGAGCCCAGGGCTCCTGCTCCTGCCCAAAGGGACAGTTCCCCTCTCTGTCCTCCTGGCCAGGTGACACAGGGTGGCCTCAAGCATGGCATCCCTTTGGCCTGGCGTGGGAGCCACCCCTGCAGGGGATCCAAGGCACACCAAACTGCTTTGCCATGGGACAAACTGGGTTCAGCCCACCGGGGAAAGGGCAGGGATGGAGAAACTCCTGCTTTGGTACACCCAGCAGGTTCAATCCCTGCCCAGAGGTTCCCATCCACCCCAAAAGCATTCACGGGGGAAAAGCTGCAATTTGGGATGAGCGAAGAGCCCCCACATCCCCTAGCCCTGCCAGCAGCACCACGAAGGGGTCAGGGGAGGAGGGAGGCTCTGAGCCACGTGTCCTGTCTCGGCCCATCCTTGCTTTCTCGGGAGGCAATAAACAGGCTGGAAATGTGTCAGCAAAGCTTTCAGCTGGGCCTGGGAGCGCAGAGGAAGGCAGGGAGGAGATGGGGATTTACAGCAGAATCCAAAGAGAGCAGCCACTGGCAGCAAACGTGCTCTAGGTCCAAAGGATGGGGTGGGGGTGCCGTGGGGGAGTTTCTCCTCTCCTCTGTCCAAATTCTACATTTATCCCCTCTTCGGGTCCAGAAAGAGGAAACAGAGGCAGGAAAAGCCACAAGATGAGATTGGGTGAGTTAAAAACTAGCACTGAAACCCCTGGGGGCTCTCTGCTTGTCCCTCCCTGCCCCACCATTTGTCCCCCTGCAGCTTCCACGCAAATCCCCCCCAGCTCCTAAAGGAGAGGGTAAAGATGTTCCTGGTGAAGCATTCAGCTCTCCAGGCCCAGGAAGGTCCAGCTCGTCCCATCAAGGTCACAGAGCAGGGAAGGGAGGGAGGAGTGGGGGCAGAGGAACAGAGGGATTTCAGGAGGTGGAAATCTCCTCTGGGCTTCGGGTTCAGAGATCTGAGCATCAATTTGCAGCTCCTCATCCTCCCCAACACACACAGAGCCAGGGAAATCCTGCGCCCAGGGCCAGCTCGGTGTGGATGGGGAGAAGAGACAGATCCAAGGTCACCCAGGAAGGCAGCGAGCCTGGGAAGCAGAGGCGGAGGGAAGGAGCACACAGCCCTCCCATCGTCCCTCTGTACTGCACAGCTGAGAGCCAGGGGAAGGAGCCCTGGATGCACATCCCACTTGGAGCCCAAGTCGTGAGAAAATCAGCTCCAGGCGCCTTCCTGCTGCTCCCTGAGGTCAGGAGAGCCTCCGTGGTGGGATGGGGATTGCTCTGGCAGAGCTGCTCCTTTGGGAAGCATCCCACTCTTCCAAGCCACAAGAAACCAAGGGAAGGGCCCTCCCAGCAGCATCCGAACTTCTCTTCAAAGCCCCAGGAAGAGATTTTTGCCCAAGGCAGAGTTTTTGCAGCTCTGACCCCCCACCCTGCCCTGCTTCAAGGCCTTCCCACAGCCTCCGCCGCACAAACCTCTTTTCCACCAGCCAAGGCTGGTCCAAGGCCCCTCCATCTTAAATCTGTTCCACGCTGGGGTTTGCTCCTCCCTGCTTGGCCTCTGGCTCCACAGGGAAGCGTTTTACCATCTGGGCTCATTACGGCTGCTCCCATTCTCCCCTCGTTATAATGAGCCCTGCTAATTAGCACCCAGCTCCCATCACCGTGCAGAAAGGACACGGCGTGACTCAGTGCCACCAGGCCTGTCCCCTCCTCATGCCCACCCCTGCAGAGGCACAAACTTCGGCTGGGGTCGGTGTGAGGAGATGGCAGAGCACCTGCGAGGGTGGGAGCCACTCCTGCAGGGGATCCAAGGCATACCAAACTGCTTTGCCATGGGACAAACTGGGTTCAGCCCACCGGGGAAAGGGCAGGGATGGAGAACCTCCTGCTTTGTTACACCCAGCGGGTTCCCATCGATCCCAAATCACCCACGGGGCAAAGCTGCAATTTGGGCTGAGCGAAGACCCCGCGCTGGCTGGGGCTGAGGGCAGCTCGGCCACACAAGACCAGCATTTCCCTCCAGAGGGGCTGGAGCCGCTCCACGTCCTTGCCGTGCGAAGAGCCCGTCCCGCTTTAGCATCGTGACACAGGAGCGCCGATGAATCAGAGCTGCCCCCGCTTCTGTCTTACACCCACCCCGGTGCCTTTCGCCAGCACCCAGGGGTTTTAAATAACCCCCAGCTCCTCTCCGGGGGAGCAGGGCTGGGGCTGCACCAGCCCCCTGCTCCACCCCGGGGCTGGGCGCTCTTCCCAGCCCAGGTGGGTGCCTGTCCCACCCCAGAGGTTTTCACACAGGCCGGGACATTACAGGGACTCTTGTCTTCAAGACAAAGACTCTAGTTTCCAAGAAACCTCCGGAAAGGCCCTTTTTCTGATGGGTCACGAGCTGGACACGGGTGGAGGAGAAGCCCTGGCACTTGAGTTTGTCACGAAGCGTATGAGCCCCGTTGATTCATCGGCTCTGGGCTCCTTTCATGTCTCATTTAGTAGCACGAAAACACACAGAGCTGCAATAACGTGACACCAGAGCAAAGCCAACCATCATATGATTCCTCCAGGGCTCGGTTTGATTCACCAGATGATCTTTTTCCGCTTAGATCTCAGTGATCCATTGTAACTCACCCACTCCAGCCAAAGGTTACTGACTGAACCCCAAACCGGCCGAGATTTATCCTAAAAAGCAACGGATGGGCAGCATCCCAATCCCGCCGTGAGTGATGCTTTGCCCTGTTGTAATTCATGAAGCTGCAGCTACGTTTGTAAACAAGTCCAAACAGCAGGACGGGGTAAAAGCAGGACCTCTCCTCCCAAGGCGATGGTTTTGCCTGGATGTGCGCAGGTCAGCTTCTGATTTGGGGTAAATTCCTCGTGACTCGAGCTCTGCTACAACTCCAGATTCCCTGCCCTGTGCAAGCCTGAAGTAGCGGTGGAGTCACTCCAGATTTAAACTGAACCCTTTTGTTCCTATCGATTTTAGCAGAGCCGTCTCCAACTCATCCCTGTGGACAGCTCAGACCCACATTTTATTTCCCTTGGAGCAGTCACACCCCCAGCCAGGTTCCTTGACCTAGTCCTGACACCTCTGGAGAAATATTCACAAGGAACTCTCTGCCCTGCCGAGAATAGCTCAGCTGCCGCGGCGCTCCAGGTTTTTTTTCTACCAAGACCAGAAATAGTTGCATCAGCTCCTGATGGATTCAAACCTCAGGTGCTTCAGACATAAGACGTGATCCAGGAAGAAGGATTTCACCTTCTGGGTCCTCTACAAAGAGCTGGGAGCAGATTTCTCAGCTGGTCTGAGCCCCACATGCCCGGAGTGATGGAAATTTGGAGCCGGCCAAGACGCCAGCCCAAAAAACACACCTTTGGGTGTATCCAGCATGCAATAAATGCACGGAGGGGGCTAAGGGCTCCCCACACCCAGTTCTGGGAATTTCACAAAGCCAGGACCCCAAGCCCCATTTTTCTACCTCAAACCCAACCATCCATACTCGGGGAGCAACATAAAAAGAAAAAATGGGGCAATAACCCCCACCACTCCAGGGGCCAGGACTGAAATATTCATTGCAGCCAAATGCTTTCTCCTGTCCCAATGTTATTGTCAAGGTCAACCTGGAGGCTGCATTTCCACCCATCCTCAAAGGGGATGAGCACCCCAGCAGCACGAGCCGGGCAGGCACCCAGTGCCACCCCCGGGGTGACCCCCAGCCCCTCGGAGCGGCTTAAGCCGTCTGCCGTCTCTAAATGTCCCCCCTAGCCCTGTACGCCACCACCCTTAGGGCCACGCCTGACGCCTCCAGGCTGAGGTGTCCCCTCCATTAACCTCCTCACCGTGGCCCTGAGCATCCTTCCCCCCAAAAGACCCCGGTGGGGAGGGGGCACCCCGAGCCGGCAGCCACGGGCGAGGCGGGGCCGCCCCCGGGATTGGGGCCCCGGCCGGGGAGCGGGGCGAGCATCCTTACCTCGGCGCTGCGGGGGCTCCCGGGGAGGATGAAACCGACCCGAATCCCGGAGAAACTGGCCCGCTCCCGGAAGAAACGGCGCAAATTCCCGGTAGAAATCACCCAGGTTCCCCCCGCTGCTCTCAGGGGGGGCGAGTCCGGGCGGCGGCGGCGCCGGTCCGAGGCTGCCGGTGCTGCGGGGAGCCGGGCGGGCGGGAGCGGCAGGCACCGGGAAAGGCGGGCGGTGGCCGGGAAAGGCGGACAGTGACCGGGAAAGGCGGGCAGTGACCGGGAAAGGCCGGCAGTGACCGCGAAGGGCTCCGCTCGGCGCGGCGGGGAAGCTCCGAGGCACCGGCGGCGGCTCCGCTCCGTGTCCCCCGCCCCGCCGCCGCCCGGTGGATGCGCGCTGGGCTCGCCCGGCCCCGCTCGCCTTCGCCGGAGGGAGGTAACTCCTCTCGGCTCCCAGGAAATACAGAAAGAAAGGGAAAGGAATTTAAAAAAATAATAAAATACAAAAAAAAAAAAAAAATCAACGCGAAGGGACACGCAGCCCCTGACGCAGGCTTGAGTCACCAGGACTGCGCGTCAAAGCTGGGGTGCCGGGCCACCCCCCCTGCTCCGAGGGAGGCTCTTGCGTTCAAGGAAAAGTAGCAGCGATTCCTGACTCAAGGGGTGGGTTTGGTTTGGCTCTGGAGAAAATAAAACCCCCCTATAATGCTCCAAAAGAGTGGCCCCAGGGGTGCCCTCCCGGCCGTGACTTCCCCGGGGAAGGGAGGGTTTGGGGGTTTGGCCACCCCTTCCCCTGATATGTTATCAGAGACTTGGAGAATGGTTTGGATTGGAAGGACCTTGATGACCACCTCGTTCCAGCCCGTGCCATGTACAGGGACACCTTCCACTGTCCCAGGTTGCTCCAAGCCCTGTCCAGCCTGGCCTTGGGCACTGCCAGGGATCCAGGGGCAGCCGCAGCTTCTCTGGGCAACCTGTGCCAGGGCCTCACCACCCTCTCAGGGAACATTTTTTTCCTAATATCTAATCTAAGCCTACCGTATTTCATTATTTGAAAGGGCTATTTTATATGTCTGTTATTTTTTGGTATTTCAGAAGAGTTTCTTTGGCTTGGACCACACAGGAGGGAGGCAGGAGGAGTGGCCAGGCCCCAAATTCTGCTCCCCCTCACTCAGGCGTGAATCCATAACCTGTCCCTCGTGTGTGATGATGCTCAGTGCTGGCTGAGCCCTGTGACACTCAGGGACCCCAGAGGCAGCACTGGGCTCAGAAGTCACCACAGCTCTGGCCACACAAGTTCCCTCTGCCAGAGGAGCCCAGGAGCAGCGCTGTCTAGAGTGGGGCCGAGCTGGGGTGTCAGCCAGCTTTGAGAGATTTGAGATACGATATATGAGATATTTGCATTTATTATAGAACAGTTTAGGTTGGAAGGGACATTAAATCTCATCTCATTCCTCTCCTGCCATGGGCAGGGACACCTTCCACTGTCCCAGGTTGCTCCAAGCCCTGTCCAACCTGGCCTTGGACACTCTCAGGGATCCAGGGGCAGCCACAGCTTCTCTGGGCACCTATTCCAGGTCCTTCCCATGCTCACAGGGTGGAATTTTTTCCTAATATCTAACCAGAATTCCCCTTCTTTCAATGCAAACCCATTCCCCCTTGTCCTGTCACTCCAGTCCCTGATGAACAGTCCCTCTCTGGCTTCCTTGTAGCCCCTTCAGCTCCTGGAAGGGATTCTTAGCTCTCCACCTTTGACCCACCTTTAATGCAGATGATAAAATTCTTCAGCCGAAAGGACTCCACTCTCCTTCCTGGTGAGATATAGCAGCACATTCAGTCTGGAGGAAGGCAGAAATGCACTGCACAAATGGCTCTTGAGGGTGAGCAAACCCCAAATCCAGATTATTAGGCCCAATTTCCCACAGCCTCCCAGGCTGCTTGGGGTGGGGAGCAGAGCCCAGGACACGTGGAGGGCTCAGCTCTCCCTGTCTATTCAGTGCTGCCCTCAGAAAAGCTCTAATTGGGTTGATCAGGAAAAGCACAGGGCTGGTAGGTTGGTTCACTGCAGGGAAAACAAGGAAAAAGGGTTTTCAGAGGAGTTCATTGCTGGTTCAGTACCTCATGGAAAGGTCTCCTGGTCCTGAAAACACAAATTCAGCTCATCCAAACCCCAGCAGTGACACATTTTCCCAACCAATACATTTCTGGCGCTGGGGATAGCAGTACTGATATCCAGTGAGAAACCCTGGTAGGAGGAAAAACACATTTGGAAGTGACAAACTCCAGAGGATTCAAAACTCCAGCCCCAAACCATGCTCCTTCCAGCTCCTGGATCGCAGTGTTTATGCACATTCCTGGCCTTTGGAGCCGTTTCCCTTTCCAGCCTATTAGGCACAAAACGATCAATTCTCTCAGGTACTTGGGAGCTCGGCCAGCGCCGATGGCCATAACTCTCCCTCCTCCCCCGGGAAGGACTGCGGCCACACTCCATTACCCCTGCGCCTTTCCCAGCCTGGCCGTGGGGATGGCAGCATCGGGAAGGGAACAGCCCCACACTCTCATGATTTAAAAATCAAAACACCGCCCCGGTGCAAAATCCACGGTATCTGCTCGGCTTGTGGCCACATCTCGGCACAATCCAGGGGGTGATGGATGGTGCAAAGCAGCCTGGCAGAGGTGGGATGTGGGTCAGAGCCTGGCAGAGGTGGGATGTGGTCAGAGCCTGCCAGGGGCTGCTCTGGTTTGTGGTCAGTTCTTGTGACCTCTCCAAGAGGTGGTGCTTTCTGTGTTTTCAATGAGGCGTCTGTCAGAGCCCTTCCTGTGGGAAATTCTCCTTGGGGGAGGGGGAAGCAAACACAGGAGCCAAGGATGAGATGGCCAGACTGGGAAAGGGTGGCTTGGACAGGACAGAGAGCCAGGACATCAATGGGGACACACAAGGACAGGGTGGGCAGGCCCTGGCACAGGTGCCCAGAGCAGCTGTGGCTGCCCCTGGATCCCTGAGAGTGTCCAAGGCCAGGCTGGAGCACCCTGGGACAGTGGAAGGTGTCCCTGCCCATGCCAGCGGTGGCACTGGATGAGTTTTAAGGTCCCTTCCAACCCAAAGCACTCCACGACTCTAATTTCCAAAGATGGGGATTTTTGTGGCATCCAGGCACGGTGTCCATGGGATGATGGGCATGACTGGAGGGCTGGGGAAGGGGAGCTGCACATCCTGTGGGCTGCAAGTGCCACAGCAGCAAACTCTGCACACCCAGATTAACCAAAGATGATTGAGCAGCCTGATTAAAGGGGTCTTAAGCAAAGAGAAATCAAGGATCCTTATTAAGGAGGGGCTGAACCGGCCATTCAGCTCCTGCACATCTCGTCAGGGAGCAGGGATGAGCCTAGTGGAGATGGGAGGGCTCAATGACATCTCGAGGTGTCATAAATCCTCCCCTCCTGTGGATTTAAAATCTCCCTTTGGTTCACCACTCATCATGCATGTTGTTAATTGGGAAACTGAGGCACGGAAAGATTCCCAGCTGTATCAGGGCTAAAACCAGGTGAGACAAAGCTGGATTTGGGCTCTGCCACAAACAATTTCATGACCAAAAATTCAGATTATGGCCCAGGCTGTCACACCGCAGTGCCCAGCGCAGGAGATACCGCGGGCAGATGCGGGAAGGTTACGGCTGCATTTGGCTGAGTCTGATTCAGAGAGATTGAGGCTCAGAAAAAAATAAAAATACCCCAGCCCCTCTGCCCGGTACTTTTCCGACACCAGCCTGAGCAGCGGGAACAGTCTGGATTAAAGCAGAGCATGAGTAATGTCTCTCCTGGAAGAGCAGTGCCCCGGAGAGCCGGCGCAGGGCTGATACCACGGTCGAAGGCAGACGCATTTCCATAAACGCTGGAGCAGCAGCCTATAAATAACTGCCTGAATTTACCGCTGCTCTCATGTGACCCTGATCCCCGCATTTTCCGCTGCCATCTGTCACCATGGAAATGGCATCACAGGGCCACCAGCCATTCATTCATAGGACAGGCCCAGGGGAGGGGGCCCGGCGTGGGGGAGGCTTTTTAAAAGGATGAAAGTTGTGATTTCGGGAGGAAAAATACAGCGGGGAGGTTTCGAGAGAGCGAGGATGGAGCGGGTGAGGACGGAGCGGTGGCTCCCAGGAGGGATGCGGCAGAGGCTGCATTTCCAAAAGCGCTGCAGGGCTGTGCCAAGGGAGGGACCGGGATGGACAGGGACCGGGGATGAATGGACACCTTCAAGGAGCACGGGGGTGAATGAATCTCTCCCCGGGCAGTTTGGAGCATCAGGAGGAGCTGTGCTTCCCATCCCACCGACCCCAGCCTCCTCCTGAGCCTTTGGGAGGAGACGGCTGCCTCAGCAATCCAATCCCCCTTAGTGTCTCCTCCGCTGGTGAAACAGCTCCTAAACGCAGCTTTCTGCCCCAAAACAGAGAGGGAGCAGGGTGGGGATTAGCAGGACAGTGAGTGTGGAGCTGCTGGAGCTCTCCGAAGATGATTTTCCACCTAAGCTGTCAAGCCGACCTACATTCAAGTGATCATAATTGCAGGGGATAAAGCCCTCCGGTTTCTAAATACGCATTTGCCTGCAAAGCCAGGGCCTGTCGTGGCTCATTCGGGGCCAGCACTGCAAACAAGGAGGGAAAGGAGCAGACCCAGGGAAAGGAGAGCCCAGCCTGACTCAGAGCACAGGAATTTCTGGCTCTTACGGAGTGTTTTCCACCCAAGACTCCCAGCTCTCTCTGCCAGGATGTTTCCCTCATCCCATGAGGCGAAGGGATGTGCCCAAGGGTGGGAGAGGCAGCAGCAGGGCTGGGATCCCAACCAGGGCATCCCCCTTGGGTTTGCCTTCCCCACCACAGAGATGTCCCTTCCTCAGGGACAGCTTGAGCCTGTGACCATCAAGGCCACACAGATCTGGTGGCACTTCCAAGGGCTCCCAAACCTCTTGGGTCACACAAGAGCAGGATGACAATCCCACAGGGTGGCGTGTCCCCAAAAAAGGGGTTGATGTCAGACAACCCCAGCTGGAAACATCAGGAATCACTGAGAAAATCACCTTTAAAAGCAACATCTCCCTTTATTAGTGATCCTAATTAACCCAGCCCAGAGCCCCTCCGTGCACTCACCTGTTGGCTCTTTGTGTCCGGGGCTGGAAGGAGCAGGGATTATCTATTTTTGGCCTCGAGATCTTGTCTGAAAGACAAAAGGGTGGTTGGGAGGAGGCAACAAACCATGTCTGAGTACAAGAAAACCACACTGCTTCCCTCGGCCCCCGGGGACAGGCATGCAGGGAATAAAGGGGGCTCTGCACAATAGAGGGAAAAATAATAAACCCCAGCCCGGGCAGAGGAATGAGAACCACGTCCCATGGCCCCTGGGAAGGGCTCCAAGCAGCAGGACATGCTTTAAAGAGCTGCTGCTCCTGAGTTCTGGTCTTAATTTTCTTCACATGCCAAGCTGCTGGCAGGGCAGACGCGGCGGAGGCCACGTTGTGCAACAGGACGAGTTCAGGAGCACCAGGGCTGGGTGGCACCGCTCCAGCTCAGGCTATCACAGCATTTCCAGGTGGTTTCAGTGGTCTGGATGCATTTTTGGAAGGGAGTTGGGTGATTTCAGTTTCTTTAAGGCTTTGCCCGTAGCTTGGACGATATTGTTCCCCACATCAGAGCTCCAGTCCTGCCCCTCACTGTCTTCATGGCCCATCTGAGGCACCTCCATCTCCTCGGAGGGTTTCCAGCAGGATAGACCCCAAATCCCTTCCTCATGGCTGGATCCAGCCCTCTCTGCCCGGCACAGAGGCCTGAATTGGGATCTGGGGCAGCCTCAGTGCCTGGACCCACTCTGGGGAGCTCCGTGGTCCTTGGACATTTTGTGCTTGGAAATGGAAATAAAGCCCCTTCAATGTGCGGCTCAGCCTCAGATCTCCCTGCACAGGCACTGCCGACCGCGCTGCTCCTTCCTGGAGGAGCGAAGAGAGATCTCAGACCCGGGCCAGCCCGTCTGAGTGGCACGTGTGTCCCCTCCGCAGGTCCCACGGGGAGGACACAGCCCTGCAGGGAGGGAGTTTTGTCTGATGCTGCCCAAACCAGCGCTTGGCTCGTTCCTGCGATGCTCACACCTGCCTGGTGGGCTTAACAGGGCTCAGAGTGCCAAACCCACGGGGGGGTTTCACCCCAACCTGCATCTTCTGTGTGGAAAAAGCACGTCCTGGGCTCCTGAGCCAACCGCTCCGAGCTGCTCCTCATCCCCGCCCCTCTGGGGAGGTGACCCTCAGCCGCTTGGCACCCGGCGTCATTTTCTACCCAGATAACGAGAAGCAGCCAAACATTATCCAGCCGGTCCCCACCAGTAGCTGCTTCCAACAGAAGTCATCCGAAAACAGCCCCGGGGCCGTGCAGCCACAGCCCCGGCTGCTGGGACCAGATGGGAACCAGGCGGCCACCTGCGGTCCCCAGACCTCCCCGCTGTCCCCAGGCTGGCAGAGCAGCTCGCCGGCCATGGCTGGGGTTGAGAAGCAGCTTCAGCTGGAAGGATGCTTCCCACCGGATCCCCGAGGCTCCCACGGGACTCGTGCTCGCAGCCCGGCAGCTCCTGTTCCACCAGCTGCCATGTGATTTTGCCCTGGGTATATTTTAAGCGCTGCCTTTGACGTCACACCTTCTTCCCCAGGATGCTGCTTTCTATAAGTTTCCAGGCAAAACGATTCCCAAATCTCCCTTTCAGCTTCCCCCCGCCAGGCGCTGAGCTCCCCTGGTCTGAATTTCCCCCATTTCGTGTGGCATTGCCTCCCCAGAGCCAGGTCACTCCTCGGAGCTGAGGAGAAAGGAGGGGATATTAATGATTCCCTTTGAGAGAGCAAGGGAAAGGTGGGAAAATCACAGGCTGTGAGATGCTCAGCTCACCCCAATCAGAGCCGGCAGGTTTGGTCCATCGGCCCCACGGGGTGGATGTGGGCAGCAAGGCAGGGATGGATCCGCACAGGTTGGTGGCTTCATCCTGCTCCCTCCTTCCTTTTGGAGCTTGGCACAAGTGAAAAATCCTTCCTGTGTCGCAGCAGATCACCTTGAAAAGCCCCATTAAAGCAGGAGCCAGACCCCATCCCATCCGCTCCATCCCGACTGCTCTCCTGGAACAAATGAAGTGCTGCATCCTGCCCCAGACTGGGATCAAACCTCCAAATCCCTCACGTGCCAGGCTGGAGCCCCTCCAGGAGCAGGACACAGCCACCTGGGACGAAGGACACGGGCAGGGACGGAGCAGCACGGCCTCTGTGCAGGTTCTAGTGGCTGGGCAGGGCTTGGCAGCGCTGAAGCACAGTACAACCTGAGCTCGGAGCTCGCGTGGCTCATCCAACACCTGCTGTGCTCCCAGAGACCTTCACCGAGCCTCCCAGCGCCTCTGATCCTGCTCTTCGGGCTAAGCCATGACTGACGGGGAGCAGCAGAGGGCGATGACCCAACCTGGTTTTTCGCTCTTCCTTGGAATTTTCACCTGCAGCTCTGCCTCAGCACATCGCACTGGATCTCAGCACCAACTCCAGGCACACAAGTGCTGTGCTCCTTGTCCTTCCTCGGATGTCCCCAAAGCCAGGAGCTGCTGTAGGAATGCCCACTGACTCTCACATGGCACAAAGCCACCTTTCAGTGCCCCAAGGGCACCCCTGGTCTGAAAGAAACCAAAACATCTGGCCAAGGGACTGTGTTTCCTTAGCCCGGACTCCGGGCACAGCCCAGGTTTTTCTCTTTGGATCCCCCGGGCATCACCCACCCAGTGATTCCACAGGGAACAGAACATCTCCATCTGTGATCTAGCCCCCACTCGAGGCAGAGGGGGAAAACCCAGGAGGGGCTCAGGGCTGGGAGAGGTCACTGGGAGGACTAAAGCAGCTGATAAAAAAGAAAAAAAATCCCATTGCAGCAATTCAGCTGGAAACGATCATCCACGTGAAGACAGGCAGCTTGGGATGAGCTGCCCTGCCCTCCCCTCCCTCCCTGGTGCTCCCCAGCCCTCCAAGGTCCTCAACGAGCTTTAAGGACAGAAAAAGCCCCAAGGAATGTGAAACGCTGCTGGAGAGAAGAGCCTGGATGCCATCCCTCCTCACCCTCCCCGCCGTGCTGCCATCCATCGGGAAGAGACAGGCTCCCCACTACCGCTGGCACCATCTCCCCTCATTAGCCCCTGGGGCTGATCCTTCTCTCCCGTCCCACAGCCCCAGCGTGACTGCAGCAGGGCCTGGAGAAAGAATCAGGATCGGGAGGGCTTTGAGGAGTGCTTCTGCCTGGGCAGCATCTCCCGGGATGAGCTCTGTGTGTCCCGCAGAGCCACATCGCCCCATCCCACTCAAACCAGGGATGCAGCCATGCACAGAGGCAGCTTCTGCAAGATGTCAGGACAGGGGGACTTCTCAGGCTGGGCAAGATTTCCTGCAGCTTTGCAAGGAGCTCAGAGAGGGGGATTTTCATCCCTAAGGCTCCTCACCTGGCCGGGGGTGACAGCAGGAGATGGCTCTGCTGAGGGGAGATGGGATGGGATGGGAT
>VZRL01004764.1:311061-330411 GCA_013397895.1 Origma solitaria
GGGATGGGATGCGATGGGATGGGATGGGATGGGATGGGATGGGATGGGATGGGAGGTGCTCCCGGCCTGAGCTTCCCACCGGGAAGAGCAGGGCTGGCTGTGGTTTGGGGTCTGGTTTGTACCTGCTCCATCCTCCCTTGTTTCTGCTCTCTCCTCCTTTCTCTCGCTTCCCAGAGCTTTCTGAGCTGCTCCAAGTGGGGGTTCCTCTGCCATGGCCCATCCTTTCCCCCGAAGCTCCGGCACCACCCAGAGCCGAGCGGAGCTGGAGCCAGCACTGAGATGGAGCAGCACTCGGTGGGCTCAGGGGAGGATTTGTTCAGCAAACAGAACTTCATTCCCTATCCAACAGCCCCCCGAGCACCAGGATCGCGCCTCCCTGCACATCCCCCAGCACGAGCACCTCAAATCCGAACGTTCCGGGACTTCCCGGGGCATCTTCCCGTGGAAACACCCACCAGGATCAGGCTTTACGTGAGAAACCATCCAAACAGCCACCGCCAGTCGGTCCCCGTGTCTCCCCCCTCTGCACCCCCCGTCCGGCGGCACAGAGCCGCTGCCAAGCCAGCAGCACGCTCCATTGTCCGGGCCGGGATCAGCCGCTGCCACCCGGGAGGAGCTCCGGGCATCCAACAAAACTGGCAGCGCCAGAGAGACCCCGGAGGGGGCGAAGAGACAAACAGCCGGGGAAATCAACCCCCCGAAAAAAACAATGCGGCTTTCTGAGGCCGGGATAAAGCCGGGATCGTCCCCGCTGCAGGGCTCGACCTCGGCTCAGTGGCGCGGCCACCGCCGCTGAGAAAGGGACCGCGGAGGAATGCGGCCCCGCGGGAGTCCCCCGGGCCCGGGGGGCACAGGGGGAGTTCGTGTTTGGGAGAGGGGATTGCAAAGCCCGTGGCCTGCTCAGAGACTCGTGGCTCCGTTTTGGCTGCACCACCTGGAAATTCAAGCCCCGGGGCTGAGCACAATCCAGGATCTGGGGAGGCGCCTGTGAGGCAAGGGAAGAGTTTGGGGGGGGCAGAGGAAGCCGGGAGAAAATATTCCACCAGGCTGATTTGATGGCTATTTTAACCTTCCCTTCTCTTTGTTATCTACAATTTACAGCGCCTTCAAAAAGGTGCGCAAAGCTGGAGCCAAGGACACAAAACACGTGGCAGCATCTCTGCAGCTGGGAGAGGAAGGTCGGGTGGAGCCAGCAGGTCCCAGCCTCCTCCGTGCCTCAGTTTCCCCTCGTGTGGAGCTGTGTCCTCATCTCAATTCCTGAGCTCAGCAGGCGGAGCTTTGCGCTCGCACGGCGCACCTCAGCTCCGGGTGGAAATAGGGGCTGAGGGTGCAGGAGAATGTGGGGGTCCTTGGCTAGAAAGCCCTGGGGGGGGATAGGTCAGCAAAAAAGAAGAATAAGAGGAGTCGGGAGAGAGGATGAGGAGAGGAAGAGCGAGGAGGCGGCGGCGGTGCGACAGACGGCACCGACCATCTGCTGCGGGTGCTTTTAATTGCTCGGGCTCGTTTCAGCTCTGCTGCAAGAGCTGCCGCTGCAGGGAAGCGGTGCCCAGCACCAGCCTGGGCCCACGGGGAGCCCTCGGGATTGGGGCAGGAGGAGCCGCAGCCCCTGAGCAGCCCAGGGGTGATGGGCGAGCGGCGTTTTGCAGGGCGGAGCTGGGAAAGCAGCGGCTGCCAGGGATGGCTCCAGCACCAAACCACCCCTGGGGCCAGGGACCTCCGGCAGCAAACTCCGGCAGAGCCCCGATGGAGCAGGGGAAGGAAAAGCTGCTTGGAGCGGCCGCAGATGCTTCTCATACCCAGGCAGATGCCCCATCCCTCGCAGCTTTTTAAGGATGCCTCAATCCGAGCGCTCGATGCGCACCTGGGGCTGCTGAGCTCTGCTCCAGGCTATAATTATCCCTCTGCTCCCTCCAGCAGCTCCTGCTGATCCGTCTGCATCTCCAACACCACCCTGTGATCCCCATTGCTGCCCTCCTGCCTGGGGCCCCCCAAAACCCTCACCCAGCACTACTTTACCCACACCCCAAAATCACCAATGCCAATTGTGCAGGAGCGGGAATGAAAGTCAAAATCCAAAATAAAAATTTGGGCATCCCCTGCCTTCCTCAGCACGGAATCTCACACCGGACCAGGAACCCCCCACTAAGGGACCAGCACCATCCCCTGCCAGGCTGCACCACTCTGGGGGGATTTGGGGGTCTCCACCAGCACAGGGGCTGCAGCCCAGGAGGTGTTTGTGTTGGCCCTACATAACCACAAACAATAACAACAAGCCACCGCGCTCCCCACAGCCCTTCTGTGCGTGGCTGGAGGTCAGGGACAGGGAAATCCCAGGCGTTAATTATTCCTTCACGCACATGCAAAAAGCCATCGGTTGCTCATCATGGATGGACTCACACCATGGAGCACCCACTGCCCCCTGGGGTGGTGCTGATTTATTGCTGGGCACCCCCTGCCCTTGGGGGGTCCTCAGGCTCCCCAAGGCCCCCAACCCTCGCTGGGCAGGGCTGGGCTGGATCCACCAACCACCATCATGGAGCTCATTAACCGGAGCCTGTTAATTGTTGTACACAACAAGGACAATGCTGCACCCACATCTCCATGCACACCAGGAGCTGTGGGCCCCAGCTCCTGGCACAATGGGGGGCTGCAGGACGGCCCTATGGGGGATTCCAGGGCTCCACACTGAGAATGCTGAGCTCTCTGTGTTGTCCCATCACAGGAGACACCTTGTGTCCTGGCAGACTTGTGGGGCTGGGATTCAAAGGGGAAAAGGCATTGGATCTGCCGTGTCAGAGGTGTGAGTTGGCAGGAGGATCCGGCTGGGAAGCCCAGGGGTTTGGACAAGCACCAGAGCTGCACATCCCTCACCGCAGTGTTTACAAAGAGGATCAGTGCTGCCAGCAGACCATCATGGGCCGTGCCTGGCGTTTCAATTCCTTCCTTAGGGAAGTCTGGTGCTGAAATCCAAAGCTACAGAGAGCTGCGCTGACAGAGTGCTGGGTGCCAGGTGTGAGGAGCTGTTCGTGCTCAGTCTCTGAGCTGCTTGTTAATCCCAGTGTGGGAAATGATCCAAATAAAGCCCAAAGATGGAGATGGACCTGTGGGCATTGGTGGAGGTGAGAGTCCGAAGGCAGTGAAGATATGGAGGTGAATAAGTGCCCTGTGTTTGGGGGGAGACAGCAGGTCCAAATAAAAACCTGAAGGATTCACAGGCAAAACTGGGGGAATGCATCCAAAGAGATCACTCACCGAGCAGCTCAACGCAGTCAGCTGAGAGCACCAACAGGAAAAAGCTGCGGGTGAAAGAGCCTTCATCTTGGAGCAAATCCTGCTCCCAGCCCTCCCCGCCCTGCCTCATCCATCACCTCAGAACTTCGTGCTTCTTTTTCCAGCATCCCAGGAAGGTTTATCTGTGTGCATCGCGGGTCAGGCTGGGGATGAGCCAAGCACTGGGGGCATCATCCACAAAAACATGAGCCCATGGGAGACGTGTCTGACCCCGGCACAGGGAGTCCTGCCGGGAAGGTGACATCTGGCACACGTGGGGTTGGAAATGGACCCTTATTCCCGAGGGAGCCACCAGCGCTGGGGTAAAACCCGAGGATCAGACATTTAAAGGGGGGAAGGGTGATGGGAAAGGGGTGCCTTCAGCAGGCACCTGCTCCTGGTGGATCTCAGGAACAGCCAGCCTGGGGCAGCGATCCAGCCCCACTCCCCGACTCGTTTCCCCAGGTAATTGCCTCTCCGAATTACGCAATTAGCGTATGCAAAGGTAATTACAGATCAGAGGGATATCAGTATCATCATCACGAAACGGCGCTGATTTCGGTGGAAAAGGGAGGAGTGAGACAACGCGGGAAATAAATCACCTCCAAAAATCAGGGAACGGGGCAACACCGCAGCCTCGCACACACCTTTGCCCTAAGAGCCCCTGTGGGGGCGTTAGCAGAATAAATCAGGGATTCAGGCAGCCCCCGAACAATCGGGGATCGCGGTGGGTGAATTATGTTAATGGGCACGGGTCCTCTGCCCCACTCCTTCCTTTTCCTCCAGCGCAGGGCTGGGATTTGTGGCCTTTTCCTGCTTTATAATCGCCCGGAGGGAGGCATTAATGGGCAGCTGCAAGGAGAAATTGCAGGGCTGGGCAGCTGCTCGCAGTTTAGGATTGCAACGTGTTAATTATGTTAAAGGCATTAAATAATTTAATTGTGTTGATGAGGGAGGGAGGAGGATGAAGGAGAAGGGATAGGAATGCTCTGGGATGCCTGAGGTGCTGGAGTTGGGTACCTACAGCCAAAGCTGCACAGACACCTCGTTCCCATCAGTTCCTTTGGAAAATGAGAATTTTTAACATGGAACAGCCCGGTTTGGAGATGTTTCGATTGTGTTTGGGCACTCGGAGCTGGGCAAGCTGCGTGCCCTCCACCGATGCCAACCTGAGCCAGGCAGCGCAGGAAGGACAGCAGCGAGCGTGCTTGCAGGGAAGGAACCAACCGCGATGGAGAGAGCCTTTTCCCACGGAAAGGCCGTTCTGCTCTCCTCTCCAGCCCGGGAGGAGCGGGGAGGACCCAGCGGGGCTCAGCCGGGAGCCGGTGCCCAGCCGGGCCCGGTGCCAGCGCCTGCCCCTGTCCCGGGTGTCGCTGTCACTAGATGGCAGTGGAGCATCTCGGTGAGGCTAGGTGGGAGTCCTCAGCCTCGGGAGACCCCCGAGCCTGTCCCGCCCCCGCAGCGATGCCCGCAGGTCCCACCCCAGCGCTGCTCCGGAGGGATCCCAGGTGCGATCCCAGCGCAGCCCAAGGCATCGCCGTTGCCCTGGATACAGCTCGTTTTCTGGCTGAGACTTTATTTGGGTGGCAAAACTGGAGATTTTGGCTGCTTAGCCAGGATTTCTCCTGCAGCAGGCTCGGTTCGGGACTCACGTGCCCTGCCCACGTCTGGGCTCTGTCGGGCAGGAGCACGAGCGTGCGGCAGATCCCAAATTCCTCTCTCGATCCCAGTGCTGCAAATATCCCTCCAGACCCTGTGCTGTCCCTGTGCAGACCCCAGCTCTCCCCTTGGAATTGGGACAGAGCCAAGTGCAGGGACCTCATGTTCTCCAAATTGTAAAGGGAAGACACAAGACAAACCCTGGAGCTCTTCCGGGATAAAAAGCAGCTCTTTAACCCAGGCACAATCCATGGGGACAGCCACCCTAGGGCATGTAAACTGCCCCAGGGGACTGGCAGCAGGGCAGTGGATTCCAGCACTCCCAAACAAGGAATTCCTCGAGAAAATCAGTTTAGTTCAATCGCTGCAGTGGTTGGCACAGGGATGAACCAATCTAGAAACCAGCTCCATTAAATTAGTGTAATTTCTGGGTGTGGATCAGCTCTGGATTTACAGACCTCCAAGCAGGGCACTGTCTCCAGCAGAATGGATTTTTGGAGATGTCTGGTTTTCCTACCTCAGCACTTCCCCCTGCCCTCCAGGAGCAGCAGGAATCAATTCCTGCTTGGAAAAGAGACAGCAAGACCCGGAGGTGGTTTCACCCCAATGTGGTCAGGTCTGGGATGTGCAGCTCTAGGCTGAAATACCTGGTCCGAATGCACACGAATACCTAAAAAGGGAGAAATCCACCCCAAATTCAAGACTAGTTGGAAGGACAAAGTCCCCAGGGGCAGCAGAGCAGAGGGATGTCACTGCACAGGCAGGGGACACCCAGGTTGAGGAAATAGGGCAATAAATGAGCTGGAATGGCTCAGGTCCTTGCTGGGCACTGCTGCAGGGTGGGTGTGGTGTGAGACATTCCCTCCAGTCCAGCAAACCCAGTGTCCACCAGTCCCTTCACCGGGCAAAACCCACAGCACCCACCACCTGCCCAATATGTGCCCCCAGACCAGCTTGGGAGAGGGATTTTGGGGTTTTCTTCCTCCTTTTGGACATGGCCAGGACCTGAAATAGAGGAGAGAGAAGGAAACATCCCCGACTCACACCTTCCCAGAGAGCAGGCGGGACCCACGAGTCCCTGGGATTCAGCAACCACAGCAAAGCCTAAAAAAAGGGATTACATTAATTCACAATGAGTACCCAGATTATTTTTGGGGTGCTTCAATGGGTGCAGGCTGGAAGATTCTAAGCCCCAGAATCCTCACTGCCAGCACAGATCAGGGGGATAAAGCCCAGGACAATCCCAGGGAGCGGCACTAAGACCACATCCATCCTCCAAATGGGATTTTTTTGCGATGGGAAGAAAGGAAAGCAGCAAGATCTGCTCATTCTCAGCCGGATTTCCACAATCCCCCAGGACCTGTGTTTCTTGACACCGGGGCATCAGATTTCCATGGCCGAGGATCAGCCTCTTATCACCGGGGTTTGCAGGAAATTGGGGCTGATGGGAGGACCTGGGAGCCAGGATGGGGTTGGGAGGTTGATGCCTTTGGATCAGCAGCCGCCAGGACAGGCTCAGAGCCCAGGTCCCTTTGAGGTCACCTGCCTGGGTAGAACATATTGGGGTGCACTCCAGGGGGGAATTTTGGGGGTTACCCTAGGGGTTGCTTGTTTGGGGAGGGCACAGCACTCACCTCCTGCCTTGTGCCTTCACCACACAGGTCCTGGGATGGGTACATGGGATAGGATAGTGGGGAGATCATGAGCCTGTGCTGGGCTCTGGAGCCATGGCAGGGAGCCGTCCTCATCCTCATCCTCATCCTCGTCCTCATTCTTGTCCTCATCCTCGTCCTCATCCTCGTCCTCATCCTCATCCTCGTCCTCATCCTCATCCTCATCCTCGTCCTTATCCTCGTCCTCATCCTCATCTTCATCCTCATCCTCATCCTTGTCTTCGTCCTCATCTTCATCTTCATCCTCATCCTCATCCCCATTCTCTTCTCCAGGCTGCTGTGACAGGACACAGGAGGAAAGGTGTTTGTAAGAACCTCCAAGAAAAGAACCCCAAAAGTGACCACCCCATGTCCTGTTATCCCTCAACCTCTGTTCAAAACAAAGAGCCAAACAGGAGGAACAGCTTTTTCCAGGAGCCAGGGATCGGCAGCATCTCGGGGTGGGGCTGAGCCTCTCTGTCGGGGTCTCCCCAGCCCATCCAGCTCCAAAAAGAGCTGCTCCACACCAGATCGGTCTGCTGCAGATTTATTAAAGCAACAAACAGGGGCTCTGCCTGCAGGTGCCCTCCTGCATTCCTTCGGGGCCGGCAGAAGCCTTGGAAAAAAGCATCATCCCAGGGCTCGGTGAGGACCAACGAGCCACCCTTCAGAATGGGGGCTCCCCATGGGGAAGGGGCATGGGTGGGGTCCCATCGAGGTGGGATTTCCCAGCAGGGAGCAAAGGCAGTGAGATGATGGCTCTCACAGTGGTGCACAGCTCCTGCACCTGGTTCCAGATGAACTTTTCTTCCTATAGCAAATGCTCCTTCTCCCACGCAGGGAGGGTGTATCCCCTTTTGGGGCTGGGTACGACCCTCACTCATTCCGGGGAAAACCCTGACCAGCCGTGAGCCTCGTGCCCTCGCCCAGAAGCGGTTGTGCTCATGGGAAAAGGCGTGGGGGATGAATCCAAGGAACTGGCTGGGCTGGGAGCTGGTCCCGCTGGAATCAGTGGATGGATCTCAGCCTGGAAGGCCATACAGCCTCCACAGGGTCAGTGAATCCTGGGCTCTGGCCTCCTCCAAATTAAAGGAGTTAATGAAATCACTGCGAGCTGGAGCGACACAGAGCCATCTTTTGCACCTTCCTCCTCAGGAAAGCTTTCCCAGGGGATGCTCCAAAATTCCCTCCTGAGCATCCTCTCTCAGTCCCCTGCTCTCTGCTCAGCCAGGCAGTGCCGGAGCGATGGAGAGCAAAACAAAGATGCTGCACAACCTCCTCACTCCTGCTGCCCATTGACCTTCCTCAGTCAGCCTTATCCTCTCCCCAGTGCCCGGAGGGTGAGATAAGCCTTCCCAGTGCCCGGAGGGTGGGGTAACCCTTCCCAAACCCTTCCCAGCCCCGGAGGAGCAGTGGCACAGAGAGGGACTCTGCTGGGGTAACAGCCGTGACTCCTCGTGCGGCAGCGGAAGGAGGGTCAGTGCCGGGAAAGCCTCGCAGAGCTCATGCCCGGGGTGAGGTTATTGCATTTAGTTCCCCCCACGAGCTGAAGGGAAGGGACAGCGGGAGCAGCACCTGGGACCCATTAAACCCCATCCCACCGGTCACATGTGGCCCTGGGAGCAGGGGGGGCTCCGTTTCCTCTTTCCCAAGAGATGTCCTCCCGAAAACGGAGCAGGAAAAGAACCAAGAGCAGGGGAGGATGCAGGGCCGGGTAGAGATGCTGCTGGGAGGGAAGGAGAGTTGGTGCGAGTCAGATCCTGCTCATGGAGTGATTCCATCAGCCTGAGAGCAGATGGGCTGGGGTCTGTTACCCAAATCAGCAGCGCCAGACCCAAAAACGGCACTCCATCAAGGATGAAATTCAGTCTCTGTGCTCTGAGGACCTCTGCCCCAATGAAAACATCTCACACAGAGTCCCCCACCCCACAGGATCTCCAAGACCCCAAACCTAGGGACCTGTGACCCTCCCAAGTGCCCAGCACCAGGGGTTCCATCCACCACATGGGTCCCTGTTCCAGCTCCTCCCTCCAGCTTTTGGGCTCTGTCCAGCTGAGCTGGGGTGAGGAACTCCCACTGAAGATGATCAGAAAGAGCAGCATCAAAAAATAAAATCACAAATCAACACCTTTCACCCAGAATGGCCCATTCTGCCCATTTCCCATGAGGAATATGGTGCCCAGACCACAGTGTAATTTTTTCCTAGACCCACCTCTCTAAAACACTAATTTCTCCTCAAATTACCTGGAGCTGCTGACTTTCCAATACGCTTGATGTCCTGGGATCTGAGTGCTCGGAGTGATCCCTCCAGGAGCATCCTCCCCCAGGCGTGGGGTTGGCTGCTGAGTCCTTATCCCCAGATCCAGGAGGTTTTCACCCTGGTTCCATGTGGTCCTGCCTCTTTCTTCTTCCCCAACAACTCTGGGCACCAAGGTTTAATGGGAAAATGCTGTGGGCTGTTTGGGCAGCAGGAGGAAGGCATCTCTTGCTCCAATTTGGCAGAGGTCGCCTCCACTTATTGCTCTGAGCTTTCCCCCCTGCTGCTGCCGAGGCTTTGAACCCGCTCAGATCCCATTAATGGGGTTAAGCAACAGCAGGGGAAACACGGAGTTAGTAACAGAGGCAATATAGGGAACCTGCTGGTGTTTAGGGCCCGATCCTGTGGGATTCAGGCTTTCCATCACCTGCGACAGCCCCGTGGAATTGTTCTTGATGAATACCCAGTGCAGGGGAAAACACTGGGAAAGCTCAAGTCGTGGAAACCAAGCAGGATGTATTTGGGGAAAGCATCAGGGCACGTTCTCCTCCACCCCGGGGGCTCTCACACAGCCCACGTCCACACCAAGCGAGGGGAATGTGGTCCCAAGAACCTTAATCCACTTACCAGGGGCCAAACATCACCGGGACATGGGAACACTGCCCAACCCCATCAGAGCGGAGCACAAATCCCTTTGCCGAGCCACCACGCCTCCCGCTGTTGTGTTTCTACCAATTAACTTGCTCAAAGCAATTAAGGAGCTCCAGCACCTCCAGCCGTCGCCTTCCTATCACAATGTGACCCAGAGGGTGTGAGCAGGGAATGTCATGGGGATGGACTGTGCTGCTTTGGGGTGGGAAATAAAGCACGGATGGGGGTTTGCTTCCATAGGCAAATGGAAAATGAAATGATAGAATCGCACAATGGTTTGGGTTGGAAGGGACATTAAAGGTCATCCCATCCCACCCCCGTGCTTTGG
This sequence comes from Origma solitaria, assembly GCA_013397895.1. NCBI lineage: Eukaryota > Metazoa > Chordata > Aves > Passeriformes > Acanthizidae > Origma > Origma solitaria. The sequence continues at coordinate 320,879 of VZRL01004764.1, forward strand.
ACGGGGACACCGAGGGGTCTGTCTGTCCCCAGGCCTGGGGCTAGCAGAGGTAAATGCCTCAGCATCACTGGGGCCTCTCGCTCTCAGAGAAGAGCAAAGGAGGTGCCCAGTGTCCCAAAAATCCTTGCACCCCATCCGTGGGTCTCTGGGGGTGAGCACAGCAGCCCAAAGGGAAGGAGAGATGGGAAGAGAAGGGAAGGAAACACAAGACCAACTCTCCAGACAGCTGACCAGCCCAGGGCACTTCTTACACATCACACATGCTGGCCCCACTCCTCAGCAGGTTAAACCCACCCTGAGCTCCACAGGGGGCCTTTTTCTGGGTGCCTTAGAGCTTTTTGGGGGCGAAATTCCTTAAAAGTTCAACGGCGCAGGGGTTTTGTTTCCTATCAAGGAGCCTTTGAGATGCAGAACAGCCCGGGCTCCTCACAGGGGGATTTGCGGTTGAAAGGTCAAAGCTGTTTCTGGTTCCCCTTATCAGCCTTGGCTGAGCACGAAGGAAGCGAAGGAAACCTTTGGGTCGGGTCAGGGAGGTCACAGCGGGGACAGAGCATGGGGGCACTGGGGATCCGGAGAGCAGGCGCCGATGGCAGAAGGTGTGGAGAAACACAGGAGTCAGGAATTATGACCCTCTCCCTACAGCCAGGCCGTGGAGGGGAAGGCATCCCCACAGACCCATCGCCATGGGGATGGTGGGACATGTGGTTTGGGGGACACCATGGCCCAGAGTGGATTGGGCCACTGCAATCCTGGAGTGTCCCCAGGGGTGGTCAATCAGCTCTCTGGACCTGTTCAATGTCCCTCCCAGCACTGCTGGGGTTGGTTTGGCTCATCCCTTGACATGGGTGAGGATCTGTGCTGGATTTGGGGGCTCCTCCAGGGCTCTGCAGGAATGCAGGGGGGGCTGGGCACAACTTCCCCCCTGAGAAGGCCTGAAGTGGTGTTTGCTCTGCAGGACCGAGGCCCCCTGAGCCTGAGGGACAAGTTCTCCACCCAATGTGTGTCCCATGGGGCCACCATGGCCTTCAACCCAAACAACTCTGAGTAGAAGCATCCTCCAACCCATCAAAGGTGAAATGCTTCTGGGCTCAGCTCTCACCCAACCCTGTCTTGTTCACAGCCTTCATCCCCCTCTTTCAATCCTTCAGTCCTTCAATCCATCCATCCATCCATCATCCATCATCCATCCATCCATCATCCATCCCTATCCATCCCTCCATCCATCCATCCCTCCATCCATCATCTATCCCTCCATCCATCATCCTTCCATCCATCCATCATCCTTCCATCCCTCCATCCATCCATCCATTCCTCATCCATCCATCCCTCCATCCATCCATCCATCATCCATCCCTCATCTGTCCATCCCTACATCCCTCATCCATCCATCCATCATCCATCCATCCATCCATCCATCCCCAACCACAGTACCAGGGTGCCCATCCATGCAGTGCTTTCAGTTGTTGGACACTCCAATCTCCGCTTTCCCTGCTCCTTCCTGCTCTTCCCTGGTCCTCACACACCTCGACAGAGCCAACCCATCCCTGCAGGGACCTGTGGCGGATGGAAGCAGAAGGAAGAACCCCTGGCAGCCCATCTGGTTTTGCACGGCTCCCGTGGTGCTCTCGGTGCTGTCACCTCTCATTCATCCTGACAGGTACAGACATCACCACCAGCCTGATCCCTTGAAGTCCTGACATGGACAATCCTGTTATGGAAAAACTAGAGCTCCTGCTGATGTGCCTGTGGGGAAAGCAAAACCCTCTGTGAAGCTGGGAGGAGTGGGAAGCACATGGCGAGGGGGAAATACTCCCTGAAATGCCTGAAGGGGTTCCTCAGGGTCCGCCTCCCCTTCCCTGGATTCCTCCAGGTAGAAAGCCAGCCAAACATTCCCAATCCACTGAGAAAGCAGACAGGGAGAGCTGCCGGGGTATTGGCATCCCCTAACACCCACATGCTTTGTGGCGTGGCCATGTGCCTTAGCTTCCCCTTGGAAGGAGGAACCTTTTGTCCCCTGGTGTCACCTCTGTGGTGGGACCACGAGGATCAGGACACATCCAGCACCCCCCACCAACCAGCCTGAGATGATGGAGAATCCGTTCCACTTCTGTCAGGGAGCAAGAGAATGGGAAAGCACAGCTCTGCCCCTGCAGAGCCCCGGCACCGCTCCTTCCCCCGCCACCAGCCACCAAAAAAATCCCGATTACTTTCAGGTGTTGGCCGGTTAATAAAATCAATCTCCCCTCTAGGAAAAAGGAGGTGTGCAGGGGGGAGTTTTTTTTCCAAAGGCTAAACACAAACCAGAAGGCAGCAGACTCCAGCGCGCTGGCTCCACTGTCCTTTCGGGACACACTTGGAGACACTTGGCTTTATTTTTTTCCTCTTGTTTCACCCCAAGACAAAATCTTCCTTAATTTTTAGGGGCTGCTATGAATTTATCCCAGAAATCCCAAGGCAATGCCATCCCACCCGGGGAATTCCTCACATCGCTGTTTGTTACAGACTTCCCGGAGAAAACTTTTTCTTTCCCTGCAATAAATTTTCCACTTACATTTTAAGGGAAGAAAATGTTTTCCGGTGCTTTTGCTGCCTCTCTGTCGGGCGTGATTACTCCCAGATTTATTGGGATTTGCAAAGGAGGCAGCGATACCTGGGATCTTCGAAACTCGGCAGGATAATGATGCAGGCAGAGCTTGTCAGCCTCAGATCTGATTTATGGAGCAAGATTTCATCCGTCCCGGTGCGTATAATTTACTGGGATCTGGAAGTGGCTCATTAGGGGATGGGATGAATAAATCCGTCAATCCCCTGGGGAGGGGAAGGGCTTTGTCCGGCTCTGCTCGCAAATCTCAGGGGGAATTGGGATTTTCCTTGGTGGCGGTTGGATTGGGATCGGGGCCCTCACCGGAGCGATTCGGTGTCCCCAGCATGGCACGGGATCAGAAAATGAATGCTCAGGGTGGGGGAATCATCCTGGAACATCCCCAGGCACAATCCTGCTCCCCTCTGGGCGGGAATGGGGGGGTGCTGAGCCCCCGGATTCCAAAAAAAACCAGGGGAAGCTGGAGCCAGACGGATTTGCCCCTACAAAGCTGATTTCTGGAATGGCTCGGATTTGTTCCCGATCCCTCCCGGGATCAGAGGGTTCTTTCAGTCCTTCCCCACTGCACAGCCAGGAGCTAAACTTCCCCCAGCCCTCCCAAATAATCACCTCCCCGTAGCTTTTTTCCCCCATTTCCACCATTTTCCGGCTCTTTTCCAGATAAAACCCAAACTCTGCCCAGGGTAATCCCATGAAAACCCAGATTAATGGAGCCCAGAGCAAGAGGCTCAGCCCAGCCCTGCACCAACGACGGGAATAAATTAATTTATTCCCCTCAGGGAAAAAATTCCCCCCATGCCCTGGGAATTAATTCCCCCATGCCAGGCTGTTGTGCAACCCATGGGAAGCAAAATTCCAGAGCAACACCCGAATTCCTCTGATTTATGCCCATTTCTCTGCTGCTGTGCTAATCCCGGGGCTGGATCCTGCTCCTGGTTCTGTAGATCTTAAATCCAAAGTGATCCCACTCATTTAATGTCAATATTTGAGACTTATAACCCTTAACAGGGTAAAATTAAAAACTCAAATCGATTCGAATCCTACCACTTCCCAGCAAAGCAAATACGGCAACAAATTCCCCTAAATCATAGACGGAATAAATTCCCTTTAATCCCTAGATGTTTTCCTGATTTTCCAAGCACTATTGGGTTTTTAGGAATCAAAAGAACCCGTTTTGCTCCCATTTACACTTCTTTTACTGGGATTAATGGCATAAACACACACCAACGCGGCACCTCTCCCAAATCCCACCCGCCGCCGCCTCGCTGCCACTTCCAGGCTTCATTTCCACCTTTTTTTCCCCCTTTTTTTAAAATATAATATATATTTTTGGAGCAGCTGGAAGGAAAATACGACTGAACTTGCCATCCTGAAGCACTTCCCAAAGCAGCCTGAAAATCCCCCGCACGGGTGAAGCACAAATCTTTCCTTTTTAAAGCAAAAATCCAGTGCGGCATGGGGATGGCGATGAGAGAAGGGATCCGGGGAGTCCCCTCTGCCTCCCCGGCGTAAAATTGAATTTATGAGCCCAAATTACCCGGTGGTGGAATTCTCTGACTCCAAGGAGGGAGCCGGATCCTCTTTTAAAACAGCCCAAGGGATTTAAACTGATTTTTTCCTGCAGCTCCTCAAAAGGCCACTCCATTAATTTCTAAAAACTTGGAATTTTATCCAGCAGCGGCGAAAAAAACGGGTGGTTTTTATATTGGTTTGAATCGAGCCGAAATAATGCTAATTCTTATTGTATTTTCTTTTATTTCCTCCTAATCTTTCTCCTTGAAATGCAAAGGAAAAGTCCTTGAAATTCAAAGGAAAACTCCTTGAAATGCGGCAGAAAACAAAAGCGCCGGGCTCGGCATTCCCGCCGGGATGAATTCTGTCCCTGCCGTTTGTTTTCACGGGATTCGATTCCTCGATCGTTCATTTAAACACCACGGTTTGACACCAAACGCTGCTCCGGAGTCAGCGCCGGGGCCAAAACAGGAACGTCGAGGTTTCAACAACGCAAAAAACAAGCAGGGAAAATTGCTAAAAATGGAATTTTGAAGAAATTCGCTGTTTTCCGGGGAAAATTCCCTCCTTGCCAGTGCTGAGGGTGTCCATCTGTTATCCCTCCTTGCCGCAGCCACATGCTTTGTGCGTATAAACTCCACGATCAGAATGTATTTATACAAATTTAGGGATTTATGCAGTTATTTGCATGTGATTTCCACATGCTCATCCTCATCTTCCTGTCATCCACAAAATTCCACGATTTTAGTGTCCGTGTCCTGATGACGTGAACTAACATGGAAATACATTGTTTGCAGGCAAAATTATAATTATATTTTCAGGGGATGAAATTCTTAGGGAATATATCAGAATAATTATACATATGTATATTTCTAGAAATATTAATATTTAAATATTATTGTATATAAATATGCGTGTATTAATATGGAATTACAGAATTACAGAATCACGGAATGATTTAAAGTTCATCTCACTCAATCCCCTGCCATGGACAGGGACACCTTCCACTACCCCAGGTTGCTCCAAGCCCTGTCGAACCTGGCCTTGAACGTTTCCCAGGATAGAGATATGTTAAAAATACATTATAGAAAAATATTACATGATTAATATTATATAAATAATGCAGCATAAGGGAGTATTTATTATATACTATATACGGTATGTATAATAATATGCAATCTACATATATATATAAAATATATACTACTTATATCTAATATAAATATATTGTATTAAGATATTCTAGATAATATTAATATCTAATTTCTATCTAAATTGCGTCTCTAAAATTATTCACATGCCTGTAAAACACGTGTGTGACCCTGGGGCATCGTGACTCCACGTGGGTGGATATTTGTGTTTGTACTTTGGCTTTTGTGAGATCTGGGATCGGGATCGTTCCCGACATCGTCAGCCCCATAAAATAACAAATCTAGCCCCGGCTCCGTGATCCCGATCGGTTTCCAGCTCCAGCTCTCATTCCCTAACACATAACAGGGCTGTGACCAGCGAGGTATTTTATTTCTCTCAATGTAAAATATATATATAAAAATTACTTTGTTATTCCCCCGGGGGAATTAAGTCATTTTTCCTGCCGTCAATCTGCGCATTCCAGAACAAAATCAAACGGAATCTCTGCAGTGAGTTGGGCATTAGGAGTCAGAGAGTTTGGGGCGATATTTGGGAGGTGAGAGGGATGTGCAGATGGACAAAGACTGAGGGTGAAACCGCAGGTTTAGGGACAACCGAACCGAAGGAAGAGCCCAGATTGCCTTGGGAGGGGGACCCCAAGAGCAGTGGATCCCCCCAGGATGGATCTCCTTGAGGGGCAGGGATGTGCCCAGACACACCAGGGGAACCCAGGAGCGGTGGATCCCCCTGGGATGGATCTCTCCGGGGAGCAGGGGAAGGTTCTGGACTTGGGGACCCCACTGCACCCACGGGGGGCAGATCCCCCCGGGATGGATCCCCCTGGGGAGCAGGGATGTGCCTGGACATACCAGGGGACCCCAGGAGCGGTGGATCCCCCTGTGATGGATCTCCCCGGGGGGGCAGGGATGTGCCCGGACACACCAGGGGACCCCAAGAGCAGTGGATCCCCCCGGGATGGATCCCCCGGGGAGCAGGGGAAGGTCCTGTCGGAGCTCAGCCTTGGAACAACAGCAGAGCAGCGGCAGCGGGGCCAGGCAGAATCCTGAGGAATCCCACACCTTCCTCAGACAAGGGAAGGACCCCGTGGGAGCCCCCAAAATGCTCATCCCCTAAAGGACAGAGGGAATGGCCTTTGTTTTGCTGCTCCAGCTCCTCTTGCCCACACACAGCACTTCCCCAGGCTGAGAAGAAACAGAAACTTTTTGCCTGGGATGGAGAGGAGCAGCAGAGCTGGAGAACATCCTCCAAAGCCTGCTCCAGGCTTGGTCAGAGAACACCCAACAGAGCCGCGAATGCGGCTGCGGGAGGTGCCTCTAGAGCCTGATCACCCTTAGGACAGCTGTCCCCAGACTGTCCCTTCTGTCCCTTCTGAAGCTCACGTGCCAGGGCCACGCTGAGCTGAGCCGCCTCCCTTCTCTCCAGAGGAATCCGCAGCTTTTCCTCCGCGGCCTCCCAGGAATGGGCTTTCTTCCCAAACTGTCGGAAATTCTAAAACCCGACCGCCCCTGAGGAAGATCTGGACCTGGATGTCGGCTGCTGGTCCTCATCTCTGCTGCCCGACCCTGGGGCTGGGGGGGGGAAATGTGTCCTTGGGGAAGGAGAAGCCATTTCTGCACTGCCGCAGCCCCCGCCAGCATTCCCGAGGCTCTGGGGAACGCTGCGAAGTCTTGGCTGTGAAGGGATGTTCCTACAAACCACAGAGCTCTGCAAACCCTCCCGGCCCCCTGCAGAGCTCCGCTGTGACATCGCCGTCCCAGGGGAGGAGAGGCAGCTCTCTGCGATGGCTGGGGACGGTCGGGAAAGCAAATGGGATGCAAAGAGAAAGGGAAAAAATCCTCCCAGCAAGCAAGAAACAAACCAAAAACAGCCTTTTCCCACAGAGGATCCCGTCAGAGTCCTCCTGCCGCTCTTGGTGGCTCTCTGGTGAGGCTCATTTGCTGAAGATCCAATTAAAGCTGGGCCATGAAAGGTCATTTCAACCCAAGAGCCGACCCAGCAGATCTTCCCCTTACGGAGATGGAGTCGGACGCTGACGCTGTGAAAAGTTTCTCCTGGAAGCTTTTCAGCTGAGAAGTCGGTGGAATCATTCTTTGCCCAAAAATAAGCCAATCCATGGAAAATGAACCCCAGCGAGCGTCAGGAGCACCACAGGGACTTCCTGCTCCAGTCAGTCCCACGCTGGCACCCACCCATGGTGCCCTAGGAAGGGGCAGCCACCCTTCAGCCTTTCCCTGATCCCAAAGCACATCCATTCCCAAATCCAGCAGGATGAGGCATCCTGGTCCGGCTCCACACACAGGAAAAACAGAGCAGAGGGTTGGTGGCAGGTTCAGGAGACCCCAGGGGCTCTGGTCCTCATCCCCGCCCACTGGAAGGACCAAATTCCTTGGCAGCTGCAGGAACCAACACAAACCCAAATCTCACAAACCTCCTGCTGCCTTCAGCTCCAAACACCCCAAACCCCACCTGCTCAAGAGCTCTCCACTTGCCCAGGAGGTTCCAAGCAGTCTCTCCAGCCTGGAAAAGCAGCACATCCTAAACCAGCCTGTCCATCCCGGCTCACGTGGATAGCCTCATCCCCTTGCTATTAAATTCCTTTAAATGCCAGCAGTAAAACCGGGAGAGCAACCTTAAAACTAATCAGCCTTTCCAGGAGTTATGCTATGTTTAATAATATTTAATGAGCTGTAGTGGGCCAGAGGCATCCCAGTCCCTATTTAGCCATAATTTACAGCCCTTGGCGAGCTGTGGACAGTCGAACAGGGAAAATTCCAGCAGCTCCAGCTGCTGCAAAGGGAAAGTATCAGGGAATGCTGGGGATGCACGGGGAGCATCGTGGGCATTAAAAGGGTGGGTGAGGAGAGCTCAGACCCCTCTGTGCAGAGCCAGCCCCTCACAGGGCTCTGAAAGAATAGTTTTGAGCCCAGGATCACAACCCAGCGTTTCCTTGCGAACACAGTTTCCCTGAGCAGGGGCTGGAAAATCCAGCGGTGATTTACTCCACAAATCCATCGCTCCCGCAATAACACCAATTTTTCCAATAACCAAACAACGCGTCAATCCTCAACCCTGCCAAGACACGGAGGTGACATATTTATATCACAACCTCTTTGAAAAGAGATTTTCTTGTGATTGCAGATTTTCACTGTGCCTGGATAACAAAGTCGTGCCCCGGCAGCACCAATAAAAGCGATAATGTTATTTATAGTCGGTGTTATCCCCTGGTTCCGCTGTTTAACATCACACAGCTGGAATCTGCCGGCTCCTTCTCCACCTCTTTTTGCTGCTCGGGTGCAGTTCATCCCCTGCCCTACAACCCCCACACCTGCAGGTTACTTTCTTGTAGACCTGGAGCAAGGAGTGATGCCCAAGAATCAACTCAAAGTGTTGTGGACAGGGAAAAACAGCAAATGGAGGGGTAAAACTTCAACCCTCAGCCCAGATTTCCACTTAGTTCTCCAGGGCCCTTATTTAATTCCTTCTCCAAGCCTTTGAATTCCAAATATTTCCCCTCGTTTTGCACACAAACACCCCCAGAGCTGTATTCTCCCCCAGACAAGCCAAACCTCCAGCCCTGGAGAGCAGAGGAGCAAAACACAGGGAAAAGGGGAATAAAGAAGTGCAGGCAAGCTCTGATCCACTCTGTTCCACACCAGCGCCTGATGCCAAAGCCAAACTCAGGATGCTGAGAGGAGGGGATCCAAATTCTGGGGTGTGGAAGCTTCAAGAGGGACACAAGGGGAGCAGGATAGGATTCCCTTGGTGCTGGGAGCACCCACACCAGCGCCGGCCCCAGGAACACTGCTGGACCCTGAAGCCCATGTCGGGGGGTCACAATCATCCCTGAACCCAATTGTCCCAGGCCTCAGCCCTGGCTTTGGACAAGGAAACGTTACAAATGGGTTCTGTAGAGCTTGTGGAGGGGAAAGTAAACCCAGAGAGCGTCAAGAAAATGGAAGTTTCTCTCTTGCTTGGTATTCCTTGCTGCTCTCAGCAGTCAGGGATGAAGTTTTAAATCAGAGAAGGGCCCTGGGCATTTCCTGTAGCTGGGAGACACTGGGAGCGTTGGGAGGGGGGAACGTGGCTCCCCCTGTGGCCCCTGCCTTGAGGATGAAGGGCTCTGACCCACTCGGGAAAGTGTCCCCGGCGGGGGGAGGATTTGGGATTAGAGGGTTAACGAAGTGGCAGTGAGGACGCACGTGACTGGCTGTGGAGTGGGGGTGTGCGGGCTGGGGGGGCTGGGGCCGATCCCTCCCTCCCCATCGCC